>VFFE01007253.1:2920194-3080603 GCA_008921705.1 Burhinus oedicnemus | reverse complement strand
TTTTTTTTTTTTTTTTTTTTTTTTTTTTGAAAGATCACCACTGATATTGCATGCTCTGCCTGTGGCATAGGGACTGTTTAAAGCAGCAAATGAACTCCACAGTGTTGGAGGAGCTACTCTGTTTTCTTTGCCAGCACTTTTTAATTGGCTGTTCTTGTTGTCTTGCAAACACAAGGAGTCTCTCATTCACATTTTAACTCCCCATTTTTCAGTTTGTAGGCACATGGATATTTTGCCTGAAGTGCTAAGTGGTGTCAGGTGAAGGTCAGTGCACTGTAATAACCTGCCCTCGAGCACAAATAGGTTCGGGCTCTACTGCCAAGAGATGACCTTTGATTTCTTTTTTTACCTGATGCAATAAGGGCCCTATTCAGAATTCTTCACTCTCACTTTACTTAGGCAAGTCTCAGCCACTTGAATAGGTTTGCTTGAGCAAGAGCAGTTAGAAAAGTTCCCTAAGCATGATACAATGATGGCAGAGGTTTCTGCATTGTAGATGAGTTCGATAAAACAAATTAAATTCAGCATTTATTGTGGTTAGAAAAGAGGAATGAAAGGTGAGAGTGGCTTTTATTCTGACTTGCATTGCCACCCAACTCTGAAATTACTACTACTAAGTGCTGTTTCTAAGCTACATCTGATAAACAGAGATAGTGAGCAAAGATGCTGATGCGTTAAAACATTTGTTATATATAGGGAGAAAATAATACTTTACTGTGAAGTCATAACTGACAGCCAGAAGGCTGTATATGCTGTCAGTGGGTAGACCTGTATTGTGGTAGTCAAGTTTTCCCGCTCTTGGTATCTTCCTAATCCATGAGCTGTGCGGTGCAGCGTCCCTCAAAACTAAGTATTGCTCAAACTGCTGTGTTGCAAGATGGGATTGCAAATAGGCTAGCTTATCCTGAATATATAGTGTATGGTTAAATGGGGAGGCGGGATACAGTCACCTTTTTACTATGCTGTGACTAATTGTACTGCTGGTTTCCAGGCTTTTGTTAAAAAGGGGATTTCCATTAACCTGCCTTTCTTTGCAAGCCTGTGCAGGAGTTGTAGAGAAGTATGGTATTTCTTACTGTTTTTTCTCTCCGACCATTCTGGCTTTTGCAGATGTGAGAATGGGTACTCGTATGCATCAGGTCCAGTGAATGACTTTGCAAGTAGCAAAATTGTTTTGGTTCTTTCAAAGTCAGGTATACAGTCAAATCTTAGACCTACTGCCAGGCAAACCTCTCCTGAAAGCAGTAGCAGATTTACTTATAGGCTGAGAAAAACTCAAGACTAGAACCTGACCTGGAAAGGGTGACTGGAGGTGAAAAAAAGGAATACAGTCTTCCTGACTCATTAGTTTAGTTTTTTGCATAACACTGTTAAGAAGGGTGACAAGGGTTTTTGGTGATTCTGTGAGGTTAGTATCTTTTATCTGTCAACCGTAAACTTATTCTTCAGAGGCTGTTGGATGGCATCTGCCAAACTATATATTTCCTAATAGGGAGATTTTAATCTGCAGCGAGTGAAATGTTTCAACTTTGCTGTTCAGTGATTGATAGCCTGAGATTCCTTCAGTGTATGACTATCTTAGTGTTTTTATGTCAAGGACTGATATCTCCTGTAGGAGTGTAACAGTTTATGCAGTTTACATTAAATGGACTGAAATACTAACTGTCATTTAGACCACCAGAGCACATAAGGCATAGCAGCAAGACAAGAGTTGTAGGATGTCTAAAACCCTTTTCAAACTGACAGAATAAGAACAAACAGCTCCCACTCCCCACCCTTAAAGGATCTTGCAGTTCAGTTTTAAAATGCAGAAGGCTGAAGGGTTCATCACATGGTGGTATGATGGATACAAGTGTTAGGATATCTCTGGAAGTCTGAACCAAACCTGAACCGAATAAGGACTTCGGCAAAATTATATTCAGTGGCTGTAGTCTCATGGGGTAGAATTGAGATCATAAATTGTTTCTGGGTTTCTGAACATATGAATTTTACTTTTCTTCTGCTGTCAGTAATCGTACTGAATCTTCATTTCTTTTTCTTAAAAAGACACAATGATACTGTTGTTTGTCATCCTTACTGCTTAAAGCTGGGTAACATAGCATTTTCCTTTTTATCCCCATTAACATCTTCTCATAAAGAAGAGGTGCATCTCTGCAAATGTACCCCTTTAAGTGGTAAAGGCTTAACAGCACAATTGACATCTGATGCTACTATGTTGGTTGCCTATCCAGTTTTTGTAACAGTGATATCAAGCATACATCAAGCCCAGAGGATAATGTCTATGTTGTTGTGCTGGAGCCCTCATCTAAATTTTGTTGTGAATGAAAGCTAAACAGAACTCTACAAAACAGTTCTTCAGTGTGTTCTCTGAATTACACCTGTATTTGTTTCCATGCAGAATTTAATATTTGCAAAAGATTTACAAGACAACTTACTGTCATTCTTCCAGTTGGCTGTCAGAGATCCATTGATAGTTTATTGTTTCATGTTGAGTTTAGGTTCCCTGGTATTCTGTTTCAAAATTATGAAAGAAATACTTAATTTCACCATGCTTTTGTAAGACCTCTCATTACACCTATTATTCATCATTATGTAGGAACATAAAAGAAAACAATAAATCTTCAAATTCCATTGTTGCATTTCCGTACCAGGATGTGGGGAGCCTCACATCAGAGAGGATTTTAATGAGAACTAAGTTAGAATCTCATCATTCTTACAGTATTATTTAATAACAAAGTAATTTAATTTAAACAATCTTTTATAACTAGTTAATTTCAAGTTGTTTCAGGAGCCTAGACTCTGCAATCCACAATGCAAGGTGTGTAAGCTACATGGTGGGCTGTGTTTCTGTTCATGATCTGCAGTTCTTACCTGTACTGTCTCTTAAAAATAAAGCACACAAGTCTTGCTATTAGGTATATGAAATCTCCTTCAGAACAGACCACAGCAGTGTATTTGTTATGTTTTATTTGGCAAAGGCACGTTTAGGATTTATCTGAATGCCATAGTATCACAGCAGTATATTTTAGGCATATCTCACTTATTTTTCAGTGGTCCCTAAAACATATACCCATGTGGGTTCCTGAGAAGCTTCTACACCTTTGCATCTGGCCACTTGCCAGTTGCAACCCTATGTTGCTCATACATTGCATGTACTTAGGTGTTTAGTCCCAAATCTTAGAGGACAGTCTATTGTTTGAATCTTTGAGCTTTTAGGAAGATGGTACACCTTGCCTCACCCATGCCCCAGTACATTACAGTCCCTTAAAGTCATTGCCCACTTCTTTCTAACAACTGGGTTGCAGCAATACACCTGAGCAGCACTAGTCATTTTGATTCAACTGGAGCTCAATTCAGGTGGGAATTGCATGAAGGGAAAAAGAAACCTCTTCTTTTTGCCAAAATAAAGCAGTTGGGTTTGCTGACTACAGGAGAGGACCGAAGGGAAGAGGACTTTCATCATGTTTAATGGTTGTTACGAAAGCCCTAGTCACTTTTTTTGGACACTGGTTAGTACAAAATGTACGTCAGTAGATAGTCGCTGTTGTTTTTTCCTCCAGTTACAGCAGTATTGAAATGTATGTTAAAACACTTGTCCTTGGAAACTTGTGTAGAAAAGGATTTGATGAGTTATTTTAGGATGCATGTCCCACTGATCTCCATTAGAGAGTACAGGAAACCAGTGATCTGCAGTGCAGCACTGCATTGAATCACAGTGGTATAGTCATTGGACTACCAAGACCACCTTCCTTTCCTGCTGGAATGTGTGGGATAGAGATACTTGTTTGGCTGTGGCCTGGCATATACATTTATAAATATATTTTCTTTTTAAGTAGATGGGCTAATAAACCGACACTGAATTGCCTTGCTTTTACCTGTGCTAACGAATAGTATTTTATTTCGTTTTTTTCAATTGTTCTTCTGTGTCAAGGTTCCCTTCAAGTCTTGATGGAATGCCAGCCTTTCTTTAGAAAGCTTAACCCAAATCACAGAACTGCATAACAGGCAGAGAAATCTCTGAAGTTCCCTGGGAATGATTTTTATCCCGTTTATAGTTCCGTACACAGAGAATAATGCTACAGAAGCCCTTGGAGTCACTGTAGCCGAAGTTTGGAATTGAGCCCCAAGGATCTTAATAGTAATTTCAATGGATGCCTGTGTTATATTTATAGGTACGTGTTCCAGTTAGTACCTGTTCTGCTGCGTAGGGTTTTACTTTAGAAAGTGAAGCATCTCTGACAATAGTGGATAAGAATAGCTACCCAGAAGAGAAATATTTTGTCAATCTTGACAAGACTATGTTCCCTCTGGTAACTTGGATGATCTATGGTGATCTCTTCTGAGGACTAAGAAGGCTAACAAGTTTGAAAAGTGGTTTGGTTTGACTTTCAGAGTGTCCCTGTACGGATTCAGCTTTATCACTTGTCTGCCCTGGAACAATGTATGAGTATTCCCAGAAAGAATTGTTATTTGGAAGTATTACTTATGCAGGGAGACGTTTCCTCCACTGATATTCCAAAGAAAATATTTGTTTCTGAATAAGCAAGGAAAGATTTCAAGTCTCTATCACATACTCTCCTCCCCGTTGTGTTCTAACACTGGTACCCCAAGCACCTCACAAATCTTGCAAGCAAAACAGAAGGAACTTTGTGAAAGCTAATACTTTGAGATTGCATGTGTTCAGGTAGTACCTTGACAGAGACACCAGTTTTCTTGCATGTTTTGTTTTGTGAGGACAGTGGTAGATTTAAGCATTCATCTACTATTTAATTTCTTCATTAGAAAATCACAGCTATGAAGTTCAGGATTTTTATACTGTTAGAAATGTTTCTGTGTGTTCATAGACCATTGCTGGCTCTTTATACTATCCTGTTAATGTGAATCGGCCCTTATTTAGAGAATGGGCAGTTTCACATCAGCTTTTCTATATGTGTTGGAGCCATATGGAGAGTTGGTTGTGGTAGGCTAATGATACCCACATCTATTTACCAGTAAATTAAGAATTTTTTTTGAAGGGTACCTTGTCATCAGGAACACTTGATCTTCACCTATGTTATGTTGTTGAATGTTGCCTGATACTTGTGCTAAAAAATTTATTCTCTGAAGCACAGCCTCCTATATTTTTGTTCCTTTTTTTCTACATGGAGGATATTGATGCTTGGGCATGTATTTACAATGTTTATTGAACAGCATGAAAGTTAATTCTCATGGTAAGCGGTTTAAAAAAATGAAAGACAGACTTGTGTTCTGCCCACATTAAACAGACAGCTGAAAAACAATGTTTACTCTTTGCAAAGGGAAGGTGTCTTCTAACTGCACAATAATTATGTAATATATGTGATTTTTACTTGATGAGGGGTGTCTCCCAGCTGTATTACTAAGAAATAGCTGATTATACTGCTGAAATATGTTGTGTGTTACTTTCCTTGTGCATGTGTCTTCAATTAGCTTTGCTGAATATTTGTTTTCTATGACCTTTTCAAATAGAATGTGTTATAATTCTCTGAGTGAGGCTGGTGTGTCCTTGGTTTTCATGCAACAGCCCGTAGATCCTCAGGGCCATCATCTACCTCTTGATGTAGATGATGAGAACACTTAAACGCTGTTGCAAGCCTGTGTTTTGAAAAAACTCAGACTAAGATAGGTTGAAAGTTAGAAGCTTTTATTTGATTTCAGAGAGACACCTTGTGTTCTAAAATCAGCTTTCATTATGCAATTCATGAAAGGAGCGTAAGAAAAGCTCATTTTCTTTGACTGATACAGGTAAAGAATTTAGTGTGGCTGAAAGCGGCTCTGAGAAAGTTCTGGTATTCCTAGTTGCTCTGAAATGTAGTTATATGCTTTGCAATATCAGTATTGTTTGTAAAGTATCAGACTTTTACTAAATAGATAGACTTGGAGACTGACATTTTGTACATACTACTCTCAATTAAATATTTCTAGCCAGGGCATTCTAACTGCCAGTCACAGCAGACAGTTTTACATGAGTCTCCACAACATGGAGAGGGTCTCAAAGCAGTAGATGAACCAAATCTTAAACACCACTCTAGCTACTTAGGCTTGGTAGAAAAGTATCTAGAACAGTAACTCGTTAAAAATCAATTAATGCTCTTACTGCTCATTTTGTAGGCAAGACTGTAGTTGTTTAATCATAGCGGAGTTCACACAAGTCTGTTTCTCTTGCTTGTCATAACAATGAAGGATTCACCTGTATTTTGAATTGGTGCTTATAGGGATGTCGGGTGTTTCCACCTGACTTTTTAGGCTGTTAACCATTCCTTTTTCCGTATTTTTTCAATATCAATAATCAGATTAATGTTGATCAGGATTACGGAAAGGTTAAGAAAGATTGTTTTATGAAAAGGGTCTTTAACATGTAATCACCCCCTCCGTCTTACATGTGCAGTCCCTTCTACATCCTTGGTTTGGAATACTCAGGTTGTAGCAAAAAAAGTTATTTAAAAGGAGAGGAAAGTTTATTAAAATATACGGAATGTGTCTTGTTAGGAGAGGTGATGGTTTCTGATATGTAGAGCTGTGATAAGTAGCACCATTTTCAAATGCTGAAACTGCTAGAACTTCAGTTCTCTGGACTTACTAAGTGTGGAACAGGCTGCTCTTAATCATTGCACACACGACCATTGTTAGTGGATCTGTGAGCAAAGAGAATTTGCAGCCACATTCACATGACACAAGTAAAATATACTAGTTGAATGTTGAGTAAGTACTTTCAGATGAGAACAGAATTACTCAGGTCCTTACGTACTCACCTTGCATAAGGTCTGTCCAGTTTGTTCTGCACTAGTGACACAGAACAGCTAGGGCAAGAATTGGAATTCCTTAAATCAGTGAATGGTGACAAGCTGGTATTGAGATTCCTACAGTAGCCTCTTTAGAGAGAGAGAAGGGAAGATAATAAAACCAACCACCATGTGGCTTGGCTACCTTAGCTTTGTTAATTGTGTGCTGGGCTTCTTTTAATATAGCTACAGATACATGACTGCGTATTTTGTATCCAACTTCTATGCAGTAATAGCAATTAACTTGTGTAAAATAGAATACTAAATACACCCTGCAACCAGTTGATCTATCCTCTGTTTATTGGAGATGTTTTCTACTTTTCTTTTATTCTGACTACAAAGGTGTTTGAAGAGTTGAGGAATCTTTTCAGTAAAATATAGTATCTGCGTTTACTACTTCATAGGAAGTTGTGGAAAATGTTACCTTGGCTTTAGGTTGTCCCTACAAAATAATACAATAAAGCCAGGGAAAGGTCAATGACCTGATGAAGCTCTATAGGTCTCCAATGTGGAGCTTAATAGCATTTTCTAAATTGGCTGCTGTAGAAGACAACATAAATTCAAGAACTGAATTATGCAATTTGCGTGTGATTTCTTGACGAAGCACGGTTCAGTTAGAAATGAGGTTGTCCATCTACAGTGTCATCATAAGAAATCATTCTTCTAAAAATTGTAGTTGCTAAGCATAGTTTTAAAACTAATTCCAGGGATTTGGCCAAAATTGCACAGCCTGTCAATTTGAAATCTTGAAATGAACTTAAGATAGGTTTGTAATAGTTTCCACACAGTTACATCCCAAGAATCCCTCTGTAGATTTGGAGAGATATATGATCTTATTTTTGTGATTCATTTTACCTTTTACATAATTGTCCGCTGCTTGGAAGCCACACATGAGAACTTCAAATGCAGTAAGCATTTGTGAGAATTAGCTAATACTTTCAAAAGGTGAAAGAGGGGGCAAAATCAGACTAAAAATGGCAGTTTTGGTGCAGTTTGAATCTTGAGAAAGAGTCATCTTTCTGGGTTATTATTTCAAAGAAGTAAAAAAGAACAATTAATTCAGTTTTTCTGGCACTCAATATGATTTTATGTTTTCTGTTTTTTTTTTTTTTCTTTTCTTTTAAAGTTGGATAAATCTGATCTCCACATAAACTACCTTTTCAGGATTTGAGAGTTATAAATCATATGAGAATTATTAACCAACTTAGCACTGCTACTCCAGCACGCTTCCTTTGCAATTGATCTCAATTAACTAACTATACATCATAATTCATGCCACAACAATATACTTTATTTGATTATCAAACCTATTACTATGGTATTTAATCCATATTTAAGCTTATTATTGAGGTCAAGAGGTCTTTAGTGAATTTTAGATCAGGTTCATTATGACAATATTTTCACTTTTATGATACTTTTATTACTAGTGCACATTCAGCAAATGCATAACCAGTGCTGTGAACAAAGATGAAGAAAAGTGAAATCTAGAGGGAAAAATTAAAGAAACAAATCCTACTAGTCATGTATAATATGACTGCAGCTCACCAGCTATAAACAAGCACTTTCTTGCTTCTCTCCTTTACGTACAATATTAATGTCATGACCCTTGTTAGATCTTTAATTAACTTGTATGTACTTCAACAAAGACTGAAACAAAATCGTTTGAATTGTGGCACCCTCCAGCCACAGCATAACAATGTTTTTGCAAGCCAAAATTTGCATCTTGTAGATGGATATTTTGGGAAGTCGTATGTATGGTCACTGTTGGATTTCACCAACTTTGAGTTTGTCTCCTAGATTTTCAGAGGACAATTAAATGTTATAGACTTGGATGCTAAATAACCAGGTTACACATTTTTTCCACTGAATTCCAAATAAATGAGCTGAAATTGTTCTTTGAGAAGTGGAACGTTCGCTGAATTAAGAGACAGCTCTAGAAATGGGACTGAAATTTCAGACTACTCCAGGATGGCCCTCGACCTCACGACTGTTTTTTTATTTAGGGTCTTTGGTGCTTCGGTGTAGAAGCCCAGCTTTGTAGAAAGGGAGGCACCTTCCCCTGGGTGAGTCGGTGAGGTGCAGCCCTGGGGCAGCGGGGAGTGCCTCTCCGCTTGGGGCAGAAGCTGTTGAGTCAGGGCTGCCTATCACGGGGCGAGTCACCAAGCTGTTATGCAAAAGCAGATGATGCCAGAGGCTATGTTTAACAGACAATTAGTAGTCGTACCTGAGAATGTAAGAGGCTTCATTGCCTCTCTATGTTGTTTGTGGAGTATACTTACTGGACTGGGAGGGAGGGTTTGTGAGATTTTAGGCAAAGAAATGAAAACTTCTGGATCTTGATCAAGCTTAGATTGGAGACAGGCACTGAGCTTTCTTGGAGTGCAGTAGTTCTGGACACACCCAGAAAGAGAACTTTAAAGTTTTCAAAGCATTTAAAGTAAAGCAGAGAGGCACCTTCAGGGTTAGGTGGAGTAACTTACAATTTTTGTTTTTGTGAAAATGTTTGCTCCATGTAAGCATCGGAACTCTTCATCAGATCTAATGCTAGATTTCTCTGTTATGCAGCTTTAAGAGACAAGTGTATGTTTTAATGTAGTTAATGAATATTTGAAGAGATTAAAACTGTGGTGGTAGGTGTCAGCAGCTGCAGTCCAGGCGGTTGGATATATGCACAAATTATGTAGCTAGATAAACCTGGTGCACTGTGAGGTGCTTTATCAAAGTCTTGTGAATGTTGTGAATTTTGGATGCGATCCAAAGGACTTGCATTGAACATTGCTTAATAGGTGTGAACAACTAAACTAATAGATATACTATACCAATGTGCAAGGCAACAGATTCAAAGGCAGCCTTAAAGAGTGTAATATATTTTTTCTTTAAGTTTTCCTAAATATTATTTACTTATTTTTTTTTTCCTCGAATAATACAAAAAAGAGAGCTTTGCACATCAATGGAAACATGACTTTGGAATGATGCTCAAGTTTCATAGCTACTTCAAGTTGCCGTTGTCAGTAGCTGGCAAGACACATAATCTAACCAGAAAGATAAATATTGAGAGAAATTTAAGTTGGCTTGCTATATAGTTAACAAGATAAAATAGGCTAAAAGCTCAGAGCGATTCTGAACTTAGTTGAGTTAGTGTATGTCTCTACATGATGTATCTCACATCCTTGTTGTGAGTTAAAATAGGGGGTCTTGGATTGTTTCAGTAGGTAATGTACATAAGCACATGTTAAGAAATTTCTGTTACGGTTAGTACATAGACACATATGGATATATGTGAGTTGACAGGACTTACAAGAAGCATAGGTTGATGCTAAAATGACATTGGAATTCATGAAAGTGAAATACCATCCACTCACAATACACAAAGGATATAGTCACATGAAAAATTGCATGTGAGTGGCCCTGTGATATTTAAGAGGTTAGGACATTAGGATAATTAATTCATTGGCTTTCTGCAAATTTTCAAACCGCTTTGTAGGAGGACGTTTCTTTATGCTCATTAGCCAAGGGGGAAATCTCACTTTTGACTTCCCAGTAGACTTCCTTCCTCTTTTTTTAACTTTCTATATGGTGTCTGTCCTGATAATTCTGTGTATTGCATCATTTAACTCTCTGAGAAATTTTACTGTGTCCATTTCAGCAAATTTCTGGGATTGCCTGTGAGCCTACTAGATACTTTTTTTTCTGACTTACTGCCATTATGCATCTCTGCCCCTTTTTGAAATCTCCATTACAAATTAGTATTTTTGTTTTCTAATTTCACTTAGACACTCCTCTGAGCCCTGCTGACAAAGGGCTGCAGTGTCTGACTACAAGTAGGCTGCTAGGCTGAGATGGTTAAGGAGACACTGCAGGTAATGTTGAGAGTAAGTGTCAGAGTAAATTTCAGTAAATACCAAGACAAAGGATGGTTATGACTACATCCTAACCTGGTAGTGTAACTGCTGAGTCTGGCAGCAGCAGACAGGATCTTTTTATCCAGTCTCATTTTCTGTGACCTGATACACATTGTATTATATGCAATGAAACACCTTTCCCTTTGATTGTCATGCCATGGTTGTTCTGGAGAGGAAGTTTGAATTCTTCCAGAATCCTTCCATCCTGTGTGGTAGGTTGGTTGGTTTGGTTGGTTTGGTTTTTTGTGGGTGTGTGTGGTTTTTTTGTTTTGTTTTGTTTTGTTTTTTTCCCCAACCCAATTTCACAGATTTTGTTTTCATCCCACTTGGAGGTAAAATGGGGAAGATTGCTGAGATGTCAAATATTTTAATGCAGTGGAGGAAATCTTCCTAAGTCTGCTGAAGTACAGGAGTGTGGGTTGTTACAGTTGAGATGATAATATCTATTCTGCTGCAAATAGGGTTACTAGAAAGTCTTTTGACAGATAGGTCTATAGGGCTTTTAAACCCCTTGTGGGAAGGTAATTTGACTTTTACATTTGTGAGACTTATTGCAGTGACTAGCACATGGTACACCTCATCAGGCTTTTGAAAATTTCCATGCCAAAACTCATGTTATTTAATCTTAGTGTTAACTGTTTAGCCATTTCAGATATTAATTTTGCCATGGATCTTCTGGAGGGAAAATGATTGTCATGTTTGCACGTTTTCGTATCAAAAACACCACTGCCAAAATGACATTTCATTCAATAGGCTCTAAGCACCTAAGCACTGAAATAATCTTGAAAACAAGCTCTTAAGTTGCTTAGATACTTAGCAGTTTTTACATGATGTGCTACAAATGATGTTTCAAAAGAAATGAATCTATGAGTTGCAGTAAAGAGTATTTTGAAAAAGGCATTGAAATACTGTTGGAAGTTCAGTTTGTAATGCAACCTGCCATTGACAGTGAAGATACAGATGAACTGGAAAAATTAAAAACATATGCGTGGACTTTAAGCACTCTTTTTAAGAACAATCACCAGAAACACCAGAGGTGCCTTCCCCGCTCCTTCACAAAACTACATCTATAATAGTATCTTTTCGTTTTTCAAATGAGGTGCAATTTACAAAGTGGATTAGGGGACCACATGTTTCTTTTCCGTGGGTTTGCATCCTGTAACAATGTTCTGCTGAGATTGTATCACTCCATACAAGGATGTTGGATAAAAAGATGATTGTGGAGTGAAAAAAACCCAAAAGAGAGTACATCTGGAAAAAAACAATAATAAGAACTTGAAACCATGTTGGTTACTATCTGTGTTATGTGCATATCCTTTATGTTCAATAATTGATATAAAAGGCTGTTGCCTCAGTATGTCTGGTAATTGAGAGTCAAGTTGCAGGAAGCGAGACATTTGTTTCCTTCACAATTCAAAATGTCTGTTAGTAAGTAGTATCCTAGGGGATCTGTCTAAATGCTTTGTGTTAGTGCTGTATATGTGGACTGGCCTAACATTTAAAGGAACGTAGCTTTTTCTGAAACTGTGCTAAAACCTCAAATAGTGCAAAATGTTGCAGGAGATCTAGACTAAAAATACGTTTTCAGAAGTGCTGTCCATCTTTTAAAAAACAGTTGTACAACATTAAGCAGTGAAATTCGTGAGTAAGTTTGAGAAAGCCTCTCAGACCTACTGACAGCCGTAGAACTGCAGAAAGGGTGAAGTTTAGCTGAGTCCTAATGATTTCTTCCTCATGACTAACTCAAATCTGTTACATGCAGAACTTTTGTCATCATATAGTTTCCCAAGTACTCAACTTTTAATACCTTCCATTAAAAAAACTAAACAATTGAACAATTTAAAAAATAAAAACCAACACAAACCAACAGGATTTTTCTTTTAAAGTTATCAGAAGTATTTTGTGACGTCCTAAAACAAAATTGTTGTTCTTTGATTTTTATTGGGGGGGAGGGAATATTTAGCTTGTCCAGTTACCTGCAACAATCCGTATTTTCTAGTGGCACGATCTGTACTTTATCTAAGTGTGTATTTCTTAAGTTCTTGTAAGTCTTGTCCTTTTCTAGGCAGATTTTAATTATCTGGCTGCCTGACAGAGATTGAGAGCTCTTTATCTATGAACAGCAATGTTCTCTTGTTTCTGTTCACTCCACTGCATTTCAACATGTAACCACTTGTAAATGGCAAGATACAGACAGCAGTTCTGAAATACATGGATTTAGGTTCAGTCCTAATAGTGTTTTATTTCCTCTTATCTTCCCTCCTTCCCCCCCACGCCCCTTGATTTATATTGTGTTTCACTACTGCAAGGATCTCTTTTCTGCCTGAAAATTCCAGTGCAGCATTTTAGGTGTCCAATATATGATTACAAATTTACCAAAATAAGAACTCCGCAGATGTCTGAACATTTGACAGTATTTCCAAACAAATGAGAGTGCACCTAGGTAATAACCCTCTCAAGGGCTGGTAGGGCTTCTATGCATTTGCAGTAGTCATGATGCATTGATAGTACTTAGAACTAAGGATCAGTTGAATTTGCATTCAGAATGCTATTTAACACCAGATTTCCTTCGTGACTGTGGGCAAGGCATTTAACTTCATTTGGGCTGGGTCTGCCAGCTAAAATAGAGAGAGAACAGCACTACTCTTCTCCGTTTTTGTTTGTTTGGTTGGTTTTGGTTTTGTTTTTTCCTGCAGGCTGTTTGACTACTCACAGCAGGATCATCCTTGCATTGGTCACAAAATGGAGAGTGTATTAATAATATTACTATACAGTAGAAATTGGTAATCCAGTTTCGGTTCTATGAATTCTATTAACACTAGACTTTAAAGCTGTTTGCTTTACTTTCATACCAAGTGATATACTAGGAATGTGAGATAAAAAGGCAAGTATGTTTAACATCAGATTTGCATCCTTCGGAATCAAATCAAGATTTTGCACCCCATAGCATTTCAGCAAAGTACTTTGGCACTGTTGAAGGCCTTCTGCAAAAAATGGGGTGTGTCTATTCAGGTAATGTACACTGGATTTCCAGTTTGAATTGCTGTAAAGTCCCAAGAATTGAGGTAGGGGTGACTAATGTAGGTCTCTATCCAGTTTCACAGACACCCTGGAAAATACTGAATAAGCAGTGTTAAATGTTTTCCTCTTTTCTTTCTGTAGGATTTGTGTGTGATTGGCATTGTGCTGTACCACAGTGAGGAGGTATTTTTCACTTCAAGACACCTTGCATTAAAGGATCATGGTAGACAGTTTAATAGTTTCTTTGAGGTAAGTGATGCAATAAAACGTTTAAAATCTTTATTAAATATACTCTTAACACACTGCAGTAACTATCAATTTGGTTGTCTCTTGCTTTGGTGTTAAAAGTGTTTGTATCATAGGAGGTGTCCTGGTTTGAGTCACTAATTTTACTTTTCAGCTAAGCCTTTTCTAACTAACGGAACCCTCTAAAACTAACGGCATCTGTCGTTCATTTTAGTGGCCAGCCCAGTCCAAACCAGGACAGGAGGATAAATAAAAATCTTATCCAAAGACTAAATAATCAAGTACGTGCATACCAGACATAGCATTATTTGGTAATAGTAAAAAAAGAAAATTCTTCGTGTTTATTTCTGCTTAGAGCATCTGTTAGTGTGTGCCAGTGTGAGGCATATATTATTGGAAAGTTCCTTTTTTTTTTTTTTTTTTTTTTTTTTTTTGAATGAGGCTGTACAACTACAATCACTGGACTTAAATTACTGATTTACGTGTTTCAGTACCTGTGCTGCAATTCATTCAGGGATTTATATTATACACTCCTGAAACAGGAGGCAAACATAGAAAAGACCTCTCAAACAGCTTTCCTGACAAAGGAAACATTCAACTGCTTCTAAGCTGGTCTGTCCAGTTCTGTAGTTGGGCAAGCAGATTCAGAGAAAACAGGCAGCTGTGGTGCTACACGAACAAAAGTTGACCTCCTGCGAGGAATGACAGCTGCATGCTCTTTCATTGTATGGAGGTACTGTCAGTAACACCTCTGATCTAACCTTCATTCTGGTGCATTTCAGACATCAGTCTTTGAATTGCGATGCTGGCACCCTTCTAATATTCCAGGGCAGATTCCACATCAAAATGGAGCTGTCACATACTGTTGACACTACCTGTGTTATCTTTCCTGTTGAGACTTCCTGCATAGCTCCTCCCAAACTGTCCCAGACTTGGGCTGTTCTGGAGACTTTCATTTGGGAGGAGGATGGGAATATGAGACAAGAGCCATACTGCACTAGTCAGTACTAATCACTTGGCTAAAATACTTTCGTTCCTACCTGGACAATCCACAGTTGGCCGTGATAGCCCTTCATAAAATACAACTACTAAGGGACAGCAACCATGCATTTTGGTACCCTCCGGCTTCATTCAAGGAGAGCTACTCCTCACTGCAATGACAGAGGAAGAACTCTGAGAGATGTTTCTAAATGAGGTGTTAAATAGCAAACTTTTTCTTGCTACTCCTGTGATGGAGCTAATACCACGTGGCTTTGCTCTGCACTTCCTCCACACACCCCCAGTTAAACAGAAATTGGTATTGCCAGTAAAGGAAAGTGAGCATGCTTGCTCTTTGTGACTTGGATAGACTGACAGTTTAAAGCCTGTCTCTGCTTTAAACTAGGTGCTTGGCTCCAAATAGTGCCATAACTGTGAGAGCGTGGGCTGTACCAGCCAGGTTCTTACACAGAGTCCTGATTTAAACAGCCATCCATCAGCTGCAATTGGTACCTGACCTGTTCATGTATACTTGAAAAGTTTTGCCTTATTTTGAGGAGCACTTGTTCTTTTTGGCTTTTCTGCACAGTAAGAATACCTGAAACAAACCCACTGAAATTGGAGAAGCCTATTTTTGTAGCTTGGGAGGCCTAACGTTAGTCAAGCATGACAAATAAAAGAGCCTAGTCCAGAGAAGTTAGCCAAAGCAAGCTACCGAGAGAAATAACATTAAAAAAAAATCAAATTGCCACACACTGATTTGAAGTTAGAGGCTTACCTCAGGATAGCTTAAGTATTCCTGGCACATTTCCTGTGTGTTTGAAATAGTAGGTTGATACTGTTGTTTCTGAGAGATCCAATTGCAGATACAGAAGCGAACTTAAAAACTAGTTTCATTGTCCTTGAGCACATACGTACAGATGGTGATTACAGTGCAAACTCATTAACGAATAGTCAGGAAAAGCTTGACACGGAGTAATCACGTATATACTAAAAGTTTGCAGTTTAGAACTGAAAACTTTAATCTGGTAAGTAGTTTGCTTTGAAGATTACAGCTCTTGCTCTGTTCAGAACTCCCAACGTTGTGCATGATTTCAGAAGAATTTACATATGGAAATCCATAGTCCTTCAGACTGATCAGAAAAATCCTGTCCTGTTGAGCATAAAAGCGTTCATTTCCTTATGCAAATTTTGAACTTTCGCTCACATGCTTTGAGGGATTATAGGGAGTGGGGAGGAAGATTCTGAAAAGGAAGTTAAATATGATTTGCAGAGGATATAGGCTGGGCCTGTCAGAGACTGCGCTCTGCCTTCTTAGAAGCTTGTCATGTTTTCATTGAGAATAGTTAGGAGATCACTTGAGCACTTTTGAAAAAGGGACATGCAGGTCAGCTAAAGACAGACTTGATGCTGTCATTTTGCAGTTTACAGGTCTGAGTTTTATTTCTGTTTTTGATTCCAGGTGTGATTGGCAAATCGGTTTCTTCATTCATGCCTTTGGCTTCCATCCACCACTGTTACTGGGCCTTGCTCTGAACTGCACTTTTTGACTCTTACGGTGGTTTCTTTATAGTGCCTTACACTGGCTCTGATTTCAGCCACCTCCCCTGTATTTGGCTTTATCACAAATGATAGCTTTGTGAAATATAATACTTCCTTCTAACGAACTTTTAAAGTGTTTTAATTGTTTTTTTTCTGAATTGATGTGGCAGTAAGGAAGTAATGACTTTTTCTTGCCTTTGACTGGTTTATTGCTTTGAGAGACAGGGACATAGACTATGGTGATGAGGTGATGATAGGCCATGTCTAATCCATACTTACCTAACTGTCTTTGGCAGTATGTTAGCAAGAAAAACACAAAACCTCAAGAAAAACATCCTCCCTAATAGAAGAATTTTCTATTGGTGGTAATGAAATGCTTAGTATAAAAAACCATCTTTCTGTTTAGGAGGTCTGTCTCCGAAAATACCTGAAACAATGAGAAATATTTAAAGTGTAGGGAGCAAAGGAAGGAGCTGTGAGTAGGAAGCACAGCTGGATTTTGTCTGGTCTGTTAGTTTGCAGATGGATTTTGTGCCCAAATACATCAGTTTTACTTCTGCATTGAAATTCAGTAAATCATTAGCAGCTTTCCCCTTTACAGAGGGTCTGAAGCCTACTCTTTGTAAACTGAAAAATCAGACTCCTGGTAGAAATAAAGACATCTTGATCCTACCTCTCGTACCTTTCTGTGTTTTCCAATGAAGGGGCTTGCTAGAAGGGGGCAAACCAGTCCCCAGTGCAAATTATAGCAAACAAAAGACTGCGCTAACTGAGCCTAACTTATAATGGGCTCCTAGGAGTCATTATGATGGTGAGGCTTGACTGAACAAAGTTTGTTTGGGCTTGGTTCCCATTATGACTCCTTTCAGATTGAAGGTGTGGGGACTGGGGCGATGTGTGGCTGCTTATCCTGAGTCTCCGGTGAGCTGTGTCCGCTACTTTCCATCTTCTATGCCCATTAGGTTATTCAGTTTCCACAAGTGTTAGGCAGCTGGGGAAGAACCTATTTTCTGTAAAATCATGGTGATTCTTTGCATGTTTCCTGTGTGCTGGAGGTGTTCACCTGTAAAATGAGGAGCGAGAGCTAGAAGCAGACTTCATCAACAGATAGGTGATTTCTTACTTAGAATTTTAGGAAACTTGTAAAGCGTATGTCAGTTTGACACCAAATGCTGAGGTGTTAAAAGATGCACTGCCAATAGTATTTTAATTTAAACATAAAGTTATGTGAATTACTATCAATGGATTCTACTTGGTGCACTTTTGCTTTGTAGATATACAAATATACGTGTGTACCTGGTACTGCCTGCTGTGAAGAGAATGTCCTAAGAATGTTTCATACAGTTCAGTGAGTCTGCTTAGGTTAGTAATGGTATTCAAGTGTCTAAGTAAGTTCTTGCAGTACAAAGCCCTGTCATAGGTTGTAGATGTGTGGTTTGTATTAGTGATAATTATATCTTCTGTTTCACTCTTTGCTTTTTCAGACTTCTCGGTTCCCTAGCAGTGCTGGGATTTCAGTTTGTCATCCCACAGCCTTCAATTGAACACAGAAAGGTAAGCATTAGAAATACTCAGATTTGGTATACTTAAAGGTAAACGTAGATTAGAGTAAGATGCAGAAAGCAATGCAATCTAGATAAAGTTCTGGGAATAATGTGGCTTTTGTTTTGTGTGTGTGGTTTTGTTGTTTGGTTTTTTTTAAATATAAATATATACTTGCTTAAAAGAGGCTCATCGTGGTTAATTAGCTGAGTAATTGTATGGAGTATTGTAGGTCACAAATAGGTCCATGTCAGCTTACTCAAGCTTTGGAGCATTTCATCATGTAAGACAAAGGGGAAGAAGAATTCATGTCAGTGCTTAAACATGGAGTGATTAGCAGAAGCATCTGGTTGTTCATAGGTAGGTCTTCGTCTTACAGAGATGGAGATGTCTGAAACAGAAGTTGGACCCAAACCACACTCTGCTGCTAAATTTAAATTGCTAGAGATCGGAGCTGGAAACTGCTGAACTTCTCTGTTGTGCTCTTGTGAATGGCTGACTGATCGTAGACATTGGCATGTCTAAGAAGGTTTGCGGCCTACGGACCTTCCATCCCGCTCACCATTAGTGAGATCTCTGCTGGAATGCTTAGGTTTTTGCCCTGCTTTTCAGGAAAGTAGTGGATAGTTTGGAGAGAGACAGAGAGCAGCAGTGATTATACTCAAGAGGTTTTAAAATCTTGCCTCTGAGGGAAGTTTGAACGAATTCAGGTTGTTTAGTCTAAAGATTAGAAGACTGGTGGAAGAGTCAGATAGAATCTCCAGATACTTAGGAGTGCTAAAGAGAAGGCTACTCTTTCTGTCTGTGGTGGAGTAGATGAGAAGAAATGGATTTAAACTACGGCAAGGGAAACTTAGGTTTGATGTTAGAAAAAACTCCTCATGGTAAGATTATGAAGAAGAATAGGTCATATTGACTGGCTAACATGTAGAATTTCCGTGATGGAGGTCTCTGTGAATGTGTTGGACAAATGTTTGTCAGGAATGATGTGTAGGTATTGCTGGTTCTACCAGACACCTGAGAGGAGACCCCTTGAATGCTCTTCTGTCTCTTTATGGGCTGTGACCTTATATCGATGTTGTTCTCATCTCTGAATTGGTATTCAAACATAACCAATTAATTATTAAAGGTATCAAATAACATACTTTGAAAAAAGTTTGCTTTGTACTATAGATTTTTAAATAATAATGCAAGATGCATATTTATTTTTAAATTGTATGTTTTAAAGGAGATAAAAGGCAAGTTTGTAGGGTTTCCTTTTTTTATGTGCATGTGCCACTGTCTTTAGGGCAAAAAATTATTTGGACAACAGCTCCACAGGTATGGACTGGAAACCTGAAGCTGTCCGATAGTCATAGTTCCTGAAGAACATAGCTGTCATTTCAACTCCTTGTGCAGCCTAATTGTAAGACAAGTTAAATGAGGTCAATAATGATGCAGTCTGAAACTGGCACGGTCTAGTCTGCAGTATTTCTCAAGCTGCTGAAGTGCTCTATTCTAAACCTGAGTACAACTAGTATTTTTCCCTATTTTAGATCTCTTCTAATTTGTTGTGAAGTTGAGATGGTCATGCTGCTGCTCTGTTTTCAGTACTCTGTCTAGTTAGACATTCTTCTGTAACATTCACAGTGGAGAGATGCTGCGATCCAGCTTCCAAATGGCCTTAGGGGAAAAAAAAAAATCTACAAACTAAAATAGAGTAAGTCAGAGAAACAATTGCTTCATTCTGTGAAGCTCCGGAATTAATTTTGATAAAATCAGATTCTTTGTTTTCAGTTGAATGAGAAATGCCATGGGTCTGGACTATCTTCTGTTCTAGTTAAAGGGACTGAAGACATGGCACTAAGCGGCATGGTAACCACCTTGGAGCTGTTCTTTTTACTGAAAACAAGAGAGGCAGAAGTTTCCTAGTGATGATCTCATACAGGCTCCAAGGCTGTCTGTCATCTCAGCTCTTACACTATAGGAGAGGATTCTATTTGTGCTAAACTGTGTTTAGACTGGAAGTCTGTGTTTATTAAACTTTTCAGAAACCTTCTGACCCACCTATTGGCTTCGGACAAGAGGGGCTGTTAGTAGCTCAGAAGGCCAAGTCAGTCATGTTTCTGAGTGTGAGTTCTCAGCTTTGTAGCTCTGGAAGTTGTTCCCACTCTTTCTATGCAGTAACCTGGCTGTATGTTTGCTGGCATCCCTAGCCAGCATCTCCTGTGTATTTCTGCATGGATCTCTCTGCTGTTTGGCAAAGTTCCTTCTATGTGAGAGGAGGTTGGTTTTGCGGTAAGAAAGAGAGGAGGAGGAGGAGAGAAGCATTTGATGAACAACATGTCATTTTAATAATGTAGTGAATAACAAAAGTGGAGTTTGGTAACTTTCATACACATGCTCAGAGGGTGCAGTATGTGGAGACTGAGTAACTAGAGCTGGATTCTAATAAAGCATTAGTTTATACCCCAATCCTTACTGTTTGTTTATTTTGCAGCTTGAAGTTAAGTATGTGTGCACGATTGGTGCTTGAACGTGCAGTGTTGGAGAGTGTTTGGATTCTGTCTTGTGCACCCTGCATCTAGTTATTTTTGCCCTGGAAGGTATGGACATGGAAGTAAAATCAAAGAATTGGACTTGGGTATTTGGCTGAGTAATTCATTAATATATTTCCAAATAGTCTAGATTTTTTTTCTTACACTAAAACTTTTGGGAAAATGAAACAAAACCCAGCACAATCCCCAAAGCAGTTGATGGAAATCCAGTTGTAACTGCCTCTGGACACCCACAGTTCAGCTGAGATGTTGGTTTTTTAGGACTTCAGAACGCTTAAAAACATCAGGAAATACTATTTTCTGTTTATTTTAAAATCTTGCTAGATTTTCATCTTTTGTTTCTTCTTTCTTTGGAATCCATGTTTAAAGTCTTACTGGCTTCAGAGAGGCTGACATAATGTAGGTTTTTGAACAAAAATCTGTTTGTAGCTTCCTAACTCTTACTTGTAAGAGTTTTTATTTAGCTTCATGTATATTAGAACTACTTAAAATACCATTTAGCTACTCTTGTCTTAGTGGCATATGTTTAGGACTTGAAAAAAGTTTATCTTATCAAGCAGCAATTAAAAAAAACTTTTTTGGGGGGAAAGTTCATCAACAAAATGTGGAAGAGCAAAGCTCAGCAGGTTGCTTTCCTCAGACGCACACACAAAAATCCATTTCTGGCATGACAGTCTGGGGACTGTTAGCTAGAAGAATGAGTCAAATTACTTCCATAGCAGGGACATGCAGATAGTGGAATTAAGACTTGGGGGCGTGACAGGACCAAATGGGAACGTTTTTATTTTTTCTCATTTGCAGTTTATTCTGTAATCTTCTGCTTTCTGCAGTGTGCTCCCTGCACCGTGCCCCCCCCCCCGGGTTAAATGCAATACTATACCATTTCAGTTTCTCTTCTTTTGCTACTCTGGGGAAACTTAAGCTTGGTTAATAAAGTAAAAATGTTTTGAACACTAGCTAGTAAGAAGATACTTGACTGAGCAATGTTTTCTGCTTTTAGATTTTATAATTTTGGAATTAAAGTCTTGGAAGCTTGTCTGTCAGAATTGACTAAAACATAATTTCTAGTTTCATAAATACCTGACTACCTGATTTTTATACAGAAGTAGCTTTTGTGTTTATTTACTTTGAACAATGCTGTCTCTCCGGTCAGAAGTGTGCAAAAACTGAAAACGAAGAGCATCTTTGCATCTTCCTGCATCTGAGCTTATGCTACTGCTCTGTTTGTTAATCTTATTTATGTAAATACCACAGGTTTGGACAGTAATACAAATACATTAAACATGGTAGGTTCATTAGATAGTAATAAAAATTCCTATGAAAAAAGACTTTTATGGTTTCTTGCTGAAGACAAGGGTTGTAGTGTTCGTCAGTAGCTTCTTGGAGGTTGTTTTTTTTATGATCTAACTTACTTATTCCTTATTCATAGTGCATAATTTCTAAATGTCAAGTATACTCTGTAAAGCAAAAATACTCATCAATATTAGCAAAAAAGGAGGAAATGTTATGTGAAACCAACTAATTGCCACTTGCGTTTAAAAATCAACCGAGCTGTCTGAAACTGGTTAAACTGAAATCTTTCTTAATATTTGAACAATTAACTTTCCTTGTCCATCAGTACTGGATATATGAACAGCCCTCCTGCTGCTCATCATGCAGTCAAGCTCTCTGTTCTCTCTCCCTATGCTTATTTTATTGAATAAATATTATTTAACCTTATCTGATAAGTGTCATACTGTGATGAACAGAAGGTTAAACTATGAAACATAACAGTCCTTCTCCCAGGCAACCACTGAAGTCTGTATTCCCAATTTTTCAGAAGTCATTCCTGGGCGGATTTTTAACTAATCATATGTTGCTGTGTTAAGAAAGTAAGCTGTAGTTATATTTATCCCTTGTTTATTTTAGTAAAATTGATAACATAAATAGTAGTAAAGTTTGTCCAAACAATATTTACATCAGAAATTCTACTTTGTTTAAACATCTTGCTTCTGTTACAGCATTGAATAGTAGCATTGAAGCAATGGAGTTGCTTTGAATTAATGCATATATTTTGTCACTCAGTTGTAGATTAGTATTGACTTCAGTGGAGGTACAGTATCTTAACAAACTAATTTTCAATGTATGGAAGAAGTGTCAGGATTTATTTTTACAAGCATTTCATTGGGGCAGTACGATATTGTTGGAGAATTTTGAGCATGTTTGGGCTTAGGGTTGTTTCTTTATGCTGACTCTAAATTAAAGAAGAAATAAACTGGGTGTTATCTCTTGCTCAGACCCATGACATCTCTATGAGAAGTGACTAGGTATCAAGTGAATGTGACTATACTCCCCACAAAATTTGGAGATGAATATGCTTTATGATGTGTGTTGTTGTGGTTTTGTGTGTGTGTGTCCCCTGTTGGATTCAAATAGGCTTGTTGAAAGCTCATCCCTGCTAAGTCAGGAGAAATAAGGAAGAGGATCAGGAGCAGAAGCTGAGGGAAAAGAGAGGAACAGGGGGAAGGGAAAGGTGACCAAGATCCGCCGTTTGGTCATGGTGAGCTGTTAGTGCAGGTCAGTTACTTGTGGAAATGTAGCCTGAGTAGCAATGCAGTGTAATGGCCAAACCCCATCATTACTCAAATAGCAGTTCTGTTCATAAAAGGGATTTTCTACAATTAACATCTACTTCAAAGCAGCTTTCCTATCTGTAGTATACTGTTTTTTGGAGAGGGTGAGTTTTTCTGGTTTGGTTGAAGCGGTAGGGGTTGATATTTTTTTTTTTGTTTCTTTTCAGTAGGCGCAGAAGTTTTCCTTACCTCTAGAAGGAGTAATTGCTGAGTTACCTCTGCTTTCCTTTTTCTCCTTAAATCCACCACGTAATAGCACTGTGTTGATTGTACTGGCAGAACACGTGAAATTGAATCAGGAGCTTATCAGAAGTTCTTTTAAAAAAAATTAGTCTGTCCCTGTGGATTGACCATGAGGATCCACTCATTTTCCATTTGCTTCAGGACGAGATGATTAAAAATACTGCATCTCCCCTGCTTACTTGTGTCCATGCCCTTATCTGGAGTTTTTAAATTGCTTAACATCTACATTTGTTTGCTGCAGGATAGACCTTTTTCTGGGCAGTCATGTACCTCCCTGAAGTTTGTCCTATGAATGGAACACTTACATGTGACAAGTAAAATGAAATGCTAAGACTTAAAGGAATTCTGGCATATTGGACTACCTACTTTGAGGGGCAAAAGCAAAGACACTAGTTTTGGTATTGCTCTCCTCTGTCATTGAAAAAATTAAGTTGGAGGCCACTGATTTCTTTTCATCTTTCTGTCTTTCCATCTTTGCTTTCCCTGGCAATCTTGCTTGCTTGCTGCAGTACACTGCACTACCTCAAAGGGCTTAAGATGCTAGGACTGATTCCTTCTACTTAGCTGTAGAAAGGGGATGATGGAGATGTAAGTGGGAAGGTAGAGGGAGAGTGTACAGAGAGGGTGATAACTTTGAGTACTATTTCAAGTGATAAGAATTTGGTTACCAAATCTGAGTAAGATTTTTAGGATTCATATAGGAAATTCTGTGTATAAATGTGATCTTACACCTCCATTTATATTGTAATAATGGCAGTGAACGGCAATGTTTCTTCATTTCCATTGTTCTTTTACCCTACCACACCCCATAAAAGTCACTATTCTGTTAGCGGAAAAGGATACAGCTGCCTAATACATCTGAACACACTGTAATAGAGTTAAATGTGAAGCATGAAGCAAGTCTACTGTATTCTTGAAACACTGGAGGAAATTGGAATTAGACAAAGTAGTTAATATCTAAACTTGGCTTTTGGCCAAGACACCAGGGCTGATGCCTAATGGTTCTAAGGAGTACCATGGGATCTCCACCACAGCTGGTCACTGCCTTGCTTTTACATATACTGAGAAGCAGAAGCATGTAAGGGAAGGCTGCGTTCTTCCTTGCAATCTGGGCAGGGTGAAGCTCTTCCCTAAGTAACTTGTCAGGACTTGGTAAGCTGGAACTCAGCTCTTGCTAACAGGCCTACTACAAAGTTACCGTGGTTCTGTCCTGCTGGGCTGCGTACGCTAAGCTGAATTTTACTAGAGCAGCTTAGTCACCACCTGTCTGCCTACAGCTGCTGTGTATGTGTTCCTTGCAACAAATGTTTGCAGTGTCACACTTTTTTTTAAATCTTGTAATGTTATAAGATAACTGGTGTCCATGATTATTGTATTTTCATACACATCAGTTCCATAAAACACTACCGACTGAAATGCAGTCCGTATTCCTCTTGCAGTTTTCTACTGATCAGTGTATCCACTTGAGCATGTTTGCACAGTTGCTTGACTTAACTGTATAGATATACATGCTGTTGCATTCATTGAAACTTTGGTAAAATAGAGCTTTTCTAGTTAATGACGTTGCTATTCTAATTACAGTGATCTTTAGGAAACAGAGGAGATGATTTAATCCATGCCAAGACTTTTCCTTTAAAATTAGCCTTTTAATGCAACAGAACATTTAGAACAACAGCTGAAAGAATTTTCTTGCTATCTCTGTGTTGTTACTAATTCCCTGTCCTTGATGTTGTGGATTAAAATGGATTACTAATAAAATTCTTCTTTGTTTGGGAGGAGGAGACAGGACAAGCATACATTATTTTATGCACATATGCTCTTTGAAAAATCAAGGCCAATAGTTTTGTTATTTTTAACCTGCTTTATCATGGACCTCTGAATTTTTTAATGATTTTTTTTTTTAAATTAAAAAATACTGACTTCTTTAAGCTTGGAGTATGAGGGGCTTAAAGCTTGTTCTGTGTTTCTCTGGAAAAAATGAAACTATCTTTGTTCCAGTTGGATTCCAGAGCAGGTGAGCTTACAAGGTCATAGATAAGCTTCTCATCTTCCTTCAGAGCAGTGTTGCATGCTGGTTCTGTCCCAGGCTTTGGATCAGAGCGGTGATAAAAAGGAGAAGCTTTTTGGAGTTCTTCTGTTGGGGAATGTTGCTTTCCATTTTCTGACAGATTGTACTCTCTGCTTCTGGAGTGATGGGTGGATGACTCACCGAGAGATCTTGAGAGGTGTTATGCCAGTTACTGAATAAATAAAATCCATATTTCCACCACATGTGGATGCCAAAGAATTTTCTAAGTGTAGAAATATGATAGAATGGCAACAGCTTTGTCACAGCTGAAGCGGATTGACCTGGAAGAGGCCTCGGATAGTACAAGCTGAGTGACTTAGGTCACAGACCATAGTCAATGATGAGGAAATAGCTTATTAAAATAAAGAAGCCTAATTTGTGATATAGTGAGGGCCTGATGCTTATCATCTTTACCTTACTGTAAATCAGAACCAATCCTACTGTCGATAAGGAGTGATTATATAGAACTGGTAGAAGTGAGGTCAGGAGTGACCCATCTGTTTACTTGAAAGTATTTAAAGGTCTCACAGAAAAATGGAAGGAAACCTCTTCCTTAAAACACTAGGCTCACAGAGGGCAGTGGAGGTGGTCTTGGTGTGAAAAGCTCTGTTGGCACAAAAACTGTTCTGAACTTTTTTCAGAGCTGTTCACTTTCTAGACTATTTAAATAATGTTGAAGTTTCTTCAGATGTGGTCAAATTTGGTTGAAGGGGCAGTTAAGCTTTCCAGGCATTGTAACTCCCTTCAGTGATTTGTGAATACAAAGGTCTTCTATTTCCAGGCTTTTTAGCCCTTTAATCTTCACAGGCACAGATGTTCAGACAGAGTTTTTATACAAAGAACGGAAACCCAAATCGTTTAAGCTGGTAATATTTACACTTACCATGTACTGTAAAATTCGAATGGTTTACTACATCTCTGATTAAAGGCTTCCAAAATGCACTGAAGGATTAAAATAGCTGAGCATACTAACTAGGCAGACATGTACACATTGTGTCATGGTGTTTTGTTTGGCCTCTGCTCCATTTTTCTGCTAGCCTTGAGAGATCTGAGAAGTTGTTATCTGCAAGTTTGAGGGGTTTTTTGGTAAAATGTTTTTTATCAAACCAGCAATGTCCCACATGTTTCTTGTAAGAGGCATAAAAAATATGGTTGTTGCAAATGAACATCTATAAAATGGACTGTAAAGACTTTCTTCTGGGAAATTGTCATGGCTATGTAAGTATGGCCTTTATTGGAAATCAGCAGAGCTAATACTGGAAGAATATTCCTTTAAGATGTTTAAACTGGTGAAAGAATTAAACCAGTTCCATAAATGTGTTTACAACACTGGCAGGGAAATACGATAATGTTACACTTGAACAGGTTCTAAAACTAAACTATAATTTCCTCAGCCCATTCAAAATTTGGCATGCTCTGCACTGAACTGCAATTCAGTTCTAGTTCCTGTGAGTCCCCAGGTTTTTGTTTTCACAGTCTTGAAATTTTAAGAGAGCAAAGACTAGCTCTTACTGTGTGGGACTGATCATTGATTGATTATATAAGGTGGTGAATGTTCATGAAGAATGCTGTGTTCGTCTCACCCCAAATATGACATACGCATTTTTAATAATGAAAGCATACTATTATACTG
Source organism: Burhinus oedicnemus (assembly GCA_008921705.1). NCBI lineage: Eukaryota > Metazoa > Chordata > Aves > Charadriiformes > Burhinidae > Burhinus > Burhinus oedicnemus. The sequence continues at coordinate 3,053,479 of VFFE01007253.1, read as the reverse complement.
GCTTTTTGAATCGTCAGGCTGAGCCTGGCTATGATAAAAGCTGCATGCGCATCTTTTGTGACAGGCTGTGCCCTAGGGAGATCTTCGATCAGTCAGAACTGTAAAATAAAGGAGGTGCAACCCTGGACAGTCCAAACTCTGGCCTGTTTTCCTTACAAAAAGAGACTGAACAGATTAGGACTGCTGAATTTCAGAGAGAGGTCCTGGAATTGGATTGTGTTAGTGATTTCAAATTAAACATCATGGTATGGTGAAGGAGAATACAGAATGACCGTTCTCCATTTATCACAAAGGAAAAGTTTGGGAGAGACTGAAATTGTCAGTCTGCATGTGTAACCAGAGGAAGCACTTTTTCAATGTAAAATGCATGATCTTTTGGGAAGCCAAGACTAGAAATATGCTAAAAAAGGGATTAATTGTATTCATGGAGAGAAAGTCCAGTAGTCGGTATTAAAAATAATTTGAATATGGTGTTTAGCTGAAGGAGGCCCTTAAATTACTGATTAGCTGGAAGCAGAGGGTCCGTGGATGTCTCTGAATGTATCCTGTTCTTATACTGTTCCTTAAACCTTTGCTTCTTCCACGCAGTCAGAACCATAATACCGGGTTAAATGGGCCTCTGATTTATCCACTTCTTTTTCTATTTATTTGAACGGTTAATTTGTATGTAAGCTATAGTTTAATAGGATAAAGTATCCTACAGTATTTGAGATCAGTGTTTGTCAGATGACTACTGCATTGTCAGTCACTGTCTTCATACACAACTAGTTAAATTTGAAATATTTGTGGCTTTCAGTTCAAGTGATATTTCCTCTTCAGGGATGTTCTTGCATAGTATAGTTTCAACAACTGTTGCTGAAATCCCGAGATGCAGATCTCATTACTAGAAATTTGCATTGTATTTCAATAGCTTGTGCACTCTTAGTTTTTGCTGGAATTTTTGATTCAGGATCAGAGTGATTGCTGAATTATATGAATTCAAGATAAACTATTTTTCTATTTAAAATGAAATCTATTTCAAACTACTGGTAGTATGTTTGGTTCAATAAGATCAAAGGTTGTAACATAAAAGTGAGGAAAGACTCAATGCTTGTCATAAGTCTAAAGCTACAGGAATGACAACTATTGCATTAGGCAGTGATTTAATGGAGAGTTATTCTGCCTAAAAGCTACTAGACATGTTAAAATTCTATAGCGTTATTTAAAATTTCTGAAATCCTTAAAATTTGGAAGTAAGCAAGTAAAGAATATAAAGTTAGATTTTTTTTTTTTTCCCTCAGAACATAAAAAATACTGGATGTACTTAAGGAAGCAAGAGGACGTAGTATTCTAAAGTATTCTGCTTTCAGTTTTTTTCAGTTTATTACCCATGATATACAGTGTTTGTGACTGTGTAATCTACATACTCATGCCTATTGCACTGAAGTAAAACGTGTGTGTGAACAAACTTAATTGTACTATAGTTCCTCTACGGTTCATGGTACTGTTGAATGCTAGTAATGGATTTTTACTTTTGCATTTAGGATTAAATTCCGTGGACTTAAATATTCCCTGTGCATTTAGTTCTGCATGGAATCAGTGTCGAAGGTTTTGTATGCAGAACAGAACAAATGCCTAGTTAGCATTTCAGTCCATGGGAGTTATACACAGTTTGTTTGAGAGAAGATTTTGGTGATGTGTTTTTAATTGTCTGTCTTAACTTGTTTAGTTAACCCAAGGAAGCAAATATGGTGCATGTTCCATGGACCTGGGGAAAATGAAAGAAAACGGAGGAATTAGAATTTGTTTTCTTGTCTGCCATGTGGATAAACATCTTCGATTTTCTGAGTTGACTTCTGCTGTCTTTAATAAGTTGATTAGCTTGCTCTGTTTAGTATTCAAAAACAGCAACTTAAATCACAAATATTATCTTACAGATCTTGTACAACAAACCAATTTATAAATAAACAAAACCCAAAGAAACACGGAGGAAAAACCCAAACCTCCAAGAAACAGGGACACTCTTAATGTCTCTTAGAATGATAAAAAAATTGAAATTACATTGTTCCATAGACTGCCTGCAGCGGTATTTTCATTAAGATTTTAGGGGATTCTCATATCTGCTTCATTGTACCTGAAACAGACGTCGGGCTGGTATTGATGTTTTTGTCTTACATTATTTCTAAATAAATGATCCTGATATTGAGCAGTTCTGAGCTTCTACCAGGTTCTGATTAAATCAGATGATTTGTGACTGGTGTTTTTCTGGCTTTTTGTTTGTTTTCAGTTCAGCCAGGTTCATTTAGGTAAATAAAGTACTTCCTGAAGTTTTCATCTTTATATACTTTTTACACACTGACCTCATATATTTATTCTATATATGAATGATGTTTCTGGGGAAAAAAAAAAACCCGAACAAACTGTTTTAGAAACTCTGCCTAATTTGAAAAAGACAACTGTCAGAATAAAGCCTGAACGTAATGCAGCTCCTGTTTAAAAAAAGTACTAAGCTAGCAAAATACAAGAAAAACTGAGGGAAAAGAGCAGAAAGGTATGCAGAGTGCTGATATGTAAAGGAAGTAGAGTGACCCTGCAACTACTCTGCTAAAAATCTAGCCTCAATTCAATTTGCCGCTCAGTGTTAGAAAGGTGACAGATTGGAAGATACATGGTGCATAAGTCATTATGAAGAAAATTTCTGATTTAAAGAATCTTTGCTAGCAACTTGACAGGAGTTGATGCAGATGTAGAAATTGCAAGCACTTGCATGCCTGAAAGCTTGGCTTACTTTTCTTTACATTGTTTGCTATACAGCTGTACCTAGTGAAATGTATTACTGCCACTTACAAACCTTGTCCTGCCAAATAACTGAAAAAAACATAGAATCACAGAACAGTTTGGGTTGGGAGGGACCTTAAAGATCATCTCATTCCAACACCCCTGCCATGGGCAGGGACACCTCCCACCAGACCAGGTTGCTCAAAGCCCCATCCAACCTGGCCTTGAACACCTCCAGGGATGGGGCCTCCACAGCTTCTCTGGGCAGCCTGTTCCAGTGCCTCACCACCCTCACAGTAAAGAATTCCTTTCTAATAGCTAATCTAAATCTCCCCTCTTCCAGTTTAAAACGGTTCTCCCTCGTCCTATCGCTCCACTCCCTGATAAAGAGTCCCTCCCTAGCTTTCCTGTAGCCCCTTTAAGTACTGGAAGGCTGCTATAATGTATAGGAAAGAAAGAAAGGACTAGAATTGTGGGGTGAAATTAAGGGGGAAAATAGATAGAATTTGTATAGCAAAATACATGGGTTTTGATTAACTTTCACCATCAAAAAGTTTTCTATCTACTGCATTTGTAGATATAATGAATGTTACTAGGTCACCTAGGGAAGGAATCAATCATGAACTATAAAAAAATAGACTAAATGGCTTAGTTGATCTTTCCCTGTTGTGGGCTATTTGATTCTATTAAAGAAAGTACTTTCCTGACTTGGCAAGGAAAATTCAGTATGCATTTCACTTGTTTCCCATTGTAGGCTCAAACTCTTCCCTTTAGAAAGTGTGCTGTTTAATGGGTAATTTTTAAAGGGAGAGGAGGAGGGACCTAGCATCAGGAATCCCTGAATACGTGGTGGTTCTGAGATGCTCTGGAATACTTCAGCTGTCTCTCATATCTACCAGTAATTTCTTGGCTATATCCTAGGGCTGTGGTAGAATTCATTACTGGCTACAGAGTAACTTGGAAATCACAGGAGTGAAGGATAGGAAGCGACCGGTGAGTCCTGTGGTTCAGCTCCTCTGCCCCAGGGAAGGATCAGTTATGCCTTAGTTGTCCCTGGGAGAGGTTAGGGATCAGCCTCCGTGGTGCCAGGATCTCCTCAGGCAATCTGTTCCCAAGCTTTGTTTGTCTTTCTGCTAAGTAGTTTCTCCTGCTAGCTAATTTGGATCGCCTCTAATTAATTTTAAATCCACTGTTACTTGTGTGTTGGCTGTCGACATGGAGAACAATTTGCTGCAAAGAGAAAAAGGACAGCTCTTTGTATTTATTTATGCAAACTGTTTGGAAGACTCATTATTGCCCCCTATGATCTCCATTCCTTAAGCTAAGCAGCTTCAATTTATTCAGTCTTTTGTAGCAGGTTTCACTGAGTAGATTATGCCATTAATCATATGTCATCTTCTCTAAAGTTTCATCTGTAGCCCCCATCTTTCTCAGAGTAAGAAAACAGAGACCTTAATTAAAAATAAAAGTGCGTAACTTGATTTGCTACTGAAAATTCCCATCTCAGAATTTTGTCATCTCATAACTAAGTAGTACTGATGAATTTGTTCATCAGTATAAGACATTGTATGTTACTTTCTGGTTAGTTTTATTATTATGTTAGAGTAAATCTTCCTGTGCTACGTCTAGAACTCTTCTACTGTGCAGATTAAGGGGTGTGAAATTTCTTTACATCGCCTTCAGTCATTTAAAGTATCATTTTATCTGAAACAAGTCTTGCTGCAGTTTGGCAGCCAGAAAGTTCTCTCTGCAACAGGTCAACACTTGTCACTATTATATCAGTTTCTATTTCTGCATAATGAAGTATTTCTTATGTTAGTGGTGACTTGAGTCGCTTGCCGACTAATAGATTTTAGTTGTTGCCTGCATGAGCGTCTGGCTTTTGAAATGAAAAAAGGTGTACTGAACCATCATAGAAATGATTAAGAAAGAGTCCAGGCAAATGAAACCTGACTTGTCTGATAACAAAGAACTACTAGTTTTTTAAGAAGTAAATTTTACTGCAAACCGGGGTCAGACCAGAAGAGTGTCTCTGTCTATAACCATTATCATTTACATCTGTGGTAGAGCTACATTACTGTGTAGTATAAGTATGAACAGTGAATATTGACTGAAATAATCGCGCACTAAAGAATAGCTTGTTTAGTTGGTCAAATTGTGAGCCAGTGGTGTTCTGTTATTGGATATGAAAGCAAATGTAACAGCCAGAAACCAAGACCTTGTTGCGTGTTATTCATAATTTTGACATTATGCGGTATTAGGTTGTACAGGCTATTGGATTTAAAAGGCTGATGCCAAATGGGGTACCCACAGCAAAAAGTCATATTAAATACAGAGACATCTGCTCCTGTTTTCAAGTAACATTGGAGAAATGGGTAACATATCACACTAATGCAGATGCTTTTTATTATTCACAAGTTACAATTAAATGCAGTTTTTTCTGTGGTTGTTGATGAAAGTGTGAGAGCAACCTCAGAGGGGGGAAATGTTTCAGATTATGTAGACCACAACTGACTATTACACAGCAGCGCCACAAACCCTGCGCTGGCTTGGCTTTCATATTGTAGTGGTGTATTCAACCCGTGTTTGCAAGCCCTCTTCCACCCAGGCCTGCCTTGCGTATAGCCAGCTGAGCAGTGATATGTGCTCACTGGCACAGGGGGGTTGCACTTCAGTTAGTGACTGCGCACGTTATCTGCGGCTAGAGGCAAAGGGTGTAGATGTTAATCTTTTGCTGTTATACAGTAATGTTTGAGGCAAAATTATTAATGGAAGTTAGGTGTTTAGGACGTCATCCTTTGAAGAGAGGAGAAGTGACAGACAAGGCTATCTTGCCAAAGCTCATTTTGAGGTAGCTACACACTTGAATGGGGCTGGAGAGGTATGGCAAGCATTTGTTTGTGGATAGTGCCTTTTTTTTGTCTCCTAATTGAATTGATATGCGTGTGTGCTTGTTGGTACAAATGCTATTCAGAATATAAATTAACTATTAAAGCATGTGAATTTAAAAGAATGTTCTACATATTAATCATTGCGAGAATCAAACATTGGAAGCCTGCTTTGAAAACCTGTGATTCAGCCAGTTGGACAAGGGAAGCAACAGAAAAACTACGTGTTTAATGAAAAGGGATCTAATTTCTGTGTGACAATTGAGCACTCTGCCCAGCTCGAAGCACTGAGAAATCCTGACTGTATCTAGTTCCAGGAATGGGTAAAGCTTGGGGCACAAGTCCACAGGGAGACGGGGATGGGTGGTTGTAAGCTAGGCTCTCCTGATACCTTGCCAACCGCAAGGTCAGGATATTTAAATATTTGGCCACAGCTTGAGGAGTTAACTCTCCTTACAGTAACAGGCGCTGGCCTTCCTAATCCTTCCTAGCTTCCTTCAAGAGAACCCCCCCCCTCTTTGGGGTTCTTTGTTTCACTTTCCCTGTACTGCTGCATGGTGAGTATGGGCTAAGTGGCACTGAACACCCCAGACCAACAATTTGTCCTGTTTTTTATTGAATTTGATAGGGGGTTTCTGTGAATGTAGGATTGGGTGGGTTACCCTGAATAGCTCTTTTCCTTGAAGCATTAATATGGGGGGTGGAGGGGAAGTGGTAATATAAGAGTTAACTATTGCAGTATTTTTGGCTGGTTGGAAATCAGCCTATCCTCTTATGTTATTGCTTTCCTAAAAAGTTATGCAGTAGATGGGAGTTCCTGAAATAATATTGCAACAACTAGCAATCTCCATTGTTGAGGCATCAGAGTGGAAGAGAGCAGTCAGTGTCTGTTGACCTAAGTTCATCACCAAAAATGACCTTACTCCCTGACTTTGCTAATATTATAGTAGTTTTCAATCTCTACATTTCCAAGCTTTGCATTACGCAGTATTTTCCATGCCTGAGAACTGGAAAAAAAAAAAAAAATCTATTCCTATCCAGATAGTCCAAAAAATACTTTTGGTCAGCATCGTTGATGGCTGTAGGAGTCCTCCTCCTACAATGGCAGAACAGGCAGCCATTTGGCAGGGAATAAGACAAGTTACTTCCTATGTCATTCATTTTCACTTGTGACTGCAGAGTGAATGGCTTAAAAAGGATATTAGTGCTCTCCAGGTATTACAGTGTGAATTCTTGTTCCTAAGTCCATCCATTGTGTCTACAGGTTCCCCAGAGGATAGAAGAGCAAAGTGATGCACCTGAGGATAGCAGTGCAGGAATCCCAGGCATGTGGGGCAATTGGGGCCCCTGGTCTGCCTGCTCTCGGAGCTGCAGCGGTGGGGTGATGGAGCAAACGCGGCCCTGCCTCCCAGCCTATTACCGGGAAAGAGGCTACCGACGGCCGGGGCGGCAGTACCCAGCCTCTGAGAGGACTCTGGCTCATCAGAATTCCCGCCACCGCGAGGACTCGCTGACTGCGTATCCTGGCCATGTCATTTCTGCTATCCGCACATCTGTGCCACTTCACAGGAGTGAAGAGCAACTTTGGGCTGGCCTTCGGGCCCCTGCTCCTTCCGGAGGCCGTAACACCAGCCACCTGAGCAGAGGGGCATTGAGAGGCAGCAGGCACTCCCACTCCCAGAGGCAGAACGCAAAGCCAGAAAAGAGGTATGTGTCTATGCACACGTTTTATCCTTGCTGTGAATGGTCTGTCTTAAAAATAACACGTCAGATTAGAGTTGATATTTTTTTAATACTTACGGAAAAGTTATTAAAGACTAAGACTGACTTTTACAATATTTACCATCTTTTGTGGAAGGCTGTGCCTTCTGTTGACTACTTACATGATAATACCCAAGGACAGATATAATTATTCTACAATTGTACTAGGCAGATTATCTTATTTCCCTTTAAGATTTGTTTTATGATTTATTGAGATATTTTTCCTTTTCTGCTACACTGTCATTTGACATGTCCGTCTTCACGATAGTAATAAAAATCAGAACAAGTAACAGTGCTGTAATTGGATTCTTAACTTCAACAGCCATTCTGATTTTAATTGGTTGAAAAAAAATTCCTCAAAACTTTTTTACAAAGAATGGCCAACTCTCTGTTCACTTTATTTCTAGTCAAAACTCTGGGTTTGTTTTTTATTTTTCAGAAAGTTTCTGTTTATGGGCTTTGTGTTTTCTCTTTTGCCTTTTTTGTTTTCTTCTACCTCTTTTAGGAACATTTCCTGTTTAATGAAACTAAAAAATGTGGTTGTTTAATACACAGAGTATTTTAAACACCATATATGTTTATATCGATTTCATAACATTAGCTGTTCAATCTTTAAGGCTGGGTGGAACTGTGCTGTTACAATTAATTCCAATTAATTCTTCAGTTTCTGGAGAAACGCTTTCTTCTCTTCTTAGATACCAGATTTTTTTATATATATGTATGAAAGGAAAATAAGTGTGTTTCCGGTTTGGAAACTGAGGAGAATGGGCATGGAGATCCCCTGGGAGGGAGTGCTCCTAAAACGTCTCTATTGTGTCTGTCTTTCCTCAGAATATGTATTCCAGCAGTTCTGTGGTTCTTTCCCTCTCAGCCCTCTTCTGGGAGATTCATGGAGAGATTTTTTTTTTTTTTTTTGAGGTAGTTAACAAAAAAAACCAAAACAAACCAAACCAAAGAAGAACCCAAAAACCAAACCCAAAAAACCCTCCTTCATATAATCAGCTTCTTTAAGTTTCTTAGGTGAAGTAGTAAACTGTAATTCCCTTTTTAAAGACATCTTGCTGACCCAAACAGAAAAAAAGAATGTTACCTTGAGGCAATATTCCGGCCTGACTGGAATAAGACAGTAGGACTCTGTTGCTGGTGATAAAGACATCCTCAGCCCCTGCAAGAAAGTCTCTCCATCTAAAAGAATATTTGAAAATAGAAATTAACCTGTTAGCTTCCTGTTTCCTCAGTGAAGCATAAATTTCAAAAAGGGGGACCAGCTGTTCAGATTTGATCTCCCTAGGTGTTGGCCATTTCCTTTGATCACTGCTTTGTCTTTCTTTCAAACCCATGCAAATGCATAGCCCAGACCTAGTGAGTACAACTTTGATACGCACTGATGATCTTACAAAAATTCAGAGAATGCCGAGGCAGGCTTTTAGTAGCAGCGTTAACATGACTGTGTTGAGACAAAAGTCATATTTTCTTTTTTCTATTTTCCTACTGAATCACATACTGTAATGCGCTTCTGTCCTCAGCTGCGCAGCATAATGGGTGCAGGTTGTAGTACATCGCTGGGTTACTACTGGTACTGGAAGCCTGGCCTTGAACCATCCGCACAAAGCCATTCAAAGCCTGTTTGCTCCAGCCCTTGGCACCGTCCGGTCTCCAAGGGAATCCCAGCTGGCTGCACTGCAGGGGCCATCCCCGCTGGCTGTCCCTTGCTGCTCTGATGGCCTCTGCAGGCCAGGAGAGACTGGAACAGTTTGAAAGAGTCGCTGCAGTTACGGCTGCAACACGAGAGGACAATGAGCAGAAAATAATATGGACTATGTGCAGAAGTGAAGCTATGTTATTTCCTCATAAATGCCTTGCCATATGAAACATTAAAATGATCATGTCTGTTGTGGCTCCACTTTCCTGTATGATGGAGGCCTTTGCTTTTGAAAATTCTTGTGCTTTCCTAAGCACAGTGCAAGCTGCTGTACCATAGTTGATTTTCCACCCACACGCTCGCTGCCCCTTGGCAAAAGACTGTGGATTCAAGGTCAGGGTTTTAAGCTTATTTGCGTAATAAGTTATTTCCATCTTGTGTTAGGAGGGTCCCTGGTGGCTTTAAAGCCTGCTGTATTGCATAACTTTCAGATTCTTTGGTGGTGACTGTAAAAACAGAATGAGAACAAAAACCGGTATTTGAAAATGAAATTATTAGAATGACAGACCTGATAGTTTTCCGTAATTTACAAAATCCATAGTACAAATCTTCTTTACAAAGGAGATTACTGGTCCTATCAGATATATGGAAAATGGATTTCAAAATGTAAGTCACTCTAGACATGATTTTTATACTGTAGAACAGCGTTCCATGTTCACTAAATGGGTGATACTGGAAATTGGTGTCAGGCTATTAAAAAAACCCAACATGTGTGTTTTCACAATATGTAGTCAGCAAAAACTTTTGGGGGTTTTCCTATTTACTGTACCAGACTTTATATAAAAGCTATAATTTTAGCAGACTTCCAGAAAACAATAAAAGAGGAATGGACATTTGTGACTGAGATAAGCTAACATTTGGTATCATGGTAAGATGAAATTGGATGGCTTCCAAGGCAAATACATTTTAACAGCCATACCAGTCCTTCAAAGCAGCCAAATATGTTTGTATCATTTAGCAACAAGTGGAAAAGTTCTCCGCCTGCTTCCAGGCAGCTGACAAAGAACTGTTCAGTTTCTTTAGCAAAATTCAAAATACAATTTATGTATCTTAAATTTTGGCGTACCTTGTCTGTGAAGAGGATATTCACATTTTTAGCTTTTGAAAGTTAGTTCACATGTGATTCAGTTAGGCTTTAGAAACCAGGGCTGCACGTGAAGCTCAGGGAGCGAGAGATTTGAGGTGCCTACAGTTAGAAGCCTAATTTAAAAAGTTTAAGTACTCCTGTTTTTTATTGTAGTGGTGTAAGTAGAGTTCTTGCTTAATTGAAATGTGTTAGGAAATTAGTCAGCCACTGGAATGCCAATGGAAACACAAGAAGAAAGCTGATGGTTCCCTGGACTGTCCGCTGGCAAAGGAAGGGAGCTCTTCTCACCTTTGAAGAGTTAAGTTCCCATTAGCACAGCCTTGTTTTTTATTTCACCTAGATAAAATGCATGGAGCCTACTGTACAGTGAGAACAAACAGGAATGATGAGATAGTGGAAAAAATACCAAAGCATTTAGACATCATTATAGAGAGGCACATATGGAAAAGTAATAAGGGCATGCAAAAGGATAACATGCTTTGAGAGAAAACACATCTCAAAAGGAATCATCATTCATGGACTAGGTTTTAGTATTCCTTAAATGTCACATTTCCAATTCTCTATTCTGGCGATAGAGAAGACAAAACTGCAATTTTACATAGACATGCTGAGTGTCGCCTTCACTTCCTCTGTGAGTGGACTTCCATGCCAGAGTGGCAGAACTTCTGTGTCCACGTCTGTAAGGATGAGGTGTAGTTTGTATGTGGTTCTTACGAGCAGAAAGAAAAAACTACATTTGTCACCAGAATAATGAAATAAGTAAAGCAGGCTTGCTTAAATAGTGCAAGTTTAAAGAAATCTGTTAATAAGGAAAGGGCTTCCCTAAAGCTCTTTTTGCATTTGGAAGAGGAATGAGAGGAAAGGTTTGCACTGAGGAAATAATCCAAAAATCATCAACTTCTACCCACGGCTGTAGCTCTGTGGTCTTTGTTCTGCTGCCAGCAGCTGACGTGAAAGTCTGCTGTGCTTCTTTGTACCCTGTGTAGGGTCAGTTTGCATCTCTAGGCCTGTGAGCAATGGAAAGGAAGAGTGTATCATTTAATGTCAAAACAGAATTTCCTTTCTGAAAGTATTCCTTTTGCCCCCTCTCACAGATGCTTTGACCAGGCAAATGTAGGTCACTCAGTTGACAAGTCTACAGTTAACCTTTAAAGGGACAATTCAGTTGTTACTTCCTTAACCAATTTAAGCATCATTAGCTGCATGTTCTGATGCAATTTTTGTGACCTGTTCTCCTTAGTTCCAGTTCGTAGAGGTGGATGAATGTGCGATCGCTGGACCTTCAGGTTCGAGACGGTATTATTTTCTCAAGTTCTGAGGCTTTACATTGATTGGCATGGGTGTTTGCTTTTCTTAATATTTGGAATGAAACCCAGCTCAAGTACGTAGCCATCCCTCCTTTCATTATTTCTCTAATAGAATGAAAATGCGGTGCTGTCGTGGTTTGGCCTCAGCCGGCAACAAAGAACCACGCGGCCGCTCGCTCAACCCCCCACGGCAGCGGGGGAAAATCGGAAGAAAAAGGCAAAACTCGTGGGTTGAGATAAAGTCAGTTTAACACAACAGCAAAGGAAAGAGGAAAACAACAACAGTAGCAGTGATGGAGGGATGCACACACAGGGTTACTGTACCAGCGCTCACCCACCGGACCGGGCAGCCCCAGCCCGCTCCCGAACCGGCCCTCCTCCCCTTCCCGGCCAGCTCCCCCCTATGGACTGGGCGTGGCCTCACATGGTATAGAATACCTGTGTCCCGGGCCAGAAAATTAACCCTATCCCCGCCGGAACCAGGACAGGTGCGTTTTACCCCACACCCAATATGGGTATAAAAGCTTATTGGGGGTTGGTGTGTGTGCAGGAGGAAGACAGAGGGAGAAGGATTTGATCCTTACATGAGGATAAACTTTCCAGAAATCTAAGAGCAGCAGTAGTAATCAAAGAATTCATTTTGATAGCACTTGGGGGCTTTTAAGCCATATGAGAAAGATGTTTCTTTTTCTTTCTGAATAAAATTCTGAACAGGTTCTAATATCAATAAAGACCACGTGAGGTATTTCCTGGCAAAATGAATAGCTAGCTGGGGTGGTTGTGGCCTCAGTTTGACGTTGTGCTGTCCCACCTCTCATCTGGTTATTAATCCCCCTGATATGCTCTAGGTCTCTCTTATTATTACCTAGTAATAATTATCAATAACTAGTATCAAAAATTAGTATCAATTTTTATTATGCTCCTGTGAGCATGCTTTGAATGGTACTACCAAAAATAAAAACCTAACGTGATACTATAATTGCAAACCACCCGAGAAGCTTTCTTAATCTTACTGCTGAACATTTATTTCAACCCTTCCTGAGACGGGTTGGCTGAAGGAGGGGAGGGGAAGTGAGAACGCTGCGAGCATTCAGTCAGGTGTGAGAGTGCATTTTACCGATGAATTATTGCCTGGTCAGTAAGGGGTAGAAAAACAACAAAGCTCCCATCACAGTTGTAATGCATCTCAGCAGTTATGTGATGACTTGCATTGAATTTCTGCTGTTTTACCTGCCAAATGCATGGTTGCATTATTCAATCAGACCTTAAAGATGAAGCTAAGGAGAAAAACTTGTAGACTTTGTAACTACATTTCCTGGGATCAGAGGTGTTATTCAACTCATAGGAAAAGACGACTGTAGTATTTGGGTTCAAATTCTGGAATCTTATCTCAGTGTTGAAAGTGACATAAGTGAGGTTATATAGCACTTGCTGGGAGATTGGCAAAAGCTAATATAATAGTAAGTTATTGTGCTGTGGGAGTATTGCAGCTATGCTAGACTGGGGTATTAGTGGTCATCTCTGAGGATGGAAAATTTAATTTAAGATAGGCCACATGTTATATTCTCTTATATTAATCCAATGAATTAAACCTGTTCCCAAGAAGCAGTTTACTTAGTGACCTTATTCATGAATTCTGCTCTCGGGAAAATGTAAGTATTTCTCACCCCTAATATAATATAGAAATGAGAGAAGAATCACCCCATTTTTATACAGAAGATGCACTTTTTAGGTATAGTTGGTTACTCTGTGTCCTCTAACAGTTGACATTTTTAGGTCAAATATGCTCACAATAGTTTTAATACTCGCATGCATATATGATAACATGGGAAGTCGTGAATATCTGTGAGTCATGGTGTGGTTCCCAAAGTCACCAGAAATGTAAACCAAACTGGTTACTTCCATTGTTTTGGTTACCTTGATACTGAAAATTGGTGAACACCTACACTGATTTAATTGCAATGAAATGTGCTGATGTAGTGTGAATAATATGCTGTAATGCGGCAAAAGAACTTTGTGATGATGGCTCTGCTTACCAATGTGTGATACACTCTCAGGAGGTGTGGTTTAACTTTCGTGACCAAACGTTTGATGAAGATAACTGCTCACCGCTTTAAGGCTATTTTCTAGGTCAGTGAGCAGATAGACATGCATTTTCATAACATAAAACAGAGTCAAAGGGCTCCCTTCTTTCATTCATGTTTAAGTGATTTTCTCCAGATGGATTTAGAGCTGGTGAAAAGTGAGTCCATGGAATGCAGAGCTGCACAGGGCTGTGGTACAGTACTGAGAGGTGACACATAGTGGCTTTTGATGTGAATCAACCTGACTGCTGAGAGCTCTCTGTTTTTGAGTAGATGGAAATATGTTCCCAGAACCAGTAAATCACTCATTTTTGTTAAAAATAATTCTTGTGAAAGAATCTGCTAAAATACTGCGAGGTATAAACTTGATAGCATTTATGACCAGGGTGAGACTTTATTTTGTGACTTAAACTTAAGAAAAGGGGGCCAAAAATCCATGGTGGATAGTCTTTTTAACATAAACCTTGTTAACTCTGTGCCTAAGAATATATAAAACATGAAAGAAAACTAAAAGCAGTAGGAGGGCTGGAAAGTAAATGATTGAATAGGACAGTTGTAGGCTAGTTACAGTTTTGAATTATGGACGATGTGCCAGGGATTACAAATGTATATCTGAAATTATTTTAAGGATACTATTTGGGGAGTAATAAAAATAATAAAGTACTGTAAAGATATATATACCCGTACCTATCCTGTTAACAGAAATGTACGTAATTAGGACATGGTTTTTTCCATTTGAAGTTGAAGTTTTGTGTCTGCAAAGACTTCTTGGTCTCCCTTTATTTTTTTCTTAAGGACATTTTAAATATTGGAGTGATATTTCAATAACTTCATTGCTGACAGGAATAGCTAATAAGTCACTTTCAGGTCTTCAGAAACAAAATCAAGGCAACTCTAACTATGTTAAATACTTGAACTGTATGTAAATAGGTAGTATCCTTTGAAAGCTGTTAATTACAGTATTGTGATGCTGCTAAATAGATATTTTGCTATGTTCTAAAATACTAGGTTAAATCTTGGTATACTTATGCACAGAAATAGATTTAATTAAGTTACAATATGTGTAATCGATTTAGTTAAAGAGGATTTGGCCTACTCACTTAAGCATGTGTATAGTCCTTTTAAAACCATGATGGGCAGTAGGACTTAAATTTAAGCTAAAGAGCTTTGATAAGAATCTAAGGGGACTGAGCTTCTTTAGAACTAAGTTTCTAGAGGGGATCAAAGAAATGCACTTTTGGAGCATTTTTTTAATAGAAATTAATAACTGCAATGCAGAAGCACAGTTCAGTATAATTTGCATTTTGCAGTGATATGTAATGTGGAATATTGTTTGGGACATAAAGCTATAAATCATATTTGTAGTCTCTCTTCTGTTTTTTCTCCCGCTTTCATCTTGCACATAGAACCTCTCTTTTTGATGACAGATCACTGTTAACTTCAGCTTGAGTAGTGCTAGCTGTGGACCGAGTACTGTGTTGGTAGGACAAAAATACAGCCAGCAACACTTCAGAGATTAGTGTATACGCAACTGCTTAATTCCCAAGTGAGAAGAATAGGCAAGAACCTGAAGAATGCTTGGGTCCTGGGCACCCAGAGCAGCATCGGGCTCCATGTGCAGTTAGACCAGGCTCGCCAATAAGATGAGTTTCCTTAGTGTATTAGAAGACTTATCTGGTAATGCCAGGACAGGATTCCTGGTAAAGCAAGTCTCTGAAGATTTTGAAAAAAGCTTCAAACTCGACCAAACTCTCAACAAAATTAAAAGAAAGTGCTAAGCATTAATTTGACATCTATCCAAATGCTCTGTGATGAGATTCTGTTGTCTTTCATTACAGTGGTGGTTGTGGCTGGTCATACAGGGAAGCAGTCTCCCTCTGCTTGCGGAAAAATTTCTGCCAATAGACGAGAAAATTTTGGGAAAGAAAAAAATAATCACAAACCCTGCAATTCTTGTGCAATTTTTCCTCCTCATCCCTTGTGAAATTGGTGGCTGAAGGCTGTTACCTTCCCAGAACACTACATTACTCCTTGAGAAGCAGTGAAAGGTTGTGGATTGAAAATGAGGGACATTGGCAGTTTCTTTGGGTTCATTCTAAGAAAACTTTTGAGCAGTAGGACAACAAGTCTTCCGTGGTGTCATAAATGAGTTTTTGCTGATGTTCAACCTTGCAGTTTTTCGTTTACAAGGGAAGACGTATTTTGATACTAGAGATAAGTTGAATGAAATACTGCAAAGCTCATGTAAAATACATTCTTTATTCTGTCTGACATCAGAAGAGAAAGAAAAGGAGTTACGCTTCAGCTGGAAGTGAGCCAGGGGGCCTCTGTTTAGAGAACGGTGGGGGAAATGTAAGGAGCAAGGAAGTGATGAAAAAAGGGAAAAAATGAAAAAGGCGTGTTGGAGAGAGGCTTTGTAAAGAGCACTTAAGAGAACAGGTGGAGGCCCAGGAAATCTGTAATCTTACTTGTGTAGTTTTAAAGACACTGCATATCCTTAGTTCAAAGAGGGTTTCTATTCAATGTAATTAACCAGCCCACCAGCTCCGAAAGTACTTCATTCTTAGTGAACCTCAAGAACACTTGAGGTTCAAAGCATTGTTTTTAGCATAAACTCTATGAGGCAGTGATAATGCATTTATTTGCCGGCCAAGGCACACGTATGCTTATGGCTAAAATTAGAAAAAGCTGCTACAACAGAATTCTTTCTTGTCACTCAGTGTGCTGCAAGGGGCCAGTTCTCACTATTCTCAGCCGACTTACCCTCAGCATGAGAGAAATTGTTAATAGTTAGACTAGTAAGAATCCTAGCTAATAATAATTATTTTAAAATGTTTGCTACAGTCCTTACACTAATAGCAAAATATCTGATTTTCATACTTGTCTGGGCAAATGTATTTTTGAATTCAAGAATATATTTAGGTTGGCTTAAGTTTAAAGGGGCCCATCATTTTTGCTATCAAAGTGCTGAACAGATTTGTCTGAACAATCAGGGAGGTGTGTGTGTTTATGAGGATTATGCCCAAAGAAAGAAGATTGCCAGATCTGCTTTAAACAGCTGTTATGCCTGTACTTGAGATGAACACAATAGATCAGAGATGTCTACTGGCTATGGTCTGGCATGAACCACTTAATGCAGCTACTTGCTTTTCAACATATTTTTCTGTTAAGCAGTCATTTGCCTTGAGATGATAACTCTGTTCTTGGTAGTGTTTTTCCCCCCTTTGCTTGTCCATAGTACATGCAGTCTTTGTCCTAACTGATTGCAGATATTGCTGAATACTTCTTTTCCTTTTCTTATTACCTCTTTCTCTTTTTCAGTCCAGTAAAGAACTGAACAACGTTTTATTATTAAGTGTTTACTTGATACACTAGGTAGTTTAGCCAAAGAGCCTAACAGGTGATGGGGCTGGTGAGATTTACTAATCCTTGCCTTTTTGATGCTTCTTTCTTTCTGTTGCTTCTAATTTTTGGGACCTTTCTCTATGCAAAGTATTGTAGACAATCGTTGATTGTTATCTTTTTATTAGAAGCAATAAAATAAAAGGCTTGGCCTACATTAAATAGTTTTATTAACACGAGTGGATTAGCAGTGGCAGAAATCTGACTGACAAAGATATGCAGCCAAAAGCCCTCATGTAAAATTAACTGGCCTAGCATATGAGAGACCTGCGAGCATGTTGTTTTTCTACCTGAGCTGATCTGGCTGATCTAGGAGGAGGAACTTTTCTCTAAACGAAACAGATGTAGGATATGAACGTAGCTCGCCCCAGTCCAAAGTTGTCCCTGCACATCCAAGGACTGTCTGGACCCTGAGAAGGAAGTACACCTGAAAAACCTATTACATTTCTGACTATGAACATTAATTTACAGGCAATGGAAAATTAGCATGACTGTTCTGCTAATACAGTCATATTTGGCTTGGCTGAAAAGGGGAGTGCTTTTGAAAAGATTGATGTAGAAGGGAATTGGTAACTTCCTGGAGGGCCCAAACATGTGCAGAAAGAGCACTGGATTTACCCAAGTGAGAAACACTAAGTAATCCTGCAGAATAAAGTCCTCAGCTTCCTTTTCCTGTTGCCTGTTTTTTAGACAGTTGGTGTTTTCTCCTCTCTGGGACTTGGGTTTCTTTTGATTTTTAGCTATTTTTTGTATCATTAAATGAGCAGTAGAGCGTTACTTTAACGGCTTCAGTTCTGAGCGTGATAATGCCAGTGGTTGACTTCTCATACCTATTGGAGTTCAACCCTGCAATCATTCTTGTGATCAGTGCTGCAACTTACGGCTTTCATACCTAAGTAAATCCATCTATAAACAGTATCTGCTCTGCAGGGACCGTGTTTATCAGAAGGAACCTAAGCATTATTCACTATTGCAGTTTTCACATAGGCTATGTGAAGAGTTTATATTGACGCAGTCATAACCTTTATATGTCAGTGCAGTGTGGCATGTTGCAGATTTTGGAAATATATTAGAATCCTTTCTAAATACAGCTATTTTAGGAATTGTGCTGGTAGAACGAATATGGGGCTCCATTCTGCTGCCAGACTCTTGTAATTATTTCTATTAATGCTGGGGAACCATGGACTTGTAAGGACAGAATCTAACACCTTGCTGGAAAAGCTTTGTCAAAGTTGTCTAAAACTTGGAGTCTAAAACTCAGATCTTGCTCGAATTGGGTTTTCAGAGTTTGTCTGAGAGCTGTTGACTGTGGTTCATACACTCAGCTTCACTCCTGTAGCAACACATACTCAACATCCTATTCAAATGCTCTTCTTAACCGCTGCTACATTAAGAAGGATGACTGTTGGTTTTTAGCATACCTGGATATGTAAAGTCTAATGCTGCAAAATCTCACTCTAGCTTAGGTCTGGCTAAGTACGCACAAGGCTTAGGGGTGTTCTGTTACTTGCTAATTCTTATTTCCTCCTTTACCTGTTGCATTACATGAGAGTCCATCCCAGCTCTAACCTGGGTCATGATAGTGTGCATTTAAAAAAAAAAAAACAATAAGGAGGAGCTGCCAACCCATGCTGTGGGGAGGAGTGGGTTATGTGGCTTATAATGAATATAGGTAATCATAATGAGTGACAGGTAAGGAAAAAGTCTTGCTGGCAACTGAAAACTCCCAACAAGCCGTCAGGGCTTAGCCTACTTCCCTCTCCTACCAGCAGATCAAAGCTGGATTGATTTAGCATAAAGCACAGTGTCAGCAAAGTTAGTTTAATTCTGATTATTAAGTTAATGGTAGATTTTGTCTGATGTTCCTCCCCCTTTCCTTTCCCTCATTCCCCTTTCCCCATTGTTTTCTCATTGTGTATGAACCTACATAACACTCCCTCATTGCTGCATGATATCATAAATTCTGCCTGACACTCCCTAAGTATTATAAAAGTTAATTACCACCAAGCTATTTTTACAAGCATCTTTATTACATTGCAACAAACTGCATTCCTAATTTATAAGGATGTTGCCAAGTGTGAACAAAAGATGCTTTAAGGCAAAAGAGACAGTGTTCAGAATACTTTCAGTCCAGGCAACGTTGGTTCAAATGAATGCAGGAACACTGATAAAGATGTTAATAATTAGAGGCTGTGTGTTACACTTTGTTTCCAGAAGTTTGTATGTTGAAAGAAATGTGATGTTCCCGGCTGCAAAAAGTTAACCTTCCATTTCAGAGTGAGTGTGTTGCCTTGAAAATTCCAGGTCATAATTACTGCACAACCTGAGCAAATTGAAACTTGTATTCAGTGGCACAGAGATTGCTCTGATTGGGTTATTCTGGCCCTGACTGTTACGGGGGAAGAGGCAAAGGAGAGGACTCACCCCTGATGAGCTTGATGCAACCATGGACATGACATCGTAAGGGTGCTGGAAACTTAGGCTACAAGAAATGGTGCCTCATTTCTTCATCAGTGGGGACTCAAGCAACACTTCCAAGTTACAGTGTGGAAAAAGAAGCCAAGATGAGACAGGAACTAACAGTAAGAATGTTGTTATTGCTTTCACTTCTTAGGTGCTGTTGTTGTATGTTTGTTGCAGCGATCAACCATTTTACAAGAAAAAAGTCTGTCGTCCTTCAAAACTAAGTTTTTGTAATTTTTGCAAATAATTTGATGAGGTTCCAGCAGCTTTTGGACATTTGCTGCCTTCAACCATGTGTCCTTCTTTCAGTTAGTAGTCATTCTGTCTTTAAGACTGCTATATGTCCATTTTGTAAATTTTTCAGGCTGAAGAGTCCTAGTTTATATCACCATTTCTTGCATGTCCTTCAGTTCTTTTCAGTTCCGATTCATGACCCTGAACTAGAGATTAACAGTCAAACATCAGTCTCATTTTTGACCTTTTGCATGACCTCTCCTAGTTTGCCAGGCAGCAGTTCTTCCAGGTTGGGTCAGATGATGCATCTAGGGGTTCCTCTCTGGAAGAGTCTAGTGCTTGTTGCTGCAAAGAATTTGGTGTTCAGAAGGCAGGGACAGAGGCATATTCCTACCATTCTACTGATCTGCACATGGCTTATCACTCAATTATTAGCAGCTTTGTCCTCCTGTTGATGAAAAATGCAAGCAACCTGACTGTAGATGATAAATTCCAAAGGTTAATTTCAGTAGACCTGCTACCCTCTGGCCACCCCTGCAAACACCACCCCATGCAGTCTATCCTCCCTGCAATGAAGCAGTAACTTTCTCAATGCCAGGAGCTGTTGCCAAGTTGTTGCCAGTTGTTTTCCTCTTGCACAGAAATGAAGTGTTATGTTAAGAATTACAAATAGCAGCAACATAGGGAGAATCAATTTATTTGCCCATTAAAAAAAAAAAACAAAAAAAACCCCAAAACCCCACAAAACACAACGCAAAACTGTGCTCATTTGAATCAAGTTGGTTTTAGTCTCAACTTCTGAAATAATTCCCATTCATAATTTCTCTTTCTTTCCTCTCCTGTCCACTTACAGGAACCTTTTTTTTCCTCCCTTAATGCCAAAACCCATTGTACTACTTTTCTCTCCTGTAACTACCAAAACCCTACCTCAACAGTGACCATCGTGGTCACAAAGCAGATTAACGGGTATAAACAGCTCAAGAGTGCTGGTCGCTTATCTGCCAGGGTAAATCAGCACTCTTGTTCACACATCCTTGAGCCAGGAAGATTGATTAAAAGCCCCACATGGCTATAAAGCTAGAATGTGAAGTAAATTACTTCCAAGGTTCCCATGTAACAAGAGTCTTGAGGGAATATAAGACTTGGGAAGAAAACAAACACAAGACAAAACAAACTCAAAGAAAAGTCTCTTTGATCTGGTGGCTGTCTGACATCTGTAACACTTCAGTTTCTAGAAAATAAGTATGTCGATTTATAACCTCTGGTTTTCACTGCAGTTCAAGTCTATTTTAGATATATTAAAAAATATAAATACATTTTATGGCTAGAAAGAAAATTACCTTCTTCTAATGGTGCCTCCCTTCCTGAGCTGCAAAGGTTACCCAAAACAGCTGTATTCACGCATTGGTCTGAACTGGAAGAAATCTTTTTGCCAACTTATTCTTCAGGCTACAGCATTAGAAATCAAGGCCTGAATGCGATGTTGAGCTGTACAGGATGAGAAGAAAAGCAAATGCAAATAAGCCTATTGCTTGCTGATAAAATTCTAGGATTAACTTTCTTGGATGGTATAACCCAACTGTGGTATTATTAATTTTGTGATTTTTCACTTGTCATTTGGAGCTGAGTTTCTAGACTGAGTCCATTGTGTTGCTGTGAGTGTGCAGAGGACAAAACTACCCTCCAGCTGTTTGAGAGTGCTGATACAGGTGTAATACGGCCCAAAACATGGGGTCTTCAAAAAGTGAGAAGAGATCTGTGCGCAAGAGAGCAGACCTGAAA
Organism: Burhinus oedicnemus; assembly: GCA_008921705.1. Lineage (NCBI taxonomy): Eukaryota > Metazoa > Chordata > Aves > Charadriiformes > Burhinidae > Burhinus > Burhinus oedicnemus. Next base: position 3,032,012 of record VFFE01007253.1, on the reverse strand, counting down.
CTTCTGTGATTAGTGCTGGGGACCGTCAAGCTCTTGTGTAGTGTTTTAGTAATGTACACTGAAAGGTGGGCTTTTATCTTGACAACAAATTGGGGGCTCATGACTTATTAATTCAATGTATTGGTAATCCTCACTTTGTATATTAAAAAAAAAAATCTGCTGGCCAAAGAAGAGAAAATAAGCTGTGTACCGTAATACTAATATTTTCCTGCATTTGTCATCTTTTCCAGAAGTCTTTCAGTAATATTTTGGTGTTCCTTATCCTTTTTCTGTTTCCATTTTTAATTCTTAAGTAGCAAATGAAGCAGAACCACTAGAGGCATTTTAAATAGATACAAAATGTTTAATGATCTTTGCCATACTGAATTCAAATTTTCTTCTGTCATTACTCCAATCCACAGTAGGGATTTCCTGCTGTTATGTATCTCAAGCTCCTCAGAAACATGGTTATGAACTGTAGGAATATACAGCTTTAATACTCTGAATTTCCATTTTAAAGGAAAGTCCTTGGGACAAAAAGAACAACCACCACCTCCCCCCAAACCTCTACATTATGCCACACCTAACCATTTGCTTTTGCTAGTTGATGCTAAGTGACTTCACACGTGACTCTCAGCCGAAGAGGGCCCAGGATTTAGTTCAACCAGTAGACTTCTTCAAAGATTCCCCATACACCAAGCAAGACTACAGCTTGCACATATTTTCTGTAAAATAGATTGAAATTTCTGGTTACCTGTTGCCTTGCAGTGAATAACTTTGACAAATAACAAGTCATGTAAGTATCTAACTGCTCCTTCACTTATGAATTCAGTAACTGTTTTTTCTTTTTTTCTCTGTTCTTAGAAGCAGAAACAGAAACCCTATTGGTCCAGGAAAGTATGGATATGGAAAAGTGCCATACATTTTACCTTTGCAAACTGATACTGGTCAGCAGCCTCAGAAACTTCGGAGGCAGCGACAGTCATCAAGGAACCACATATTTCATCAGAGTCCAAGTCTCATGAACACTTACAGCCAGGCAGCTGGTCCTTCACTTCAGCATGGGAGTCTTTATCAAGAAGAAAGTGGGCCTCAGGCTGGACATCAAGTCCTGGGACCCTCAGTTTATCAGTCACCGTCGTTCCCGGTATCACAGAGTCTGTTTCACAGCAGTGACTCAAACCATCATGGGTCTGCATCACAGCAGGCAGTCCAGGGCCAGCCCCAGCCTCAAAGGGCTGCAGCAATTGTGTGCATTGGCACCTACAAGCAATATAAACTCTGCAACACAAATGTAAGTCTGGTTTTCCTATATTTAATTTGTTGTTTTTCGCTAGGATGCTAAATGTTCACATAGTCAAGAAGTTAAGTTGAACATTGGTTTTTATTAATTTAATGAAATTTTTTGTGAACTTATTTTAAAGAGTCTTGGGGAATACTGAAAGTAGATGCATAATGTTATAGTTACCTAATGCCACACCTTCAAGGATTTTAAGCAGTCACTAAACCTACCAATATGTACAATTCTAATTTAACAGAGGGAGAAACTGAGTCACAGACAAGTTTAATATTTTTCCATGTAAGAAGTGGAAAAATGGAGCTGGGGTAGAGCTGGTTATGAAGGCTCCCTGCTTCTCAATCACGTTGGATAAGGCCAGTCTTCTGGGAGTGCCAGTCATGCTCTAAATAGCACTTAGAGCCAGCACCCAGTAGCCTGGATCACTCCAGTATCTTCCCAGGGTGCTGTATGCATTCTGTGACAGATGCTACTTTTACCAGCATTCAAGCTCTACATGCTTTGATTTTTGGCTTCCTGGTTTATTGGAGAAAAAAATCTGTTCTGTGTTAATTTTTAAGTGAAACTTACTCTGTTATTACTTCATTCAAAAACGTTTGGCTGGGTTTAGCTCTGTGCTCTGAGGCTGTCTCCCATCCTATGTGGGAGGCTAGTGAGGTTTTGCTGTTTCTCCCCACAAGCAATTTTCATCCTGCTAAAATTTTCAGTTTCTGGCTGTGTCATTTTAGTATTTCCTAAAGTACCTCTTCCTAATAATTGCGTCTTATTTGGGCTACTAATCTAATGTAACGTCGCAAACTTGAAGAAGCTTGTCTTTGAATCTTAGAAGCAGGATATTTAAGAGTGGCCTCAATATGTTGACACAACAGGCCATATTTTTCTGAGTAGGTGCACATCTGATTCTTTTGCCTCTTAGAAATCCTGTTCCGTTTAGTTGAAGCCTGCATAGTGAAGATGTAGTAACAGAACATATGATCAGGGTAAGAAAAACATGACCTAAGCAAATTAGATGAGTGCCTTTTTGCCTCTTAGTGTAGCAGTTATTACATTTGCTTTATTTATGAATAAAGTCCATTGATGGAGACTAGAGCAGTTGGTTGAAGAGACCTAATGTTAAGAAAGTTTTAGTGTACTTGTCTGAAATGGAAAATATGAAAGGGCTAGTTTGAGCCTCTGAGAACAGTCTCTAGTACAAATTGCTCTTTTGAAAAACACTTTCTGTTTTTTTGAAGGAAATGGGAAATGAACTTAGTGCAGGGCATTAATTTGGAAAGTTTTCTGTGCCGAATTTGCTCACTGGTGTCCAAGCGATACACAAATGCCCCAGTCTTTATTTCATCCCTTACTGCATCAAGGCAAAAAGTTGGACAGTATTCTGCCTGACTTAAGAAATGTAACCAAATTGTTTCTGGGAAAGATCTCTTTTCAGAGAGTGAGGGGTGAGAGGTTAGGAAGTTAGAAATGAGGTGGAAGAAAGAAGCAATACCAGATGGCCAAATTTATGGAGAAGGAAGGTTTGTAGAGGAAATTTGCTGAGAATGTCAAGTGGGCTGGAGAGAAGAGGGCTGTGAGCTTGTCAATTAGACAGTGGCAAGACATGCAGGTCAGTATGATGAGTAGTGTGGCCATCGGCAGATTTCTTTTGGTAGTAGGGAAACAGGAGTGAAAATATTTTCATGTTAATTTTAGAAACTGTTGTTGAAACAGAAGACTTCAATAGATGAAGAGGAAAAAATAGGTGAGCATACCATTGCTGCATTTTTGCCATTGTTGCATGTGTAAACACAGTTATTGAGAAATCGTCATTTATATTACAGGAGACTTTTAATAACCAAGAGAAATTGTAGGCAATGCAGCTCCTCCTAGGCATGGAACTCTACATAGTGATATTCTTTATTTAATAACATTTCTGTTACCCTCACAGAAGCTGTAATTGCTATTCAGGGTTATTTTTCTCCCTAGAATGTGGTAATTAATGTAATTATAAAAAAGAAGTTGCTAAGAACAGTTTTAGTATAAAGGCCAGGGTGAGAGCAAAACAAGGCTGATAGTGTTTCACTTTATTTGCTTGTTCTTCCTGATTAAATGCTTCTGCACGTGGGCTTTAATTTAATTTATCAGCAGTGACATGTTGCAGTGGTCTTGCCAGCATGCAGAGAACAGTATCTTTTTCTTTCTTTTTCTTTTTTTCTTTTTTAATTCTTCCTCGAGCATACCAAAAATGAAAATCTCATTTATTGAGAGGAAAGTATTTTGTTAACGGTTATCCTAGTGTTTGGCCACTCCCTCTACAGTTTCTCCTAAGGGCAGTTAATTAATAACAAATTAAGTCAATCTGCCTTGGTCCATTACGTCATTTCCTCGTTATTATACATTTATTGTTTTTTCATTAATAGCTGAACTCATTTTACATGACTGACAGCTTGATTCAGAAAAGTTAAACTTGTGGGTTTTGCTTAGGGAGAACCTCGGAAGTGCTTGTATTTGTTCAAGTGTTTCTGCAGGTCGTTAAACCTATTTTCTTATTGTACAAGTGGCTTCCCCTCTTCAGCACCTTGCGTGTTGGCTTTGTGCATGCTCACCTTGGAACGTACGGCTGCTGTCACCTCCTTCAGCAGGAACCAAGCAGCAAACGCCTGTCCTTTACACGCAAACAGCACTGATGGATCTTCCCGAAACCATAAGCTATTTGCAGTGCAGTGAGATTCTTCAAATGTAGTCTGTATTCCTCCAAATTGCGGGAGTGATGAGTAAATCTTCCTTAATTCCCCTTGCATTAAAAGAAAGAGAATTGTATGGGAGTGTGGGGAAAGTAGAAGTTGAATGCAAACTCGTTTGCATTGTTTGTCACCAGAAAAAAGGAATCAACTCAAATGGAACATTTATTTGCTAAGCACTTTTTGTTATTAATTGTCTCAAGCATTGCCAAGTCACTAGCTCTTCCTGAGTGTCTGAATGTGTGAGAATGTATTTGTAAATTAACTTCAGGCTGAGGGTGGCTGGGGCAGTGTAAAGGAAGCTTTCAGAGTTCTGGACATTCAAGCATACTTGTTTTTCATTGTAAAACTGGTGATACAGAGTGTCCCTTTTTAAAGTCAATTTTACCTGATTTATTTTATTTTTTGTAAGACATACAGTGAAATGGCTTATTGGTAAAGACATTAATTCTTAGCATATCTCTGTCCTTAATATGCAGAGACTATTGCAGCCTTTCAGTATTTGCAGGGGGCTTATAAGAAAGATGGAGAAAGGCTCTTTACCAGGGCCTGTAGTGTCAGGACAAGGGGCAACCATTTTAAACTAAAAGAGGGTAGGTTTAGATTGGACATAGGGAAGACATTTTTCACTATAAGGGTGGTGAGACACTGTCACAGGTTGCCCAGAAAGGTGGTAGCTGCCCCATCCTTGCAAACATTGAAGGTCAGGTTCAACAGAGCTTTGAGCAACCTGGTCTAGTGGAAGGTGTCCCTGCTCTTTGCAGAGGGTTGGACTAGATGGCCTTTACAGGTCCTTCCAACCCAAACCATTCTGTGATTCTGTGTTGTCCTTGGTGGTGAGTTCAGGCCAGAAGGCCCTGTTTACTCTGACAACTTGTTACTGCTCCTCTTCTGCAGTTCCCGCTTTCCAAATTGCACCAATACAGTTGAGTCTGAAGTCACGTAGTGATCATGAACACTTATATGCTCTGGTTAGAAAACCTGTAAAATAAAATAGTGATTCCATTACAGTGCAGCAAGGAGTGTGAAAAAATAAGCAGAGAAATTCATATATGAGAATGGCACCTTAGCAGGGAATGCAAAGTATCTGAAAAGACGATTTTGGAAACGGGAAGAAGTTTTACAGTTGAAGAGATGAGGTGAGGTAAAGGGCTCAGGGCCAATCCCCAGCTCTATCATGATGGGATAAATTACTATATTTCATTTCCTAAAGAATATTAATTATGATGATACTAATTTTGACTGGTGTGAGTTAAAACTTCTCCATTGGAAGGCTTTTTTGAATGCAGAACCCTAATTAAATAGAATTGAAATGTTCTGCAGGAATGTGCTGAGCCCATTAAAAACTGATGTGCTTTTCTGTCACCTGAGCACATAGGTAGGCATTGGCAGGCTCCCTTGGCACCTGGGATCTCGGGCAATTTCACCAGCTTGCTGGCACCCTGCCCAAGTGTTTTTGAAAGTTTTCCACTCTATAGAAAATGAAACACTTCCAACATTTCAAGTTTTAACGAAGGTAGAAGTGGAAATGTTGAATTTTGTATGGAACGAAAAATGTAGTTCACAGACAGGTCTTTTCAGAAGTGATGTGGGGTGCTGCAAGGATGTGTGCACTCTTTAATATAGTTGGGATGCTCAAATACTGAGGTAAAGACAAATAGAAGACTATGTATTTTTAAGAGAACCTTTTTTTTTAAAACTGAAAAGCCCCTTCTTATTCCCAAAGAGCTACTGTGTGGTTTATTTATTCTCATTTTGAGATTTGTATAGAGTAGGTGTTTGACATAAGTGGCAAAGTGAGGTTATGATGACATATCTTTTCCTGAGGAAATTTAACCTTGACTTTATGTGAGGAATTTTCCCTGCAAACACTGTGGGATTGTATGTACATTTGGTAGTCTGACATTCCGTGGGTATATAGGAAACTTATTAAAAGCTTACATTACTTTGGGTTGTACTGTCCTTGCTTTGACTGTTTTGATATTTGCAGCTGAATTTTATAAATATTAATTCAGAATGTGTTGTCACTAATACAGGCTTAACTTACCAGACACTGGCACAGAGATACCACTTGTAAAATGTCCTATGTCATTTGCTCCATTGTCCCTTGTATACAAAAGAGTCACATAGAGACATCCTTGATAAAGCTCTTGGACCACAGCTGTTTGCTCTGCATCTCTGCACTGTGGCTTTATGACATCCCCTTCAACAACTGAGAACCCCGTATTGCAAAATATTTTGCATTATGATGTTCTTATTAGAACTTAAACAATTATGGGGAACTATCTGCCTTAAATCTTTAGGAAGAATATGCTGGGGTAACTTTAGACGCTTTCTCAAAGAGTTTTATTCCACAAGTGTGCTCGGTACTTGTGGCAGTAACAGAACACAAAGTTAGCTGTTCTACACATATTAATTATTACTAGGTTAATTACTTAGTAAGTACTTACTAATCTAGTAAAATGTTCATAATAAGGCCAAAATTGCACAATTCAGAAAATTTTGATGTCTGGAGGCTTATGTTTTTTAATTGAAAACTCAATTACTTACTGTGATCAATAAAACTAAGTTATTTAAAACTAATTTAGCATCCAGGAGTCCAAGAGTCATTCTCTAATGCCCTGTTCTGCCAAGAACTATGAAAATACAGACCAAAAAGAGATGCAGGTAAAAATTTGATAATGGCTACAATCATAGTCTATATTCTCCAGGTCAGGGAGAAGTGACCCGTGGGATCTGTAATGTTCTTATGATGACCCTGCATCATACAGAAATGATGAGATTTCTGTCTTTCTCCAAAAGCAATTTAATAAGATAAAAATAAAATACAGCAGAGCCTAGGATAGAAAAAACACCTTAAGGCAATAAACCAGAAATATTCTACTGAAAAATAACAATTGGGAGTATGTATCAGTGATAAAAATCTACAAAATGTGCAAGGGCATTATCAGAAAGACACAGTAAAAAACTTAAATCTTCAGTTTACACATGATTATATTTTTTAAGGCAAGAAATGCCAACATTGCCGTAATTACTCAATGAAACCATCTTAAGTCTACCTTGCGTCATGCAGAACAACCTTTTTTATGATTGAGGCATTTTGTGACATGCTTCTAGTTTGAGTTCTGGCCTTTAATGAATGGCACCAACACCAATGTTTTCCACTCAAATGTTGTGAAGAAAGTGGGATTCGCAGCATAAATTTGGAAAATCTGTAGCAAGCGTCTATGCTGACTGCGATTATGTTTACTCCATAGACAGTAGTATTGCTTTTGAAGCAGTGGGCATACATAACTTAAATTAAATATGAAGTATCTCACACTGTTATGAATATAGCTCAGGACAATGTCCATGGTTCAAGTTCTCTCCATGTAAAAATCCCTCCTATTGTAAAATAATCCTTGCAATGTTCAGTCTAAGTTTTCAACTTCTTTTATGTATTTCATGTTATTGCTCCGAGATACCTTAGGGAATTCTCTTGTCTGTTCTTGGTGTTTATACATGGTAGACAGTATCCGTATTTTAGCGTAAGAGTTAGCTGATTCATATACATTTAGCGCCCTTAGTATGTGTGGGGTTTCGCTTGAGCACTCTGGGAGCTGAATTTTCCAGTGGCTCTTTCAACTTCCCAATGTATATTTTCTTGGTTTTTAATGTGCAGAAGTACTTCAAAAGGTGTGGTTAACAGTAGTACCTCAGTATTTTATGATACTGCAGGAAGCACTGAGCTGCCTTTTTCTTCTGTGAGGTTTATTTTGAAGGTCTGAGCCTGTTAAATGGGTTGCATGGTGAAGTTGGACAAGTTACATACTGGTTGAGGTTGAGTGAATTTGTGTCTAAGAATAGCTGAAGATTCAGCCCCTCATTTATATGTAGTAATAACGTGATAATATAAACATAAATAATTCATCTGAGTGCCTCAAAATCAAAACCAAAATGCGTATCAGTGGGCTAAAACATTTGTTTCCTAACTACCCGGTGAACTATGGGTGGTAGGTTTCATGTAGCAATTGGAATTGTCTGAGAAGTTACCTTTCTACTTCTTAGAGTAAATGGAATGCATGTGTCACAGAGGAGAGGAAAGGGGGAAAAGATCCACAGTTATCTGATCACTTCATTAGTTTTGAGTAGCGACATTAGCACTTAAAATATTGTGGAGTCACTCGGAAACTTCATTCGGATGCTTGTCGAAATGAAGCCATTTTTTTTGTTCCACAATAAAACATGACTGCAGGGTGATTTAGATGCATTGCCTGGTTATTGTTCAAATGTAACCTCTATGCCAAGTTTTAAAGAGGAAACTAATCAAGGAAAATTGTGACTTCAGAGTTGCAACCAGACGGTTGCATTCCTGACATATTTGTAGATTTGTTTAATAGGGTACTGTAGATTTGAGTAGTTGTCATTTATCGATATAGACAAGTGTTGTGGGAGATATTTTAAGGCATTCCAGCTTGTCTTTGTTTCTTTTTGTCAATTCATATCGACAAAAGTCTTTGCCTGAAATTCCGGTGCATAATTATTCAATGCTCCTATAATTTGAACAAGAAGTTGCTTTTTATTTATATGTTAGTTTAATTGCATCCAGGTTTTTGAAGCAGAAGAAGCTGCAGATGTCTAGAAACTTTGATCAGGGGAAATCCCTTGAGTTAATTTGCAAATAATATTTTAAAAATGTTTTTATGGTCGTTTGTTAACTATTCCCATTAATTACAGGTATAGAAAACACCTACTGACAGATGTCAGCATCTGCTTTGGTACATGAAAGGAGCAATTTTTTTCCTGGTATTTTTAGGAGATTAGTTCAGTACTGCTGATAACAATGAGTAAGTTTAAGGCACATTTTTAAGCCAGATAGCAGGGAAAGAACATACATTACATGAATACAGGAACTTGAAGTGAAAGTACCCACCAGTACAATCCCAATCCTCTCCTGCACTGCCTGAGGTGAGTGGAGGAAGAAGGAAGTGCAGGAGAAGCTGCCAAAGTTAAGCTACGGGTGCTGAAGGAGAATTCATGTTAGAATTTTTAGGTTTGTGGGTTTTTTTAATTTTAGATTTTTTAGCAGGGCTTGAAAACAGCAAATGGCCAAAACTCATGTGGAAAGTTAGGAAGCAAATGTAAGATTACCTCTAGCAAGCACGCGTTCCTCTGCCGAAGCACAGAATAGTTATGTTGAAGGATGTTAGTCCAAACCCTCTCTCCTAGAAGTGGTGAAAATGGAAGTTGGCGCTACATGCCCTGTGGTGCCCAGAACAGTTAAATGATACTTTTGCATATGATAAGACCTAACTGCATACAGAGCAATGCAAAACCCAGAAATAATTAAAGCAGTAATGATATTAAACAAACAAACAAACAAATAAATAAATAAATCAGACTGTGGTGCTCTGTCTCATCTTTGCTAGTACTTCATCAAGTGTGCTGTGTGTTTGTCCAGAAATAACACCTTTGTGGGCAGCATATTGCACACGTAGAGATGTGCAAGTGTTATTAATCAAACAGAGTTTCTTTCTAGTGATAGGTTGGTAAGGCTGTTTATCTTCAAACTCTTGACTTACATTTGTGGAAAAGCCAATCCTGTATTTGTTATATATGTCACAGCAGTGCTAGAGAGACAATGGGTGGGTGAACTGTCGGGAGAAGAAGCTGGGGAAACATCCCCTGCCTCATTCTGCAAACTGTCTTCAGTTTTTGGCTTCAACACTCGTGAACTTCTCAGTCAAGCAATGTACTGTTTTCTTTTTCTGTATTTCTGTTTGATTATCATTTGTTAAAGATAGCAAGGATACTCATTATCTTGATGGCTGTTTTGAGACCTCAGTTTGGGTCGCTTTTGGTGACAATTTTTTGTGATGGTGTGTAGTTTTACTTTGAGCAGCAAAGTGCCATTAAAAGAACTCTCTTAACGTGACAGTGCAAAGGTTTAGAGCTTTTAGAACTAGAGTTTCGTCAACGGTCCTATGGTAAGTCTTGTGTGTTAAGAAAATTATTTAATTACCTAATAACGTATTATTTTGCCCCAGGGTCTTTGCATAGATCAACAGCTTAGTTATTAGTGATACACTACTCAATGTTGTTCTCTTTATTATTCAGCCTTTGGCTTCCTGTCTTAAAAATGCTCCTTGTAGAAGATGAGAAAAAATGGCTTCTCTAAGGACTAGCCGTTGGTACTATTACTGCAATGTTTGGTTTAACATTCACAAAGCTGCTGTGTGACAGCAAGATCTAATCTCTATTGTAAGAAAGGGAGCTGAGATATGGAAGAAGGAGGTTTAAAAGAAGTGTTCAATAATTTAATGCCCCATGTTGAGTAATTGGTATTGGATATTTTTTTTCCGTGTTCAGTATCATATTTATTATTTGACAGTAGTCAAAGCAAAAGTTGCATTGGGGAAAACTGTAATTATGCTTTGACAGCTCATCTGCAAATTGGACCCAGAGGTTTTCAGTCAGACTCCCAAAGCGGAAAGTATGTAGTTCACAAACTGAGAAAGGATTGGCTTAGGTAAACTGCACAATAGGTGACATTTTTCCCCCCCCAAACCAGTAGAGTAGCTAGTTCTGGAAGCTGCAGACTGTCTTTCATGTTCCTTATTCTGCATGTTGTTGTATACCTACTAGCTTCTACAGTGAATGAGACAGAGATTATATAAACAACTCATCTAACTAAACATTCCCGATTCATCCTCAGAGTAAGTCCCTTCTGCACACTGAATGAGTCATAGATCATATGGAAAAAAATAGTATGTAATCCTGTAGTTGAGAATGGACCTCACAGGCAAAAACAGGCAAATTATATAGCAATTGCACGGACAATCTCTTCTAAGTTGAAGTTAAACATTCTTTCAATGTCCTGTGACTTACTGTATGTAACTTTATAGTTTTAGAACAAAAACAAAAAAGCCTTCAAAACTAGAATGCCATCATGTGATATGTCACAATTCACAGGGTTGATCAGACCATTGCAGTTGAGCCAATGGTAGAGGAATTTACCCTCTACTAGTACTACAGGCAATGAAAATGCTTTGCCGTGGTGTTCGTAGGTTTTTCTCACCACAGGTGTTTCTGCCACTCCGAATACAGCCCATCTCTGCCCCTTCCTCTTAGAAGAAGCTGTCCTTCTGTATTTTCTTGCTCTGTCAGACTTCTCACTTTCTTAGTACCTTGTCTAATATTTTCCATCTCTTTTCCTCATCTCTTCTGCCTCTAGTCTCTCCATCTACTGAGGTTCCCCAGCTTCTCTCCAGTGTCACTTTCTTCTTCTCGGTACCTTTTTCAGCTGACTTGCTCATCCAGTCTCACCTCTTGAATCGCAGTCCCGAGATTTATCCAAGTTTTTCCAAAGTATTTCATGCATTTTAGGCACAGGCATTTGTATTAGGCCACTTCCTTGCTTTGTCCATGCTGCCTGCAAGAGGCTCAAGGGTTATTAAGAACAGAAGAGAGAGATGTCTTGTTTTCATTTCCAGTGCCTGCCCCTAATGCAGGAGCACGTACCAGTAATTGCTGGAAAACTTCTCAGCCTCTGTTAGCCTCAGATGTGGAGTGCACTCCTTGTAAACAGACTGTTCCAGTAGTTTAGCTGCAAAACTTAAACAAGCTTTGATTCAACATGTTCAAAGTATGATTTTCAGAATTTTCTTCAAAATCTTGTGGCCTGGCTCTGCTTGGGTAGATTTCCATAAAAAAGGCAGAGGATGCATTCTTGACAAAAAATCCACTTTCCTGGCTAACTTCATTTCACTCATTAAAATAAAACAGGCACTTAAAGTTTGAAAAAAATTTATCAGAATATTTGAAGTTTGGGAAAAAAATAAAACACTGCTCCCCTCTTGTTTTCCTTCAGACTCATTCTTGGATGAAATACTTCAGTCAAAAAAATGAGAAAATGAGACTAAGACAGATACCAGGAGAGCTGAAAGTTTTAGTCTGAACAATTGAAGTTTGATGAACTCATAAGTAAACAGACAGTGCTACCAGCTGTAGCTATACCAAAGCATTATAAAATATGGTAAATGTATCTGCTAGTTAGTTTAAGGTACCTTTTTTTTTTTCCCTTTTAAGTAGTATGACCTAGGAAGAAAGACTGTATTGCAGAAACAGTGTAAGAGTGTGTTGTATCAGAAACTCATTTTTGATGGAAATAAGAACTCTTAAAGATGAATAATGCTGTAATTTCTGTTACGCTTGGCTCCTGCAAACTCATAGTCATTTTTAAGCTACATTTACAGTGCTTCACAGCTGTTCACTTTTTGTGGAAAACTAGTTGTTCCACATTGTATGTCTCTTTTTTTATCAAAAAAGAACGAAATGCATTCTCTCAATGGACTTACCAGAATTCACCCTAGATGTAGTAACATCTGTACATTTGTGCCTGTACATTTCTGTCTCATACAGCACTGCATAAACATTTCTGTTGCCTGGTTGTCACTTAGAATAGAGATCCTTCTGTAAGAATATTGTGATTGTTGCTGTAATAAGAATTTTAAAAAAGTGGAATAGCATGATAATACAAATCCGAAACTTTCCTAAACTTTCAGCCCTTCTGCTGGAACCATTCAGGTAGTCCCTCCTCCCACACAAAGGCAAGTAATTTAAATGGAATGCATAGGATTGAATTTCCAGTTAAATTGATTAGGCTTTCATATAAAAAAGTGGTAGAGAATTATTCCCACGTACTGATGAAGCTGGTAGAATAAAAGAGTAAAGTAGTGAAACCTCTGTGACATAAACCCTGCACCCCAGAAAGAATAGGCTGCTTCAAGAACAATGTTTTTTAAAAATGAAATAAAATACTGCTGGAAACCCTAGAGTAGATGTTTTATCACATTGGCATAATTTTCTACAATCTACAAGGACCAGATATATCATCTTTGCTTTAAGTCTGTTGCTTTCACTGGAGTTGTATCAAGTATGAGTTTGTGTCAAGGTCTTTCAAAGCTGATATTGGTGGTGCCTTTCAAAAAGGGGTTTGGAGTGGCTGATTTTTCTAGTATAAAGGACACTACTACTATTATATGGAAGCAACTGTCCTTAGTACATAAACCTCGCATTTTCTGAGGAGGACTCTTAAAACATGCTCTGTTTTTCAGATGTCTTTGAACAATGTAGACAGATGAGACATTGAATCTGCAGCGAGGCTGAAAGCTTCCATGTTAAGGCATTCTTCAGACTGTGAGCCAGGTTGTGTCAAATGGAAATAACTTTTCATTGATTTCCCAGTAAACAAGGCAAGAGTGTGCAGTTTAAGCACCTTGAGCATTATGTAGTGTTTCTATAAATAGATATTTGAATGGAGGGATTCTTGTATTTCATGGATTTTTTTATACAGCATATTTGTATAGAAAAATTATACTACTGCTGAGACTGAGAACAGCCATTGTACAAAGTAGTTATGATTTCTGTTGCAGATGCCAAGCTTTGATGCTTGATTAGGATCATGTAAAGAATATCCTGTGCGCACTCCAGTCTCGATACTGAAGTACTTCTTTGCTCAGGGAACTGGGCACTAAAAGAAATTTGGGACAGTAAAATAGTAACTACATTCTGAAAAAATGGCTTTGGAATGAGTTGACAGTCATCTGGTCTTTTGCTGGATCAAAAAAAGACTAGCAACGGTCAACCGGCTAGATCATTGGCAGGTGTGAGTTGACATAGCTCTGATTTCCTTAGCACACGCGTATCACTTTACACCAGATGATACTCTGCTCCAGCATGGTCTGTTTTCAGTATTTGTCTTCCAGTTTCTAATTGTTAAACTTAGATGATGTAGAAACCAATTATTGTTTCTCAGATTGCTTTTTTGGTTGGGTTTTTTTGGAATAGCATTTGTAAAATTTTAGCAATAAACAGAAATGGATGATTTCCTTGACACATTTTTGATACTACTGAGGAACTGTACTGTTAATTTTCCTACTACAGCTCTTTGGTGAGCCCCTCCTAAGCTTATAGTGCCAAACATTTCCAGTCATGCACATTAGGCCAGTGTAGATGCTTTCTGTGGGATGGATGAGTGGCTAACATTTTATTTAAAACCAAAAGTAGACTCCAATCTGTTACGAGTTGTTGAAAATCTTAACTAAAATAAGTTATTTCAATCTAATCAGATGGATCTGCCAGTAAGAATTTTAAAAAACCCACAAACCTGTAAAGTTAAGCAGAAGTACTTCTTTTTCCATCTGTTTGGTTGATCTTTCTTCCCCATCATTAGACATACTGTGTTTTCAGCTGTAAAGTCCTATGGAAGGGAAAGAAGGTAAAGCAGTAATAAATGCACTTGCCACGTTATGACTTAATGCCTTATTTGTCTGATACATTGCAAAGTTAATAAAGATTAGGTTTGGATAACACTTCAAAGACTTTTCTGTTTAAATTCAGAGGACTTTCTTGGTGCAAAGCTGAAATCATTAATGGAAAATAGGGTTCCTAATTTCCAGACTGAGATGGTAGCAGTTCCCTTACCTGTGGCAGTGGAAGCTGGCACCCACCTCGGGGAAGGCAGGTGCACCCGTGTGCATCTCTGCCACGGACCATCTTCCTTGTTCCAAACACAAGCTCATTGCTAGCTGAATGGGATTTGGGCAGAAATGTAATGATTTTGTACTGTGCACACATCTAAGGTCTTTTCCATCTATGACAGGCAGCCCCTTGAAAGCAGTGAGGGAAAAGAGAAAGGCTGCGACCCTGTTATTACTTGCTCCCTTAGACTCTGCATCGCTTCAGAATATCTCTCTGGTTAGTAAAGAAAGTTAGTAGTTTATGGTGATTGTCATAAGTAAGCTTAATCTCCATTGCAACAGACACGTACGTGTAAATTCATTGCTTGAGGAAGTGCCGAGATTTCAGCAATACAGGTACTCATTCCTCATAAACTTGTCCAGATACCACTGCATTCACAGATGTTCATTTTTGTTCCATGTCAAGCCAGACATTTATAGTGTACTGTCTGTGGTCGTGGACTGTAACTAGAGCTGGATAGCACTGTTTTTACTGCAGAGCTGTTCTTCACGTAATTTATGCATTTTAAAGTTTCTTGCATATTTTTGTTTTTCAGAAGCATGAATTCAATTTTAATAAAAAATCCACCTGGTATTTTGTGCTGCAAATATCTAGACACATTTAACATACCTGATTTCTTTTTTTAGTTGGCAGACAATTGTGTTTGTGTTCTGTTACCATTTTTAAAAATTAGAACTGTTGGGGAGTAAAAGAGTCTCTAGTAGTTGAAATGGATCTGTTCCTGTCTTTCAGTGTGTGTTTAGCTAGGCAAAAGTAGGTTGCCTTGGTTCTACATAACGCTGGTTGGGGCGTGTATGGTCCTTGGCAGTCCAAAGAGAAACAACTTAGCAGAAGAATTAAAATTTGAAGGGCCCCAGATTCCGCTTTCAGATATGGACATGTAGCTTCCGTAGGTTTCAGGAGGAACAAGGCACCAGCACTTCAGAGCAGAAGTTCACTGCAGGCATGGTGGATTGTTGTGTAAAGAATTGGAATTTATCTAGTATGCATATTGCAAGGACGTGCCACTTTTGAGAGTATGTTCTGAAAATGAGAGAAGAATCTTTGGATTGCTGTTTCAGAAACAAGTATTTTAATTATTTTTCATTGGAGACGTGTTTATCCTTTGGAATGTCAAAGGATTAATATGATTAGATAGAACCACTGCAGAAATGAAAACTACAGTACAACTAGATTACTTGGACTTAATATAAGATATTGCACACATAGAAAATATTAATTATGGATTATGGCTGAGCCTGGGGAATCCAGAAGGACTATGGAGCCTCGGAAAAGGAGTTTGCCAGTTACTGTAGGTTGTAAGAATGAAACAGTGCCAAAAATCTTAGTCAACATTTTAATTACCTTTAGAGGTGGTTTCAGGATCAAAATGGCCCATTTCTGCATTTCCAGAAGTGCATTATCTCAGTGCAGCTTTGGAACAGCGTTGCTAATGGCAGGCATGCATCCAGCGTGAGTGCGCATCTGCTGGCAGACCGTTCCTTTTCTGGTGTTTTGTCAACACTTCATTAATTAACCGAAGTGCCAAAGATTTCTTAAAAACTTTTGCTTTTTGAATGTTTCCCAAAAACTAAAAAGCAAGTAGGGCGATTTCTTTGTTTTACAGTCTTAGCTGTACTAGCAGCTCATTTTCAGAAAGCTGTAATGGTACATGACAAAGGAACTACTGTGTGTTTTTCTGTCCCTCAGAATACTTTCATACCTGCATCGCTCATATGAAATTGAGACAGAAATAAAGCTGCTGTTTCAGAAGTGCAAAGTTTCTGTCAACTGCAGACACAGTGCATTTCAAGAAATTTGGCCTGAGGTCCCAAAACACAAAAGGATACTTCTAAAATGTTTTATCTTAAGCACTGCCTGCCTCATCAATGCAGCACTGTGCTGCTGCTGTTCGTTTCACGTTCTGAAAGGACAGGAAGAAACGTTGGCCAAGATGTCCAGCTCATTGAAACAGCTGCTTCAAAACGCAGCCCTGGAAGCTCCGAAACTGTCTTACCTTGTGTGAAAATGTCCAGCACTTGGTACTTAGTGGGATAAAGTCCCGCATGCTTAATTTACGGCGTTGGTTTTTCCAAGTTGCATATTTTAAGTAGGAGGCATCATCTAAAAACATAAAAAATTACAGATTCTAGATGCTGTTTCTAATTTTATAGTGCATGACTGAAAGAATAATAAGAAAAAAACCCCTCTCCCAGCATAGAGTATGTTTTCTAGATAATTTATATCTGCCTCTACATGATGGAATTTGAGATTTATCTTAGCAGGTGCAACGTATATTTTTTGCTGATCTGGCCTCCACAGACCTGATTTAAAAAGGAGATTTTACTTCTTTTTTTAGAAACGTCCAAAGAAGTCATCCTGTTTTTCTGTCAAAACCTCTCTGAAAAACTTTAGATAACTCCCTCAGTAATCACAAAACAAAATGAAGTTTTTGAGGAAAAAAATGAAATTCCAGTCTGTTGTTAACAAAACAATGAATCAAAGTCAACATTTTGTTTTCCAAAAAATTGTTTTCAAGTCCCTACCAGGCAGCATGATCCTGATGCCCTCACGTCACTGAGGGGGGACCCAGGGAGAATCACACAATAAGGTTAAATATTTTAGTAAAGTTCATTCCGAAAGCCTCTGGAAGATTTTTTGAAAGAGATCCAGGTTGTTTAAATCCTGGTAGTGTGGCTTAGCCACAGGAGTGTTCTTCATCTGTAAACATGCCAACATGCCTGCTTTTTAAAACGAAATAGCTCCTGGCTGGACAGAGGGGTGTAGGGACAGTGCCATGGGCAACCCCTGGTGGGACCTGCGGCAGGGTGCCGAGCCCACACTGCTGGGGACAGGGCTGTGGGGAAGCCTGGCGTTCTCCTCCCTCACTTTCTGACATCTCTCAGGTGTGTGTGGGAGCTGGGAAACAGATGAGGAACTCTGTAAGGTACAACTCTTAGACATTGTAAATATGAGCCTTCTTTGGGGTTGTCGTCTTCTCGTCCCAGATGCTTGTTGTTGTCCTTTAGGAGTCTTCTGGTCAAGCTATCTGTGTTTGTGACAGAACTAGTAATTAGATAAAAATGTAAAAATACATTGTACTCTCAGGGAATAAATAAAAAATGAGGAACTACAGAAACCCCTATGCTGAAGTTTCACTTTTGATTGTACAGGGTCATGCTTTTTCCTTTCAGTGATAAGAGCGTATTTTCTGCCTGAAAGATATGCTAAAAAGCCAGAGAGGCCAAGAGACAGTGCCTGGCGCTCGCAGCTCTTCTGAGAAAGGCTTGAGGATTTCATTTTCAGGGGGGCTGAGCAGTAGAAGGCGTAAAACTCATTTTGTTCAGCTATGCATTAGGAATTTAGGTGGGGTTAATAAACGATGTATAGATGTTAACGAGCATATACGTATAGTATAACTTCGGCCTTGGCGATTCATAAACTATAGTAAGTTTGACTAGTTGCACCTTGTAGTTAACCCTTTCATAAAATATTTTTAAAAGAGGTTTAAAAATAAGAATTAGTATAATCTGCATAAAGAATAATGCAAAGAGTTTTCGCCAACTGGGTCACTCTCTTGAATTTTTAGTCAAAATTTTATTTTGTAATTAAACTTTGATGAAAGAAATGGAAGAAGGACAACTGAGTTGGGATTTTTAAAGTAGCAGGGATGTTACAGAGTTAACCTTTTCTTCTGATTTCGGCTTGATCCACTCAGTGTTTAGCATATTTGTCAGCCCTTTGTCCTGCTTTAAAGCAATGGGGCTCTGTCCCGTGGACAACTTTCAGTAAGTTTAAAACCAGAAATTGTAGCTATATAAAAATGATCTTAGAAGGGGTGGGTGTCACTATTTTTTGGCAACAGCAATGAATATTTTGATCTTTTTATTCATACGCTGTCTGCAGTTGGTATGAACGGAGTGTCCAGGAAATGTTTTATGATCCAGAAATACTGGTACACAAGAGCACGAGCTCAAGGCTCAGTAAAGGAAAAACAAGAAACAACAAAAGTTCACAATAGATGGTCAAGAAAAAGGGAAACGCATTCCGAAAAGAAACCCTTCCGGCTGGGTTCTTTGCTGGTGCAAACTGATGTCCTTCTGCTGTAATTTAATGTAGTGACCTTAATTTATGCCAGCTCAGGTTCTGTCCCTTCACCTTTAGGATACGTGCTTGGTTTCCAAGAAAAATGTCACTTTCCTAGCCCAGGTCAGTTGGTTGGTGTGGCAGAACTACCCTTGCTATGCTGCTGTGTCACAGATGCAAGGATGCATGTTTCTGTTGTGGGAATACAGCCTTGCTTTCTGCATTTGGCACTGTAAAGACTTTTGGTCCCACCCCTCCAATGTAGTTTGGTGGCTTATGGTCCTATTTTCAGGGAAGCTTTTGTTTGTTTGTTTGTTTTTTTATTAGAGGATTTGTTGAGGAAAATGATATTTCCACATACTTGGAGATCTCGGAAGGGTAGGCGAACAAAACACAGATGGCTGTTTGGCTAGAAACAGTATTTATTGTAGAAGATTTGTTACCATGATTCTAAGAGAAGATAAAGTAGTCTGTGAACCTTCTCCCAGGCATGCCTTTGGTACAGTTTATAGCCCGCTTGAAAACTCTTGACTCTGACATCTCACTGATCCAGTTACAAACATCTTCATCTATAGATGGTAAACACAAAGCAAGAACTCCCTGTGGTGTGGCTTTCACTGCAAAAATGACCAATCTTCCCCCCTATACAAATATAAGAGAAGAAAAACCCTTGTAGTTGCAACAAGAGCTTTTCTTACTGATTCTCTTGCTGTTCCCCTCAGAAACACAGCTATTTAGGCATGCTGCTTTCATATAATATTGTCTCTTGTTTTCCCTTGAAATCTGTCTCCTATAGCAAAATTATTCTGCTGTTCTAGTCCAGTTCTTCATGTGGTTTCTACTGTTCTTGAATAGTGTAATAGCCATTTTGATCATCTAAAGGCTACCTAGAAAAATGTATCTGTAGCCAAGGCTTGTCTGTTTTCTCCAAGCACAGAAGTTGTTCTAATTAACCCCCCACCTTTTCTAGAAATCTTTCTCCCCTTTGTGTGTGGCCACACACAGACTAGTCTTTTGCTGTAACTGCTGTAGTGTGAGGATACAGGCAGAACAAAGTAATTAAGTATTTAACTTGTATTTACTTTTGGAATCTGCTTCACATCTAAACAAGGCTTGTCTGCCAAAGGCTTGGATTGCAGGTGACCTAATAAACAATGTTATTTGTATCTGTAAAACTTACTCTGCCTCAATACATGTGTGTGTGCGTGCGCACACGCACACCCCTGTATATAAGAGGCTTTTCCCACTATTTAGCTTCAAGAACTCTGAAGCTAGCATTTGAAGGCACAAATTAAAATACAAAACAATGCGATAACTGTAATAGCAGCATATAGAAATAAAAAAGAAAAAGCGGTAATATGGTATTGAAGCAGAGGATGAGAATAAGAAACAGGTGTGGCCACCTTCTAATAAATTGTGGAAGCACGTGTGTTAAGTCTTTCCACTCTGTTGAATCTGAGCCCAGAAAATTAATAATGAATAATGGGAAACTGTTGTGGAAAGGAAATTATTTGGATCTAATTTATCATATTTATCTTGAAGTGTCGTCTTTTTGCTGAGGAAAATGACAGCTCAATAAGAAATTTGGTTTTTTTGTAGAACTGGTGCTCCATGAAGTCCACAAATTCATCTTTTCTACAGGCAGTTTTGATACTGTTACTTAAAAGCACACTGTTTGTTACCTGTTTTAAAGAAAAGGAGTCTCCTGATGTTAGTATTGTTCATCTGGATTAGATTTTGGCAATGCCTTCATTAACCTTGTAAAGTGAATTAGTAAGAAAGCAATAATAACATTACTGTTGATTATAATGTGACTGATTTTTTTATTTAAACAGATGTGTCCTGAAAGCAGCAGAAATATTAGAGAGGTGCAATGTGCATCATACAATAACAAGCCATTTATGGGTCGATTTTATGAATGGGAACCTTTTGCAGAAGGTAAGGGAAGACAACTTGGTTTTGCATTGTTATACAGATTGTATTTTGGGAAGGCAAATGTAGTTTTTACCCAGTGGAAACCATCAGGCTTCGACTATGTCTGTCTTGCTCATTTTGCTGTGTTCGTCTGCTGCATTTATTCATGGGCAGACAAGCAGATGATCTCACATCAATATCTCTTGTATTTTACAGGCATGAAAGCATTTAAGTCCTACTTTGACTGGTATGCTGTTGGCTCTGTATAGTGTTGCAACAGTATTTCAGCTACTACACTGTTAACTGTGGGTTTTTATGTGTTTACTTTTGATGACAAAGGTTCAGGATGGCTCCATTTCAGTAAATGAAGTTAAATTTTTTTCTGCTATTTTAGCATGTGACTCATAGTCCTTATGCATTAATTTCAGGGCGCTCTGGCTGTCTAATTTGTGTTTCCTAATGGTATGCCTGACAGTCAGGATGGTGGCTGTGGGAGGGATGCCTGTGCTGTGGATATCCCCTGCTGGGTGTTGAACTGCTTCTCCTGCAACACAAAGTGGCAGCAGCTCTTGTAGTGGTCTGCCACCCCTTTCGATCCCTAACCCTTGGAGGGTAAAATCAGAGTCAGTTGGGGGTTACAACCTTTCTCCAGAAACATGTTTTGTGAAATAGTTATTTATTTTGTTTCTCTTTCTGTAAACAAGAGCTGGGCCCACCTCAGTTGAGATTCATGATTATTTATGAGGTAAATAATTTATTCTTCAAATATGTCTCTGGATTCAGAGGAATTTAGTTCATGTCTTATTTTTTAAATCAACGTTTTTTAAAAGTCGTTTTCTATAAAACTTCAAAGACCAGAGAGGATTTATGATAGAGAAATATGTACGCACACTGTGGACTAGCTATCTTCAGTATTCTGAGGCCGTTCTGTCACTTGGGGTGAATCACTAGGAGGAGAGTACAACGATGACATTGTTACCCACAGACACCTTTACCAGCAGGCTGTGTGTGCTCTGTACCACGTCTCCCCTCCAAATAGAGGCAGAGTCTCACCTTAAAATTTTAAAATGCGGGATATAGGCCCATCTACTTATCCTTTCTGGATCTGAGAAGAACAAAGTAGAAGGAAGAGAATTTACCTGTATCTTTTAAGTGTCTCTTGAATGTGGCATTCATTGCCTTCTGTGTAAGTAGCTACATATAATACAATGCCACACAATTAAATAGAAGTAATACGTTATGCTGTGGTTTTAGTGTCTTACAGTCAGTGTTTGTAGGGATTTCTCTTTGCCAGAAGACTTCATTACAAATAAAGGCTTCAGTGTACTATGATTTATCTTTATGGCAATGCCCTGCCCCTGTGTGTCCTAAAATTGATGTAGTGGCAAGATTTGCCTGATTATGTACATCGTCAGTGTCAGTGATCTGCTCTGGGGCAATTAGTGCTCTGTGTAAGTTTTACTTTCCTTCAGTCTTTAAATCATCATGCTAAGTTTCTTTCCCAGCTCCGAAAGGGAGGTAAAATAGGAGATTCAGAAAAGGAATGGGAAAGTTTCTTTCATGATGGACAGATTCCTCCTGGTTCTCATATTTTTATTCCCCCTCCCTTCATCCGAATAGGTTTAGAAGGAGAAAAGGGCGATAGCTACTGGTGATTTTTTGCTGTTAATAAACTAAGCTCATGTCTGTCCTCTAGTATAGAGCCTAATACTAAGTTTTTAAGTGAAAGCAGTGACTGTGTCGGGCCGCAGCTGGGTGCGGAAGAGGGCATGTGCTGCTGTCGCTGTACTGCTCTTGGGGACGGGGGGAGCCCCGTGCTGGGCTGCACTGGGTGAATGGCTCTCTAAGCTAACGTTGGGGTTCTGTGCCTTGCCTCATTGCACAAAGGCATTTTGTAACAATAAAGACCCTTCCAAAGGTGTGCTGAAGGAAGTATTAGAAGTTGTTGTTCGTTTATTTTTCAGGGGACTCAAGGAGTGTTGCAAGTGTGTGAAGTTCCTTTTTCCTATACCCAGAAATGGACATTTCCCTGGGTACTTAGCGTGCTAGCATGCTCTCTGTAGTTCCTTTAGATGAGCAGCTTTGATCCACAATTGATGTTACCTGTTTTTACAGCTCAGCATGAGTCAGTGCAGATTCCGGTAGGTTCATATATAACTCCCAATCAATCTAATAATGCTTGTTTCTAATGCAATCATGCCTCAGATCTGGTTTTATCTGCTGTGGGTAGAGTGAAGACTTGCAGAGCTATACCTTTTTATCTTAAATGATGAACATTTGGTATATACTATGCTTTTAATTAAAGTCATGTTCGGCATTGTGAAGTTGCCCAAAAGGAAATTTCAGAGCTGTACAACTTTGGCAATTTGTACCATGCATTTAGGCAGAAAAAAGAGCTTGGTACCCCAGCAAGTGCATCGCTAAAAGCGTATTCTGCGGACAGCACGACTTCTCCTACAATACAGCCCCAAAGACTGATGCTGTATTAGCTTTAATGCATCCCTTTTCAAACTGGTATTGACAAGACACAGCCAATGTTGAGCCAGCTCAGCCCATCTCCATCTCCTTGCTTCCTGCACAGCAGCTTTGACTCACTCTGCCCTGTGCCAGGAAAGATGACTCAGGGGATCTAAAACATGCCACAATCATTTCTTTCTCCCTCCCCTGCATAGCACAGCTTGCTTCTAATGTTTATGTTGGATCAATAAGGGCAGCTAAACAACCCTGTCTTGATGGTGAGTTAAGTGTAGTTATTATTTTTTAAATATACACACATTTTTATTTCTTCCTTGTTCAGATTGGTACAGCTGCATTTCTAACCCCTATTTTATCTGCTAGTGCTCCAACACAAACTTTTGTCTTTATTAAAAAAGCCATATTAAAGGGACTATAAACCCTATTAATTTTGAGTATTTAATAAAAAAACCCTAGTTTGTGTAGGACAACCAATAGCTCATAACGACTTTAAGGGCAGGATTTGAGAGGAAGGATCCAGTTGTGGCAGAGGGAAAACATCACAGTGACATGGCCGTAAAACCTGTAAGGAAGTTTAAATCTATGGAAGCAATAATGGGGTAATGGTTTTGAACTGAAAGAGGGTAGATTTAGATTAGGTATTAGGAAGAAATTCTTTACTGTGAGGGTGGTGAGACACTGGCCCAGGTTGTCCAGAGAAGCTGTGGATGCCCCACCCCTGGAGGTGTTCAAGGCCAGGCTGGATGGGGCTTTGAGCAACCAGCTCTAGTGGGTGGTGTCCCTGTCCATGGCAGGGGCGTTGGAACTAGATGAGCCCTAAGGTCCCTTTCAACCCAAACCATTCCATGATTCTATGAATAAATATTTTAATCATTCTGATAATGGAACTCTTTAATTTGAACTCTTTATTTCACCTAACTTTTGTTTTTAGTTGTGGTGAAAAATTCATAACCGAAAGTCTTTGATATTTTGATGGGTGTATGAAAAGAATCTATTGAAAGGAGAAAACCTATCAGTTCATTGAAAAGGATAACTCAGTGGGAATCTGACCACTGGAGTCTCTCAGTGAAGAATAACTGCATTTTTTGAGAGGAGGGAGGCAACTGCAGATATTTTTGTCAGAAATCCTGTATAAGGTTAAAGAAGAAATAAAGTCCTCTCCAGGAAAATCTCTGTCTGAGACTTAATCTTCAGGAGGATACCTGGATAGTCTTATGAATCCAAAATACTTTGTCAAATACAGTATTTTCAAATCAACAACTGCAGAAGATCCTAGTCACCTGCAGGCCCTCTTGCTTGGAATTCTGTTTGGTAATGACAGCCAGACTTTTGTAATAGACAGTATTTTATCCTGCAGTCCTAGCCATGTGTTCCTGTTAGAGCAGTTGGAATTCAGCGGTGCCAGGCAGGCAGGCATAGGAGTAGTACACGTGCAAAGAGTGCACTGTGGCTCTGCATGGCATACTCTGCTCGCTTGACATGCAGAGTCCTGCAGGGACGTTCGGCGTTCCCAGCCTCTGCTGCTCTTCGGCATGGAAAGCAGTAAGGGGAGCTCCCAGCAGGGCTGCCTCTGCCTGCTTCGCGAGTGGAGGAGGACTTCGAAGTCTAGGAGGAGCTGTGATTGCATCTCTGGTGTCTAAAACTTGAAATAGCTAAAAATGTATTCTTTGAGGACTTGCTTTTTTTCTTCCTTTTAAATGTAGCGATTTACAAGGAGAAAAACGCTGCAAAGTGTGAGCATTTTCTCATGAGAGACGATTTCAGTTTCTAAAAAACCAGGTTTTTGCACATCAGAGCCTAGCCCACTGGAAGTCAGACATGATTTGCCCCTAAAAAATATTGAGGCTTTGCCCCCTTTCCTCATAGTAAAAGAAATGCAAAATTTTCATGGAAATGATTCTGTTTTCTTTTTTGTATTTTTTTCATTTTGTTATTTTAGAGAAAAATTTTAATGGGAAGTTTTCTAAAATGCAGACTTGACCAAGCATTTCCTCCAAATGACATTTTTGTTTGCTTTTTGTTGAAAACCAGCTCTGGTTTCAGTGCTCCCCTTTGAGGTGAATGTGCTTGTTTGCAGGGCAGCACACTTATTTACCTGCATCACACTGAGAGCAGAAATTCTTGCTGTTTCCAGTGTATGTGTTATTTTACATCTGCCCATGGCAGGGGGTTGGAACTAGATGAGCTTTAAGGTCCCTTCCAACCCAAACTGTTCTGTGAGTCTCTGGTTTACATGTGCCACTGTAACTTGTGTTAGAGCTTGCTGGACACTAGCTAACAAGGTAAGAAGAGGAATGAGGATGTGGCTAAAGGATCATCATAGTGGTGCTGTACAGATGATTTAGTTCCACTTGGTAGAGTCAAGATGTCTTTGGCTTAAAATGCTGTATCAAGCCAGAGGAGTTTCTAGGAACAGAGCCATGCTCAGATCTTGAAAGCTGTTTAAATAGTTTGTTGCTGGCAGATGGTGGCTGGAGCCCAAGGGCCAGTGTGGGAGCCCCCACTCCCTGCTGCCTGCAGGCAGGCTGGCCGGGGGCAGCAGGTCCACAGGGTCAGCCAGGGAAGGGGACCTCTGGAAGGCCTGGTGGAGTTCATTCGGTTCCATCTGATTGCCAGGTCTGGCTTCCTCTTACGGCTTCTCGTTGTTCTTCTATTCGATTGCCGAGCGACAGCAGTTGCACGGAGCTTTATGCTGCACTGCTCGCTGGGGCAGGGCTCGAGTCAGGCTGAGTTGCAACTGGGATAAAAATTCCTGTAGTTGAGAGCAGCAGTAGTGCTGAAGTGGTACTAATGTCACTGCTGCCCACTTCTGTGGGGGGAAGATGGGTGCCCAGTCTCCCCCAATACCGCTGTTGCCAAAGCTGAGTACTGATGGGCACCATAATGAGAGTTCGAGGGGCACCGGGTGTCAGCACCCAGCCTCACGGCAGCGCGATTGGGCAGTTCTAGCTGGCGTCTGTTTACTTGAAATGTATCAGAATCCAAACTTGGAATGGATGGAAGGATATTTGGTCTGTATGTTTTTCATGCTGGACTTCACAGTGCTCTTTCTCTAAAATGACTTCCCTGTCAGCGCTCCATCCCGAAGCCCATGTTGCGTTCAGAGGAGAGCTCGCTGTAGAGGTAGATCTGTGCATGCTGTGAAATCCTTTCTGAGTGTACTTCTGTTTTAAAGTACCTTCTAGTAACCTGAGTTCTAGCTATAGATGTCTCCCAGCTACAGGTGTGAAAAATAAAAGCTCTGAAGAAAATGAAATGTATCACTTGCACAGGTGTCTAGCAAATACTGCAACTGCAGTACTTTGTCTCACATAAGAGGCATTTATGATTTAGACTGGATTCATTTTTGCTGTTAGGATGGAGACTGAAGACTAATGCAGGACTGCAGGAATTTATTTATTCGTGTTGTTGCTGGATTTGGAACAACAGATTTCACTTATTTTGAATGACAAAATAGCCTCTCATAACAGATCAAAATGTAGCGGCACAACTTAAGCTGTTAAGCTGCTAAGAAACTTCTCTGGTCTGCTGGTAATTGATGGCTCTGAAGACACTGAATGAACTCTGATTAAGATGATTTAAGTAACTATAAAACGGAAGAAAAGCCTGATTGATCTTTTAAAAATCTTGGTCTTTTAAAAATCTTAATAGCATTAAGCACTTCTGGAATGGAGTACCCAGCAGTCAGAGAGGGCTGGCTTCAGAGAGCTGGGAGCACAGTCACCAGGACCATGCAGACACTGCCTACAGCTCCTCAACAACCAGCTGGAGGCACAGAGTAGTTTTGCTGATGTTTCAGCATTTGGGACATTTTGACTCATTTGCTTGGGCTTTGTGCAGGCAAGGGTAAATAGGCTTGTGAGGAAACCATTTATTCAGTTCTAAACTCTTATCAATAAGGTGTTTTGTAGAGCATTTTCTGTTCAGTTGATCAGCAGAAATCATCCACCAGAACTAGTGAACCTCAGAACATCCCTTCCTGGGAGTGTGTGGAAGTCTGAATATCAAAATTCTGAGAAGTAACACTTCTCTTGTCAGCTTTCTAGATGTTGCTTCCAAGTTTTCTGTTATTACATGTGACTATTTGTATATAGCTACCAAATATGCACAAATAATTTTGCAGTAAGTTTTGGGGCCAGATATAGATGTGGCCTATTGGGTGTTGTGTAAAGTTGCAAATCAGTGAATATTCTGGGCCAACCCTGAATGTATTACACTTGTTTTCAGTGGTTTAGTGTGTTGTTTTTTCTTCTGTATAAACAAATTGTTGTAGATACATGTTGTTTGTATGCGCGTGATTAGTGCAAGTGTTCATTCAGTGTCCATTGTTGGATTTCATTACATCTTAATACAAAACCATTCTAGAAGCATTGTAAAGTTTAATATATACAGAGAAACATAACATTGGTGTCATCTTTTTAGGTTAACTGGAAGTGGAACTTCAGTTTAGAGTAATTAGAGAATTCACCCTTGCATAAGATTAGTAAGGTCGGCCCTGGTGTATGTTTCCTGAATGCCTGTGATTTCTTGGCTGGAGGCGTGCAGACCTTGAGAAGCCAAGGTGACACAGTCCCCATTTATGAAATCTTGGCCTTTCCTGGTTTGTCACGGCCCGTTCCTTGTGGCTCAGGATATGCTGTGCTTGAACTAGTATTCTCTTAGTTTTATGTGCAATACTTTGGCAACCTAATTTTTTCACCCAAAGGACAAGAGGCAGTCTTACCGTTTTATTTGTACTTTCTCTAGTAAGTTACTTTTAGTTAGTGAACATACAGATGTTTGCGTATATACACAGTATCTCAAGAAATAATCCAGCTGTGCTGTAGTTCATCCAGCTGCAAGGTATTACATTCAATGAGGCAGCTGCTTGAAATCTTCATTTCTCATTGCAATAGACCATAACTCTCGCCTTTTTTTTTTTGCCTCCACCTGTTAGAAATCTTCTTGATTGTTTTTATTCCATTTTATGGTTAGTTGTTCTTGAAGCTTGTACTTTAATTGCATGTACTGTATTTTCTATGACCTCTTTTTTTTTTTTTTTTTTTTTTTTTTTTTTTTTTTGGTATTCCTGTTACATGTGAAATGCTGTAGCCAGATAGATTCATCAAAGAGGCAACAGACAGAGTTTTGGGAGGTCTGAAATGTAATGAGTAGATGGTATTTGTATTTATTGATTAGCTGCAACTCAAATAGTGCACACTTCTCTAACGATAAGTAATAACAGAATATAGGTAATAACAGAATTGACATTCTTAATTTCATCACAAAAAACCCCAAAGGGATTATTACCACTTGGTTTTTTCCTTGTTTGTGGTATGTGTGTAGAAAAAACCCACCTGTCTAGGAGTTGATCTCTTCTTGCAAACCAAAAGTCTAAGTCTGTGCCTATCAATTAAAATAAGCGTTAAACAACTGTGCTGATATAATTCCCTTTTACATGCTGTTCACATATGCATTTCACGTGCACTTTTCCTCGGGGCTATGATCTAGCATAATCTGAGATTTAGGAAATAAATTTGGAAAAATCTAGTGAAAACTTTGTCCTGTTTTGTATTTTATGTGAACTGATGGCTTCAGGTCTTCAACTGCTGCGTGAGTTGACACATGAAACATAATGCAGTTTGCCTTGCTTGGCCTTTTATCTGTTGGGCTACTTTTAGGTTGGAGCAGTCTTAATCTCTAGCTGTTTAAGGAACAGTTACTTAGCAAATGAGTAACAATAAACTGAATAGTAAACCAGTAGCAGATTAGTGTAAGACAAGACATCCTGAAGCATATACCTGAAATTATCAGCAGGAGCATAAGCACTGTGGGAATACAATTCCTCTTGAATTCTGATGGAATATGAGCTCTAATTTCCTTTAGCCTCATTGGAAATCCTGTCTGAGGCAGTGAAGTATCCATTTTTCACACATTACTGAAAATTCTATTTAATTTTTAACTGAAATCTCTTTGGAACGTTGCTCACTTATGAGACTAGAATTTATTCAAATGCAGTAGAACAAGAAATTAATTTATACTATGTCCCTTTTTTCCCCTTATTTATTCCCGATTTGTGAATGGATCACAAGAGAAAGCAGATGGAAGTTTGCAGAGCTTTAAATGTATGGCTGTGCTGAAGTATCTGAGGCATTTCTTTGACTTCATCAATAAATCTGCTTCCTGAACATCTGTTGTGTTGAGCTTGACCTGGAAATTGTAAATATCCTGTGTATTACTGAAATATGTAACTACTTCTATAGAAAGCTTTAGTAAAAAAATGCTTAGATACTTAGATATATGGAAACCTAATGCTTCCACATGGCAATTTACCTTTTATAGTTATTCTTCCTATGTAATTTTATTAATATACATGTTTTGATTTGCATTTGTAAGAAGCTTAGTAATATCAGAGCCTGGCTTTTACCTGGGATTCTGTGGTTTGTTACAATTCAAATAATAATGCATACATATTTTTAACTGTACTCTTTTAAGCAGGGACCATACTCTGATGTATGAAGTCAACCATTTCCCTGTAATAGGCCACATGCACCGCATGTGGTAATGTTTCTAGTTCATTGTGCATACCTCAATTCCCCACTTTTCTGCTTGCTATTTGGAGGGGAAAATGGGGTAGGAGGGATGAGAGCAAGAAGATTTGGATGTTTATAGATGGACACCTGGATGAGCCTCAAGAATTGGAAAGGGTTGTTAGTGCCTTTAGGAAAATGGGAAATTACATCCATCGAATGTTATTGTTCAGCAGTAAACTCAGTATACCCCAAAGTGGACTGAACATAAACCATGTAAACAGAATGTATTTTTAAGAAGGCAGAAAAGTGAGAGAAAGGAGATAAGCTGACAAGCCATATCTATCCTAATCTTGCAGGGTTTAGATAAATTTAGCCTACTTGTGCTGTAGATGAGATGTTGTCTTCTGTATCCAGGTGACCAATATTTTCTGCTTTGTTTTAGAGTATCTGACCTGTCTAGTTGCATTAATTGCAAGTTGGGTAAACATCTCAGGAAGAATTAAGCCCTCACTTCTTAGTTCCTTTGATGGGAGCAGAAAGTTAAGGATGGATGTTGTGGCTTTCAGGCTCAGATTTAGAAACAAAATTGTATCCAGATTGTGTGGTAATGAAGGTTGTTAGGCTAGAATAGAATGTAGAAGGAAGATTTGATTTTTGCAAAGCACATGTGGAAGTGAGTGGTATAGATCCTTTTAAGCCTACTTTAACAAAAGTTGTCTTGACTCCATCCACTTGCTACCAATAGCAAGACCTCCATGGGCTCAGATCGGTATTCAGGTCTGCGATGTCAACAAATTACCTGGTACTGTCCAAGCGTCTCAGAGAAATGCCATGCAACTGCATACACTCATGACTTGAACTGAAAAAAACCCAACAACTTTTTTCCACTGTAATATTCTCTAATGTTATTTTTTCTTCTGAAAATGAGTGAACAAAATCTTGGTTGAATTTCTATAGTAGATTTTTACCTGTTAGTGACCCTTGGAACAAGATACAGACACCCAGTATTCAGAAATTAATTTTAAAAAATCCCAACATCACCCTATAAAAATGAATCAATGGAATAGTTTGATCCACAAAACCCAACCTACTGGTATAAAGTACTTAATAGCTTTATCACAACTTTCTCAATGTCTGACTTACCTGTCAAGCAAAGTCTTTAATAAGCAGGACTACACGAACCAACAGTGTATGACCTCAGGTAATCTGTAACAGTCCTTATATATATATTCCTTACATAGCTGCATTGTGTCTGGTGGCGGTGCAGAGCAGTCTGAAACTTGCTGCAAGTGGACAACTGAGGATTTGGATCCCTTTGATTTGGGGAGCAGTCTGGCTTCTATAAAGGTGGGCATGGGAATACCTTAGAAGCAGAGTCCTACTAGGAATCAGAGGATATGGTCATGGAAGTGATCATCCAGGAGTGAAAATTAGCATAGAGCAAGCTTGCTTTTAATTAACATATCCTAGGAATTTAACCAGCCTTGGGCAATTTCAGGGGTTGGTCTTTGTCTTCTCTGTGTCCTCGATTCTGGATCTTGTGTCAAGCACAACTTTCTCAGAGCCAAAACTTCTGCCATGTATGAATTAGGAAATAAAGATAATGCTGATTCCTCTTTTTTGTCGGTTCTAGAAAGGGTTGTGTGGCAACCTTATGCAGTGGTAGAATTATAATCTTTGTGAATCTCCATTTCATTTTGTTGCAGCAGATCCTTTTGTATATTGGGTTTGTCAAGATAAGGGAGAGAACAGGGGGGCAAATTAAGTATCTCAACTGTCTTATCAAAAGAGAACTTTCCTCCCACTTTTTAGTGCTATTTGCATTGACATGATTACTGTATACAAGTATATATTTAGAAAAAGAGCTTTGGGATGCTTTACTCCTTTTTGAGATGATATTGTAATTTTTTTTACTCCTGTTGTCAATGGGAAAAGTCCTCCATTAAGCTTCAGAGCCAAAATGTCACTCCAAAAATTTGCCTTTGCCGTTGGATCAAAATCTTTCCCTTACTTTGGCTTCTTTATAGCAAAACACCAATGTAAAGAGGAAATGCTATCCTTATTCCTACACCTCTTTTGGGATATGAAAAATGAATCTGAGTCTGAATTCTCCGAAATCTGTTCTTTTTGGTGTTAGATTGCTTTTGTAGCAGACAGAGACAAGCAGGCTTGGATGCTCTGAACAGATGTATTTTACAGCTTCACAAGGAAACTATTTTATATGAGTTTTATGATTGTAGTCCTAGGAGTCCTTGTCATGCAGATCTGCACAAACATTTCTTGTAGTATAGTGCACTAGAACAGGGGAAAACTTAGGGCTCACAGTGTTTTGCAGGTGTGCGCTTCTTGCACAAGCCCCAGTGATCTTGCCATGTCTCCCAGATCCATGAAATAGTCTGGAGAATAAAATAGAGCTGCAAGGTCGAGACTGCATAATCATTTTAACATGTTATACATTCACTTTGGGGAATATTGAATAAACAGGGTAACAATCAAGCAAAGGATTATCAACATGTGTTCCATCTTTGTTGCTAAATGTATGACATATTTGTTCAATGCATTTCCTGTACAATTTTCAATTTTTAAAATCAAGTTTATATTCTTGATTTTTAAACACTTTCTTCTGTGCAGTGTGGGTTGGTTAACCTAGAAAGCAAAATTGAAAAATGCCTGGTGAATATTCTTTTTATGTCTAAAAAGAAATGAACAACTGAGACATAGGGAGAAAACACATAAAGCGAGTTTGGTAAGTCAAGTCGAAAAGAGGCTCCGTACTAAAAAATACTTATCAAGCTATCTTAGATTTTTAAAACTACCATCTTTGCCCCAGTTTATGTATGGAAATAGTTTTTGTTGATTCAATTATGCATTTCAAAAGATTTTAAATAGTTCCATAATATTTTCCAGGTGTTTGATTTCAAAAAGGCTTTCACATTTATGTACTCTGGTCATGTATTCAGAGAACTAGTATGTGCCTAATTCTGTGAAGGCTCAGGACCTCACTAGAAATTTTCACAGTTTCTTTGAAAAAAGATGCCTTGGTTCAAAGAGTCCCGTTGCAGTCCCTACTCTGTTCAGAGGTTCAAGGAGCTTCTGCTGGGTCCGGGCCCAGTTCTGTTGGGTGAGTGTATGGACAGGGACTCAGAGAGCAGCGGCACATTCTCTGAAGAATTGAAAGCACACAAAGAAGGGGTTTTAGAACCGTCTCAGAGACCAAATTATCTCCTCCTTCACCCCTGCTCCAAATGGCTTTGTCTTTTGTTTTTACTGTATGTGTTCTTGAGCAATTAAAATTGTGACTACTAAATGAAATATTTATTCTACTGTTGAACCTTTTAAGTATTAACAGTTCTCCTAAAAAATCAAAATAGTATAGGTATTCCTAGTTCAAAAAAACTCCGAACACTGAAGTAACCCTTGGAGAAATGAATGATAAAAGGTGTCCTAGTAAATACAGGCTCTTTCCCATCTACTTTGGGAGACTGATTTCTTCCAAGTATTTTTCATAATGTTGAAAGAATTACACATTAAGATACTTTTCATTTATGGTTTGTTCATTTTGAGCCTGTGCCAGTATCAGCTGATACAAAAGGAAGGATAACATTAGCTTCAGAGGGAGTCAGATGTGAATCTAAACATTTATGTTCACAGTTTCCATTTGTGTACTCAAAAATTGCTTATGCGCACTCTCAGCAGTAGAACTTGCACTTTCACTTTCTGGGAATATTTAGGCACAAAATTCTGTTTTCTTAATGTAATTTTTATGGCATTGTGTGGATTTTAGAAATTAACACCTACATGTGCTGATAAGGTAGATACACAAGTTCTGATTGCAGTAAAATTTGTGGATTTTACCTGATTAGCTTTACAAATGTTTTAGCTTTAACTGATCAGTTCCAAAACGGAGGTTTGGGTCAGCCTACATGTGGGGCCAGAAGCTTTGGTTGTACGTAGCAATAGCAGTGTGGTGTGAGTTTACAGGTCCAGAAGTTGTGGCTAGCTGAAGAGTTCAGGAAGCCTGCTCAAGTACAGAAGATACTAGGTTTCAGAGCTGGCGAGTCTTCTGCTGCCATGTTTTAATAGGAGGTGGCTTATTGGTGATTGATGTTTAAGCATGGTGTAGGGCAGTTAAAGCACGAGCAATTTTTGCCTGAATGAGCAAATCCAGGCACCCTCCAGTAAGGCCGTAATTGCAGGCTTGCCAGTTCCCGGGGTGCCCAGGTGGCTGCTGGGGGGGCTGTCCCAGTGCCCGCCCCTGAGCACCCAGTGCTGACATTTTGGGCAGGCTGGGAGTTACCGCTGCTTAGCAGAAGTGCATCCCTAGAAACATGCTCACTGGCAATAGCCATCCTTTCAGCCTGTGGCAAACACAAGGTGAAAGTCATTTGCTTAAGCCTCTCTTATTCTGATAAAAGCTCTTTCTATGGGATATGAGTGAGAAGACTCTTTTCTTTTGCAGTATAAGGTAAAAGCCTGCGAGGTTTGAGCTGAGTGGTGAGACTCGCCAAGCTCAGTCTGGAGGCACTGTGCAAGACTTTAAGATGGGGGAGGGATGAGAGGTTGTAAAGATAAACTACTACAGAGAGTTTGTAAGGATTAAGTATTATAGCCTATTTTTTAACGTGGCATTCCTTTAAGAGCCCTCAGATTGACAATTTCCAGCTTCATCTCCCAGTATTTCAAAGGAGCACAGAGTTTACAGCTCTCATTGACGTAACTGTTTGCTAGAAAAAATGAGGTTACTTATTAATCTGAACATGGGTGCCTGTGCTGCACATTATTATTTAAATATAGGCATTCCTGTGTTCCTGGAGTATTCTGTTAATGTTTTGAATGGAGGTTTTTGGTAGTGCTGAGTGTTACGAAGGGTATTAAAAAGATTTTGCCAATTTAGCTAGCATAAGTAGTTGGACTGGCGTTTATATGCGCTTGATATTCCTTCTTGTTATGATGAATTACTATTTTCAAAGCAAGGAAAATCTTACCCACTGTGAAAGAAAAGCTTATAATATGGATGAACATCAGAAGAAAGAGATTCCCAGTGGTAGTATATAAAATGAAAAGCAGAACTGGCTTCTATTGTGCTCTGTTTCCATTAGACATCTTGGAAGTTTTATAAGCACGGCGCATCATAAATATGTAAGCCACAGTTTGAGGTCTTTTAAAAGGAGAGACAATTCTTGCTAATCTTTTTCTGAATCAGTCCTCCCTCGTACACCCAGATAGATACAAATCTCTGGCATTTGTCCACAGAGTCAACTTGTGAATTTGTTAATTTGCTTTCCATATTGCACTGTATAACTCTGAATTTAAATCCAAACACCACAAATTTAAAATTAAGTTTGAAAGAGCCAGAGAAACTGTGCATTAAATTTGCTCATGTATCCGCAAAGAGAGGAGATTTGCTTCTGAGTAATTTTGGTGAGAGGCCTGAAAATACTGAGGTGCAACTCACTATGGTTGGTTCTGCTGAAGCGGTGCAGTGATCCCTTTGGAGAGAGATCACAGAGAGCGAACTGTTTGGATCCATCACACTACTGAGGTGGATATCAAGTATAAAACCAGAAACAGACCTCAAAAAGTTGAGCCTGATCTTTATTTTTTTCCAATATAATAATATGAGTCTGGTGACATCATCAGATCTGAAAAGTAATATAGACTTTTACTGTATTTTTTTCCCTTACTTCAATATAAATGTAACCCAGTGTATGTAAAATGCATTATAGCAAATCCGCAAGCAATTTCCTTCATTGTAACAAATACTGTATCTCATTAGAGCAAAACAAGCCCCCAGTTATGTTGCAGAACATCTGCTTAATAATTTCAAGTTCCTCCAACAATGCTGCCAAAACAGCTAAAAAGTCAACATCGAGCCCATTACTTTGATCAACTGAAGTAGTAAAATGATAGCTAACGCCCCAAGCACAGCTCTGGTGGAGGCAGAGCAGTGCTGTTGGCCCTGGGCTCAGATAACCGTGTCTGGTGGGGATGGCTTAAGGCACCGGAACTGGTGTTCGGGGGGGATGCACAACTAGGTTCCTGGCTAGCACAGATTTCCTATCTAACAGTGAGAAAGTTAGTTAATGAATCTTTCTGTGTCCAGGGCCTGACTCTAAAATTCAGTTTAAAATGCCCTTTTTATATCTCATGGGCTTTCTGTAATGCATATGAGGTGCTTTAATGTTACTGACAAGAGCTAAAGCATCTGTAAACAAACAACAGGCCAATGTCTACACAAAATTTGGCATGAGTTGTAATGATACTTATTATTTGTCTGCTTTGTGACTATACCAGTTTCTGCTCTGTCTTAGGAAACTCACTTTCAAAAAAATGTAGAATTTCAACCCAAAAAGAATCTTAATCATCGTTAAAATGCCTTAAAAAAGCCCAAGAAACAACAACAACAAAAAAACCCAACAAAAACCAACCAACCAAACAAAAAAAACCCCAGCAAACAAACCCAGAACACAACCGTAAAAGCTGCTTGAATTCAGATAGACAAGTGGGAATGTTGGGTTGATCAGACACGGAGGGAGCAGTGCAGGGACCTTCATCTGCCAGAGCTTCCTGGTGCTGCTGCTGCCTGCTGCAGTCATTAACACAGCCAGGGAAGTTTACAGCTTGGGTAGTTTAGAATCACAGAATGGTTAGAGTTGGAAGGGACCTTGAACACCATCTAGTTCCAACCCCCTGCCATGAGCAAGGACACCTCCCACTTAGACCAGGTTGCTCAAAGCCCCATCCAGCCTGGCCTTGAACACCTCCAGGGATGGGGCATCCACAGCTTCTCTGGGCAGCCTGGGCCAGTGTCTCACCACCCTCACAGTAAAGAATTTCCTCCTAATATTTAATCTAAATCTCCCCTCTTCCAGTCTAAAACGGTTCCCCGTTGTCCTATTGCTCCACTCCCTGATACAGAGTCCCTCCCCAGCTTTCCTGTAGCCCCTTTAAGTACTGGAAGGGGCTGTAAGGTCTCCCTGGAGCCTTCTCTTCTCCAGGCTGAACAGCCCCAACTCTCTCAGCCTGTCCTCACAGCAGAGGAGCTCCAGCCCTCTGATCATCTTAGTGGCCTCCTCTGGACCTGCTCCAACAGGTCCGTGTCCTTCTTGTGTTGGGGGCCCCAGAGCTGGAGGCAGCACTGCAGGCGGAGTCTCACCAGAGCAGAGTAGTTTGAACCTGTCACATTGAATGGGGAGCTGGGACCCACAGGTGCTGCTGGTGGTGTGGCCGTGGGAGTGGTGGCTGGAAGCAGAGGGCCAGGTGAATCGAGGTGGGAGCCCCTTGGCTGCTGCTGCAGAATGACCCACAGCATTGGTCTGAGCCCTTGTTCAAGAGGAGCCTTGAAGCCAGCTCCTGTGGATTGTCATCAGTGCTCTTGCTTACAGCACTAAGTAGTTGCCTGGTTATCATCTGTGCCACTTGCACTCTGTGAAACCTGAATGGGAATTTGGTTTCTCCTGCTTTTACGCATGTTGCCAATGCAGAATTGCTTTAGCTAGTCAAAACTGATAAAATAGTCATTTAGAATGAAGTAAGAAAAAACCTTGAAGGAACTAGTACACTTCTCTGGATTGTAATTCTCCCTCTTACCTTTCAATATCCATTACTGCATTGAAGGAAAGATGCGCTCTGAAGTGAGCCTGGTGCATTTTGATTATTAGAAGGTTGAAGATAGACTTTAAACTGCCTCAGCGCTGTATAAAAGTAATAAAAAAGGTTTTTTACTTATGTAATTTGTGAGGTATATTAACAAACTGTGTACCCGGGCATTCTGCTTTACTTGCAAAGCGCAAGATTCCCTGGAAGATATCTGCATTGTTAGCACTGTGAGACTGGAAAATATTGAAATATCTCATTTTAAAATGTTGGGTTTTCCTTTTAATTTTAACTGTGCCAGTAAGTCTGAGAAATGTCAAATCTTCATTATGAAATTTTGTCATAGAAACTTTAAACTACTTCTGGGCATGGTGCTTTGTGTTAATATATAAAAGTTAAAATTAGATAAAAGCATGCATGGAGACAGAAGAATACAGAACTTTTCAAAGAAATCTACAAACATCCGTGCATGGTAATGGCAAAGAAGTGTTGCACTAGCTACTTGAAATGCAAAAAAACAGAACAGAAACAAACCCCACTGTGTTTTCCTATCACACTAACTATTCTCAGGTGAAGTAACCTGATCCGATAGGAAGATAGGAGGATTGCCTTCCTTTAGCGCAGCCTGAGAGCAGCGGCAGGAGCGTGGGGTAAAGCTCAGCAGCGGTGTGCTGTGCAAGTGTGTCCAGGAGGGACATGGGTCAGTGCAGGTCTGCTGGAGTTGGCCTGTGGGCTTGGTCTAGAGAAAACCAGCTGAGGACTGGAACAGTTCCTGGCTGTACATGTGAAGGGCGTAAGGAGGAAAAACCTGTTTGTTTCATTGTTCTTCCACTGCAAGAATTTAACTAGTGGCATTCATTAGGGTGTCAAGAGTCAAATGACCTTCATTCTGAAAGATACATCATCGTTCATACAGACAAATACATGTCCGAAGGGTTTCCACTGTACAACCTGTACTATACAGATGGCAGAATTAAGGGATCACACTGGATCTTTGAGGGGTATGATAGCCATAAATCTTTGAATCTGAGGGTAAGAAGAAACGCTGGAATAAAAATTGCTATTTGGAACATTACCTTTGAATTCACTGTGATTTGTTACTTCTGCTGTGCCATAGAAAGAGAAAAGAAAGAACAAGAAGAAACAAAAGAGTTTTTTCTCCTTATGCCCTTACCATAGAGGACAGAGGGATTTCTGGGTTTTGAGGGGATCTTTTTCATGAGGTTCAGTGGGTGGCTTGTCCTTTGGGCAGAAGAGGCTCAGACCAAGACTGAAAGATGTTTCAATGCCGGAGTGACAGACAGTATATAGACAGTACTTACTCTATTCCCGAGCTTCAGTCATTTCCAAGACTGAAGAGGTTCTTGCACATGGCCAAGTCATTTGAAAAGAAGCCTGATTCTGAACTGATTAAATGGGCACCAAAAGAAGAGAAAGCAAGCCACTAGTTTATTTTCAGATGTTGAGTGCATCTCAGTTGAGGTTACTTTTTAACTACCGTCATCTTCCAAAGCACTTGTAAAATAATGTGGAGAGTAATTTGGTGTGTTGTTTGGCATAGTTTCTCCTTTTCCATCAGAAGCAATTTACACTGGCATTGTAGGGTCAGCTCCACTAATTCCCTTGCAGTATTTCCTGGTTTATTCCCCCAAATTTTCCTCCTTTAAATGCTGCATTCGTAACACATGTAATTTTAGACCTTGGGAAATATGCTTTGCTTTGTTAGACACCCAGAAGGTCTTCCAGCAATGAAATGGCCCTCTGTTTAGTTGATGCAGTGTTCTTTTTCAAAACTAGTTTTAGCCAGAAAGCTTTTGAGCTGAATTGCGTCAGAAATTTGAGTTTAGGCCTCCTGCTGCAGTAAACATGTCACTGTTTATTCTGTGGTATTCCACTCTATGTTTTGATTAATAATGCTAATGTTATGGTTAATGGTATAATGTATTATTCAGTCTGTGTAATCTGCATCGGGTAATGATATTGCATAAGGAAGAAAAATCAAACTCCACTACTAGCTTGTTATGGCAGACCCTCAGCAGGTTCTACATGGTTGTAACATGATGGTGCAATAGCAATTTCTACTAGTTGAGGGGCTGCCCCATGATCTTTAATTTTACTGTAAGGAGATACACAAGGACTACTCTAAGTACAGGTCTGAAAAGTATAACCGGATCTGAGAGTCTAAGGGTCCAGAGCAACCAAAAAATTCCTTTTGTTGTATGTATTGGTCCGGAAACTATCATGGAAAAGCAAAAATACCAGCTGTTTTCTTATCCCTCACTTTTTATGCAGCATGATTAGACCCACTGTCTACAAACAGACTGGTAAGTTCAATTGTGGTTTAACTGGTGGAATTTGATTTGGCAAAGTGGTTTGACTTGACTAGCTAGAGACAGTGTTGGCTGCGAGAGTTAAAAGCAGGTCAGAAGAGGATCGTGCTTTTTGCATCCTGTTTTCCTCCTTAGGCCAAGCATAGCAGGTTTGAGAAAACCATCAGCTGCGTGCACGATTGCTACGGGGCAGTTGGTGCTTGCCGCAGAAGCAGTTTTTGCCATGGAGTTCGAAGAGCATGTCAGAGAACGTGATTCCCAGTGGTCGTCCATTAATCAAATCTGAATTTCAGCAGCAGACACATAGAATAAAGATTAATTTTATCTCCATGAATATATAGAAAGTTAATAGGGAAAAGAGTCAAAAAAGATGGGCTGATTTGCCTTATTTATGCATACTGTGTTTCATTATATATTTAGAACTTTATTTTCTCAGTTTAAATGTTCTTAATTCTCCTTGGGCTCAGGTTTGGAGGTTTTCTTTTGATCTTACTTCTTCTGAAACCCATATCAACTTTACTGAGCATTCTTAATCCATTTTTATGTACTTACAGTATTTTCGGGTGTTTCTGCATTAATTGACTGTTACTTATGCTGTATATCTTTAGTTTAAAAATAACTGGAAGGAAAGTCTGGTTATTTCTTTC
The DNA here is from genome assembly GCA_008921705.1 of Burhinus oedicnemus. NCBI lineage: Eukaryota > Metazoa > Chordata > Aves > Charadriiformes > Burhinidae > Burhinus > Burhinus oedicnemus. Next base: position 2,991,959 of record VFFE01007253.1, on the reverse strand, counting down.
TTGATTTATGAACGGACAATCTGAGTCTAAAACTTCCAAATAGCCTGACTTTCTCTAGTGACTATTTATAAGCTTTCAGTGTTGGTTTTCTAGGACCATGGTTGGAGCTGTTACTGGGTAGCAGTATGAATTACTTTCTGCTTGATATATTGAATTGCTTCCCTCCCCTTTCTCTCTTATTTACCTGTCAGTCCCTTAGTTTCCTCTATGTCAAATACAAAGGCACATCCTGGGGCTAATACGCAAAGTGTTGCTCATTCACAGAGGTAGATTGGGCAGGGCCAGCTTCCCACATGTTTGTATAGCCCAGCTCTAGTGCATTTCACTATTATCTGGTTTAAAAATTCTATAGCAAAAGGTAGCATTTCTTATCAAATTTTATAAGGAGAACAAAAACCAGCTGTATAAAGTATTAGCAGTTTGTCTTCAGTTTTAAAATACTGTTCCAGTGCTGCATAGTGTAAAGCATGGAGAATTCATCAGTAAACACGCTTAGCATCAGCCCCATGTGGCTGAGACAGAGGAAATGTGATCCTGGGTACTCTATGTGAAAGTATGCCTGCTCTTACTGTAGAGCCTAGAGTAACATTTAAATCTCCAGTTAACATTTAGCATTATCCTTCAGGAAATTTGGGGGATCTGAATGATCTTTTAATACAGGATTGCTTTTGGCCCTTTTTCTGATACACACTGTGCTGTGAAGTCAGCTCTGACTCATCCAATAGTAACATTAATTCTGTGCTTTTACTGCTACTGCTCCAGTCGACAGAAATTACTGAAGTTCTCAAGGACAACACATGTTGTTGGTTTCCAAATGAAATAATAGGAACGGTGGGTTAGCATTGAAGACCTGCAAAATTCAATTCGGCACAAATGGAGTGAAAAAATCAGTAACTTTACCATGTCTGAGAGTTTAAAATCCCAAGCTGATAACATACAATTCAGCTGTCGCAGCTTTTAGTAATCAAAATCACGATGCAAAATATGGTGGGAGACTTAACAAGTATTTTTAAATTCAAAATCAGACTAGCTATCTGACTGTACAAGTGTTATGCATACTGCCCAATGCATGCGGACTCTTGCAGACAAAACTGTTTGCACAAATAAGCTTTTGCTTTTATTCTTACATGTTGATATTCATTCTGATGAAGTGTACCTCTAATCTATCTGTTTATCTGAGTTTAATTTTCATGGCATGAATGTTTACAAAGAGACAAAAATAAACAGTTACCAGTAGTCAGCATTGAAATATGGGTTTTAGTTCACTGAACTGTGGACAAACAGATTTTAAAACTATGCGGCTAAGTCCAAGAGCAGTTAGTCTTATCTTATTTATACACTGGTAAATCCACCCCCACAGTTTAATTGAGGAATTGTGTGTGTGCAAGCTCGTGTGGTGTTTGTATATGAAGGAAATGCTGGATGTATGCATAGCTTGTATCATATACTCTAAATGTTAATCAGTTTATGGTGTATGAAACTATGCTGCAATACATATTAAGATATTTATTGCAGCATTTAAAATATATATTTCAATAAATTACTGTAATGGTGCAATAATTTCACTAAATATTTCAATAAATATTTATTGCATAATTGGTTATTAAAGTATTTATTGCATTCACATGTGAGTTGACTTTTTGTTGACCAAAGCGCCTGTTAATATTGGATATGGATCACAGTTACTGCTGAATATTGAATTTGGAAGGCAAAGCGAAGGTAGCATATCTTCCTATACTTGTAATAGTCTAATCTAGCTAGCATGGGCATCAATTGCAATGCAAATAGGATGCCTGAGGATTTGCATATATTGGCAATTGGCATAAACACCTACACCACAGACAGCTTAAAATCTGTGTACATTTGTCTTCACAGCTATTTCTAATGATATTAGCACGATTGATAGGCTAGTACATGCCAGAGGTGATACCTCCGCTTTCTGTTACAGCCATCCCTCTACACAGCCTTGCAGGACAGGGGCCTGAAGTACAAATAGAGACTTGAAAGTGGGTGTTAAGTTTTCAAAGAAGGAAAGGCTGTGTTGTTAAGAACAAATCCAAGTTTCAAAAGGATTTTTCTACAGCCTAGGATATTGGATCTCTTATGATAAGATTAAAGTAGTTGTGAAAATACAGCTATCATAGACGTGTCCTGCTATTATCAAAGTGCCACTTTATTAACGTTCCTGTTCTGCTGATTATTCTTCTGTGTTTCCTTTTATATGAACTGCAATGAAGAAAGCTACCGGCTTTCTTTTGAGAAAAAACCCTCAGGCTTATTGCTTCTGAGACTATTGCCTCTCGTCAGTTTTTTGAGACAGAGGTCCCGTAAGGATAAATAAGTAATACGCTGTTACCTAAAAGACCTTTTTTCTAGGATTATTCATGGTAATCTTTTTTTTCAAAGTCTGTGTCCCAAGAGGTCCCTGCACTTATATCTGACATTGTGAGACTTCAGTAGAAGCACTCATTGTATTACTGTACCTTACATGCCTTTAGCTACAGCTCAGGTAACATACCTTGCATGTTGATATATTTCAGTTATTTAATAATGTTTCAGCTAGCTTAGAGAAAAAGCAAAAATATGTAATAGAACAAATCTGATTTGAAGCATTTAATTTTGACATTTTCTTTGATTTTATAATAATACATTTTCAAATATATTTAGTAGAAATGTAGGGAACAATTGTGGGTTATGTGAAAACCTGACCCCTTGTGCTTTTAATGCTTGCTTACGGTCTGTACCCCAGGGAAGTCCCGAAGAATGTCAAACTTTTGTGAAAGAAAGGAGGACTGAATTATGTATGAATGGAAGATGAGTTCACTAATAGAGTTCTAGACTGGCATCTGATTTTTGTCTTTACAGGTCAGTTGTAACTCCTAAATTCAGTGGATTTACTGTAAAGAAAGAGTTGTAAGATTCAAATCAGAATTTATTCCCGAGAAGTCCCCAGAACTGAGAAGGTGTCATGTTTTTTACTGACAGATACAGTGATGCTATATTTCTGTCTTTATAACAGAAAGATGTTGTCTTCTAAGCACGTAATGAGGAGCCCAGTCAGCTGATTGCATACTTCTTTGTCCAACTGGTCACAAGATGTAAGTCAGGATTCTGAGCCTGTGATTTCAGAGTTTAGTTTAGCCCAAGTTTATACAATACAAATTTTTTTCCCCTCTAGAACTGTAATTATTTGGAAAAGTACATAGTATTTCTCCTTATAAATACAAATGGAAAATCAGTTTAAAAAAAAAGAAAAGAAAAAACTTGAAGACAGCCCATGAGCTTTGGTTCTGGATAAAGAGAAGAAAACAGGAAGAGAAATCAAACTTACTGCCTGCAAGTCCTTGTGTAGTTCTAGGGATGAACAGACATTGAGCAATATAAAAAAATAACACCCATAAAAGCATTTTTAACTGAAGAGCTGAATCTATAAATTGAATAAAATTAGTAAGAATCTGTGGAAATAATCTTAGGTGAGCTGCTGAAATATGCTGGGCAGAATGTTTGAGGAAGAGGATGGAGATGTATGTGTAGGAGCTGTGCTGGGACAGACTGTGTGTGGGAGCATGCGGATGCGCGAAGGGCAGTGTGGCATCCTGTGCTGCAGAGTGCTCTGCTCAGCGTCCAGGGTGCGTTAGAAACCTTAGAACTGTTTGGCTTGCATGAGCTCATGAGCTGGAGGGCTGCCTTTCTGCGAGTACGGGTGGAGAAGGTATGCAAAGTATTTAGGGTATGTGTCGATGCATGTCCTGTAGATCGCGCTCTGTGTACTACAGCAAGGAAAAGTAGAGAATTGCTTTTCAGAACAAAAAATATGTTTATTTCCTTTCCCAGAGTCAATTTTTTTCTTCAAGCTTCTTTTACTTCAGACTCTATCATGTGGATGGCTGTTTCAAAATACGCGTAGTCAAACTAAAGCCTTGAAAAACATGAATGCTGCACTGAAATGATGAAGTCTCAAAGATCATATTTTGGGGAAGGATTTTTCTGCACTTACTAAATTTTTGGCTTTTAGTGGAGTTACTTTTGAAACCATTTTCTCTGCAAACATGAAAATCCAAAAGTCAGTTTTCAAAGGGACCTAGAGATAGTTGTATTTTTATCTGTAGCTTTAAGAAAAATACCAAATATTGTGACATTTCAGATAAAGTCCAAACAGCTGGGAAAGCACTACTCACTGCTTTTGGTACAGAAAGTCATATTGATGATAAAATCTGTAGGAGTTAGAAATATGTGATACCCAGCAGAGACGTTTCTGGCTTACTGTCTGGATGAACTGTGGATTCGGTTCGTCTGTCAATCTGATGTGTGGTTTAAGAAACTTTAGAATGAATTTTATTGCCTGATTTTGGGCACTTAACCTAAAAATGGGAGTTCTGACTGTCTGTATTACTGTTTAGTATTCTGTGGTACATTGCATGGAACAATCACAAGTTACTCCAATCCTGTGGTATGAAGATGTAATTAACTGTTGTGAGTGTCTTTATGCATAAGTACAATACACATGAGGTTTTTTGGCAAGATCTCAGGGCAAGGTGGTGTTTTTATTGATACACAGAGTGAGCTTTTCCTACGCATAAGGGGAAATCTGAAAGAACATGTGAGCTACTTGGAACTGGAGTCTCTGGATAGAAATAAAGGCCATTACCTGCAATTTTAAGTCACAGAACAGTTGAGGTCTGAAGGAACCTCTGGAGATCGTCTGGTCCAATGACCCAGCTTAGGTGGGGTCAGGTACAGCAGGCTGCCCAGGACCGCGTCCAGTCAGGTTCTGAAATAGCAGATCCATTGCATATCCTAGAGTAAAAAACATAGCTTATTTTAAACAAGAGAAATGGGTGATCTCTTAGGGCTGGTGCTTTGCAAATAAAGCTGATGTAGCTGCGTGCTTGAAAAGTAGCTCCTGCGCTCTAATAACAATTGCTTGTTAAAGACATTTTCATAAGAAACTTTTAGTGGTGCATGCCTGGGTAGCAAATATGTATTACCACTAAACACCTTAATAACTCCATTGGGCAAATACATTTTTTAAAATCATTACTCAGCCATTTAGAGGTCCAGCTGGGTTCCAAACTGCACATTCAAAGCTCGAGTATGTTTTAAAGAGAGAAATTATATATGTCAACTGATGTAATTGTGCAGTTCCCAGGGGCAGCTTATGTGAAAGTTGGTGCTTCCAGTCTCAGGGGTATCAGGAAAATTTTCCCTTAGTTTAACTTTTGATCTGTGCATTTTTTTAGCTCCCACAATATTTTTGGATGGAACAGACCTGGACGTTCAAAAGCCAGAAGGTGTGCTTGGATTGCTCACTGGGATCGCGCAGATGTGACAGCTGCAGGTTTTGGATGTGGTCCCATGTGCCAGTCCATTTCATTACTGTAAAATAAGATTCATATTTCTCCCAAAACCGGAAACTGAGTTGGTTTCGTGCAGCCTTGAATCCAGTAGCAAAGCTTTCATTCCTCTCTGTAAAAAACTACTCCTAAAACTTTCTGATATAAAAAAGGTTAATACAGGAGCAGCCAGTTGTCAGACACACACAGGAGGTAGGGTCTTTTATTAATGACAAACTAATTGGGTTAGAATCTAACCTCACTGTGGTGAATCTTTAACGAGGCAGGTTTCAATTACGAGCCCCTGGCAGGTGAGGGCTGAGTTAGAGGGTTGCTTAGTTCAGCACAGCGTTTCTCAGCTTTCTTCTGGCCCAACCCTAGACAAGCTCTGCAAGGCAAAGACCATCCCAAACAAATCACACAGGTAAGAAAACTGGTGAAAGGAAAATGTCTCCCCAGAAACTTGAAAAAAGTTACAAACTGTTTGCTAGAAAACAAAGGAAACACAAAAAATTTAATTACATTTTCAGTCTGCTAGAACAGGTAATGACTTCTCCTTTTAGGCCTTGTACAACTAGATAGTGTTTGCCCAGTATTTTACATTTTTTTCCGGTAATGAAAAGGATCTTCTGTTTCCCATATAAACTCACTTAGGATCCAACTGCTTCCACCCAAGTTGATTATAAAAATTATAACAAATGCAATAACATCAAGATCAGGCGCTTAGAAATAAAAATTTGAAGTATACCTACAAAATCCTTTAGTGTTCAGAGTGGAGTTGTGCCTATTATCATGCTCTTGGAACTGAAACTCATCAAGACAAAGCACCAAAGACAACAAAGCTTAATTCACATAATAGATAATAGCAAGATAACAATTGTCATTATTCTTTCTCCAGAGACTTCTTAGCTTGTCTGTCACAACAGTATTTGGAAGAGTGTTTCACATACTTCTAAAAAGCATCATTTGCCCTTGGCTAGAGTGAAATTGGTCATTGCAAATGCCCTTGAATAAACCCTCGTCCCAACTCAGAAAACTATTAAAGCAGGTATTTAAGTATGTATTTAATAGTAATGACTACAAAATAATCTAGGCATGCAATTATATGCTATCCAGAATTGCAGTCAATCTCACTGTATGTTAAAAAACCAAAACCAGGTGATGCAGAAGTTGCAGACACATACAAATGGTTTGAGTCCATTCTACTTTACTAGAGCAGAGAGGGTGTCATTGTTCACATAAAATACCTTGATTATTTTGCCTGAATAGGCTCAGGTGAGCTCAGTGAGTGCTTTGGCACCCACGCTCGGTGCTTTCCGGTGTGCCTTTTGTGCATGAGAAGTAGCATAGCAGTTTCAGTGTGAAAATCACCTGCTGTGGTGATTATTGAAGTATGTTAGCTTTCTCTAATTCTTCTAGCACTACTGTGTGAGGTGGCACAGATGTCCTTTGCAAGAAAATCATGCTCCAGAAGAAAGAAGACTCTCGAGATTGTTTTTAGCATCCCCTTTTTCAGGGCATTAAAACTTTTTAAAGTGAATAGGGCATTTTATGGAAAATTCCTATCTCATCACTGGATTGCTTATTACTTTCCATGTTGAGTCGATTATTTTATTAGCAGTTTATAGAGGGGAGTTTGTGATTTCCTGTTAGTATTAAGGGTGAAAATCTGCTATTGAGCTCGTGCATCTGAAATGTGTTTGGTATCAGCTGTTTAATAAAATCTATGTATTAGAAGGCTTTTAATGAAAGCAGTGATATGCCACATAATTTAAGTATTTACATGTATGTGAAGGTTTAGGGGACTTATCACTAGAAGTGATAAAATTAGATAACTTTTTTCCTTTTTTTTTCTTTTTCTCTTTTTTAAATGAATTATTTTGCAAAGAGCATTGGTAATTGTTTCAAGCATTTGGAACAAATTGTGTTAGGTCAGCAAGTAATACCTGGAGTTTTTGTTTCAGAATGTTTACATGTTTCCTTATTAGTGTTTTTTAAGCAAAGTATTTAGCGCTTCTGGTTTCTGAGGCCAGTGTGGACTGTTGGCCCTTCTCCCTAACCCTGGAGGAGCTGACACCATGCCCAGGGTCTGAAGCAGCCCCTCTTCTGCAGAGCATCATTTATGACTTGGACATAAGACTGGCTCTGTGGCCTACCAAAGGAATCAAGAGGCTCCCTGTAGATTCACTCCTCCTTAGGCAGGAATAATTTGGCTCTCTCCCAGTCATGTCTTGATTATTCACCCCCTTTTTCTTAGAAGACCAGCCTGTGCTACTGCCCTTAGATGTAGGCTTGTAGAACTAGGAAACTTGTATGGAATAGTCCTCTGCTTTCATATGTCATATGCTGAAATTAATGAAAAAAGGAATCAAATGTGTTCCTGGACCTTGCAATTGGATGTTTGGGGCTGGTAGGTCAGTTTCTGATAAGGCCTTAAAGAAAAAAATGCTTGAAGAGCCAAGCATGGGGTGGGCAAGGGAGCAGAGCGAGCTGATCGTTGCTTTCAAAGACACCTTATATGCAGAAGGTTGATGTATCTCAGATATATATGTTTGTTTTTTGCTAAAAAGTTGCCTTGACTTTAGGAGGCTGTCTAGTGAAAACAGAGGGAGGCATTTTGGTTCTTCACCTCATCGTGCTACTGCTGCTGGGCAGTTCAGGCGACACCGGGATTGTGTCCAGCCAGCTTTGGTGAGTGCCAGCACATACCTGTGTGTATGTGCACCCTGTTGTAACAAGGCAGAGAGGTGCGAGGGAGAAGGAAAAACTTGCCTTGCATCCCAGTGAGGACCGGGTCTGGTCATCATGGGAGGAGGCCTCCTGTAGATTTCCTATGAACTGCAGCAAGCTCTGTTATTTCATGATGGCTTGTCCCTCGGGAATGTATTCTGTTTTCAAGTCGCCTTGGGAAATGGGAGCTCAATAGCATAGTTGACCTTGCACCTGCAGTTCCTGAAAGTAGTTTTCTGAAGCGCCACTAAATATCTCCAACGTACATATAAATAATTCCTTTGTCTCTGGTTATCAAGACAGGGAAAGTCTTGTCTGTCCTGTTGAATGTCAGAGAAATATGGGCTGTCAGTATCTTGAAGGATGTAGAGAGTGATATTTTTCATTTCCCGTGAGTAAGAAGAAGAAGGTGGTAGTACTGTATGTGTCATACTGTCCTGTTGTATCTTTTTAACCCTTTGCTTTAAGTTGGTACGGTTACAATTATCAGGAATTCTGATGCTATCTAGACGGTTAAACAAATTTAAGTTACTGACCATGTGGAATCTGCTAAATATGATTTTGTTTTAGATCCAGAGAGTGGAGATTTTAATAGCTTGCCTTTAATACTTCTAATAAATCACAAGTTGAAATGACTGGTTTACCTCATAGAAAGATGTGAATCGCTCATTGCTGTTTCTTCCAAGAGTTGCCTCACTTGTTCTGAATTTGGAAATATTTCCAGTGAGCTGGAAATGCTTTCTGAATTGCTAGATTACCCATGCACATTTCTGCTGTGAAGGCCAGATCAGGATTCACTTAATTCTAAGACTGTAGTATCTTTCTGGTAAGTAGTTGTCTGTCTGTGAGGTTTTTTCTCTGCTACCTTTAGTTTATTGTTGGGGTGCTGCATGTTTCCATCTGCATCCATATATTTTCTTCGAAGGAATCTGTTCAAATAAAGGAGTAAAAACTTCTGTGATACAAGTGACCTACATACAAGTGATGATGGGCTCACAGTCTAAGAATGTAGGCTGCAAGCAGTAATCATTTTGTGGAATGCCTATCTTGTCAGTAAGTGCCTATGAAGTCTTTGAATATAGGTATCCTTTTAAGGGCCATATAAAAGAGGTAATTTTTAGGTTAAAGCCCCTGTTTTTTCTGGTGCATAAGTTGGTTGCTAATCCCGGCTGAGCTTTCCGCAATCACAGAATCATAGAATCATTTAGGTTGGAAAAGACCCTTAAGATCATCAAGTCCAAATCAAACTAGTCCACAAATACAGAAACTAAATAAATTCAGTGCAAGAAAAAATCCTAGTGTTTTTCAAAAGGAATTGACTGGTAGAGAAAAGCAGTTTATTCTCAGACTTCCAAAGGCTGCTGCAAAGGGGCAGCTCTTAAAGAAAAGAAACTAAATAAATACTCAAAGATGTGGATTAATTATGCACTGATTCTTATTATTGAGAAATACAATAGAAGAAAAAAAGGTCACTGAGTTGCATATTGTTTTCAAGCTCTAGAGAAGCAATGAACTGATGTAAAACAGAACGGGGGAGGAATTGAGCAAGTTTTCAGGGAGGAAGATTTAACTTTGCTGTGTGATTCAGCATAAAGAACTGCAGAAATGCGAGGGAGTGGAGTTGGAGCTATAATCCTTGTGGGGCCATTTGCTCCCTGTGTGACCTTGGACAATCAACTTGATCTCTGTGGGCTTCAGTAAGTGGAAGTAGGCAAAAAGCAAGCTCAAACACTGTGCTATCACTGAACTGCGATTTCTACAGTAATCTATCAAACAGAAAAGAGAAGAAAGCTGAGCCTTCCAGCATCCCAACAACAAAACCAAGAGCCATTGAAAGTAAATGTTTCTTACTACCCTCCTCTGTCTTCGCTTTAGTCAGGTAAATATTCCAAATAAATGAGAGGCTGTTAATCTTCTAGAAGTAAGCATGTATAACTATTATTGCAGAATCAAAGTCTAAAAAGAAGCAGCAAATAAATCGGAGCGCTGTTTACTTTAGGATTTTATGTTGACTGCTCCCAGTAACCAGATGTGAGGTCTACCAGCTAGCATAAAAAAACAGAACTCCCAAACTGTGACTAAGTCATACTGTCAGATGTCTCAAAAAATATCCACAGGCTTGCCGACTGACTGACTGGAAATATTTTTTTGATCTGCAGGCTTTCTGAACTTTAGTAAATGCAATAATAGGAGTCATGACTTGCATAAAAATGGCATAGTCTGATCCTGCTTATTAGTAGTTGACATCTGAAAAGTGCAGCGCCCGCTTCTGATTTGCCTTCAAAAAGTCTCAGCTGGTATTTCAGAGAGGGAACCAGCAAAAACTACATGATGAGAATAAGCCTTGCTGCCATCTAATTTGCTTATTTAAGGCTTTTTCTATGGTTATGCACTGGCTAAGCCTGGCCACCTCAGCTTGCCATCGGGAGAGGGCAGTCCCACAGTATACAGTGGCCAAAATTGAAATCTAAGAAGGTACGCAGGCTCTGCCAAATATCCAATCCATCAAGACTGATCATCACAGCCAATATGACTTTTGCTAATGTTTTAAACTTAAAATTACCTTTCTGAGGCTGAGGGAAGATATAAGCATCACAACCACAATCCTGAAGTAATGTCACGTTCGTTCTTTGTTTTGTATTTCCTGATATTTAATGGCTGATGGCTGAAGTTTTCTGTATTTTTATAAAAGATGTTTTCCTCAGTTAACTGCCTTGTTCACTTTCTGAAGGACCATTTTACTCCACATGAAACAACCAGAAAAATTCCCAGTCTTTGGTCTGTTGCAAGGTTTTTTTACCCTTTCTTCTTCCATGACGTGGGACCACACAGTTCACTGGCTTTGGCAGTGCAACCAAACTAAGATTATCTCATCTCCTGATACTTATTCTCACAAGGGGAGAAGGTGACGATACGATGGAAACCTCTGAGGCTGACTTCATCGCTAATGAGAATAGTGTAACAACATCGTTGGGAGCAGCACAAGGTGCGAAATCCAAGGCTTAACTAACGTGAGACTATTTCAAAATAATCTCCAAAATAAATCTGTGCTTCTCACCTAACCTAGTTTAAACATTCAGTCTCTAAGTTGAGCAGATGCTAGATCTCACAGAAGTGTATGTTGTTGATTGTGTCTGCTGTTTCTGCCCATGTAGTGCCCAATACACCATTTTAAATAAAATACATAGAGATTTTGCAGGTGTCTTGCCTGTGAAATCCACTGTATATGCTTACAATACAATACTTAGAATATTATTAGTATATTAGAGCAGCATTATGAAAGCTCTTACATATCACAACAAGTTCGTTCATCCTGCCATACAAAAATAAACTGCTTGGTGTGGCTGCTGTTGGTCCTACAATTAAAATGTAATTTCTTCAATGGCTCATATCTAAAAGACATGTTACGTTTAAAAGCTCTGTAGGTTAAGTCCTGACTTCATGATAGTCCCTGGGAGTTTTGCCATTCTATCCTTTTTCATGTGATGGTGGAAGATTTTTTTTTTATGATGCTCAGGTTTGTACATCTTCTGGAGAGGTGAATTGTCTGAGGCTGTGGTCCTGTGCAGAATAATGGCTGGGAGAGCTGGTCGCTCATTTGTGTGGGTGTGAATGCGTAACCTTGTACAGTCTCTGCCAGCCAGCAGCTGAATGTGACAGATCATTAACATAATCCATGAAAATACAGTTATGGAAGTGTTGATGATATTACCTAAGTGGCAGTAAAATGGTATCTAGCTCTTTTTTGAAAGCATGATATTAGTGGGTATTCCTAGCACATTTATAACCAAGGAAACCAATTGCCTTTGCCTTTTCACTTCTGTAAGAAAATATGGCTTTAAAGAGGGATCTTGAATGAACAGATTTCTGTGGAGTTTGTTATATATAGCTTGTTCAAATGGTAATCTAGGAAAGCAATAGATGAAAAAATATAGTAAAAGCACCTACAGTTTTGCATCATCCCTTTTATCCTCTGACATGTATTTAATGTATAAGGTTGATTATGAACTGTAATCTAGTTTACTTACATCTCTTGCTTCGAAATTGTGGAACCAGCTTCTCAACCGTTGCTCAGACACTTCAAATCTTCAGTGTAAATAGTTCTGATTTATACTTGCATAACACAACAAAAAAATCTTATCTCACTGTGGTTTTTTTCCATTTCCTGAAATTTCAAGTGTGTGAAAATCTTAGTTCTTTCCAGAAGTACTTTATTTGAGTAATGCAGACTAAACTGTCTGCATTAATTGAGTTTGTTGTCAAGAATTGTTTTATTGATAGTTGTCAAAACATATGATGTTAATGTGTAATATAGAATCATAGAATCACAGAATGGTTTAGGTTGGGAGCGACCTTAAAGATCATCTAGTTCCAATCCCCTGCCCTGGGCAGGGACACCTCCGACGAGACCAGGTTGCTCAAAGCCCTGTCCAGCCTGGCCTTGAACACCTCCAGGGATGGGGCATCCACAGCTTCCCCAGGCAACCTGGGCCAGTGTCTCACCACCTTCATAGTGAAAAATTTCTTCCTGAGATCTAATCTAAATCTGCCCTCTTTCAGTTTGAAGCCATTACCCCTCGTCCTATCACTACACGCCCTTGTAAAAAGTCCCTCTGCAGCTTTCTTGTAGGCCCCTTTCAGATACTGGAAGGCTGCTATAAGGTCTCCCTGGAGCCTTCTCTTCTCCAGGCTGAACAGCCCCAACTCTCTCAGCCTGTCCTCATAATTTAGATTACTATGAAAATTTACTGTCCGTGTTTATCTCCACAAAAATAAGTGTGAGTAATAAGAGATCAGTTGCTGTAAATAAGCCAGTACCAATTTCTTAATGGGAATGACAGGCAATGTTTACACTTCTCATTTGTTCCCAGGCAGACCTAATGCTCCGTGTCCGTCCTCCGTCTCTTTCTCATTTCCTAGTTCAAGCACTCTTTGCAATAGAGGCCTGTATGTGACCTGAAACTGTGCTGGGAAACTGGCTGTCTCTGTTCCTAATGACATCAAATGCTTCTTTAAAATTTCCCATTAGAACAAAAATATTCAGTCACCCGCTGAAATGGGTTACAGCAGTGACAACCCAGCATCCCAAGGTTGAGGCTTTCTAGTTTCCTTTGCCAGCTATGAATGTTAAGATGGTTGGCAAGGAACTCCCCCAAAACTCAGCAACAGGAGTGCTGGTAATTGTGGCTGGAGTGCATAAATTCTAGAAACCTATAGCTAGCTGTCTTTGGTGTGGGGCTCCCTGAAAACAGGCCAGGCTGAATTTCAAATAGTAAACCAGAAATTCCCTACGGAAGACTGGTGGTATTTGAGTGATACACAGCTGCTCTGGTTGGCAGATTTTGTCATACCCCCAATGCCAGTGGTGTGGCAGTGCTAGGGATGGAGATCTGAATGGCAACCACTTCAGTGGTCTGATACTGCTTGCTGGGCTGAGTAGAGCAGAGCACAGCAGAGAGGTACTTTAGCGCTTTCATCCCTGTGGTTTAAATTTTCTGTGATTCACACGTGAAACCAAACTTCCTCAACTCTAGCAAGGTGCTGCTTTTGCATGCTTCAAAACTGTGATACAACATAGAGTAGTTGGTGAAGTCCCAGGACGAGGCAAGTTTCAGAAGGCAAGGATGGAGAGGCACTGAGGGACAGACTAGGATCGCTTACAGATCCTTTGCCAAATCGAGCAGTCTTTACTCATGTCAAATGATTGCAATTACTTGAACTTCAGGTTCTGCCCATTAATTTCAGTAGGAGTGTTTCCCCCAAACAAGGATGGCGTGGTTTGATTTCCCTCCCTGCTAATTTCTCACTTTAATCAGCTTGATAGTCACCCACCAGTTTTGGAGGGATTTGGGGAAGGAATGCTCACATCCTTTTGTCGTTGTTGAATATAGTCACATGAAGAACCTAAATATAAACAGATGTCCATTTTTAAAAAGTCAGCATTTTGCTGAAATTTAATATTTTTGTTAGCGTCACTGTCAGAAATTTTATTGCAGAACATTCAATCTCTGGTTTGTGTTCAAACAATATTAAGAGATTGTTGCTGCACTGAAATTTGGAGGGTTTTCAATAAGATCATTCTGCAGCATTTACTTATTTATTTATCTAGTGTCCTGACTGGCAGAAACTGGAATTACAGAGTTCCTTTGGCTACTGCTACTCACCTTGGGGAATGGGGTGGGGTGAGTGACCCGTGGTTTGTCTTCTGCTTTCCTGTTGCACTGAGAATGAGATGACTGTGCTGAACTGCCTTCTCCTTCACGTCGAATTTGTGTAAAGAAGCAAGAGGGTTTAAATCATGTCTTCGAAGCATGACCAAGAGGCTTCTTTATTGAGGGTGGTGGCTAGATGAAGTGTCTTGGCAATGCATGGTCTTTCTGGCAGTGCAAGGGGGGATATAAGTAGGGACTGGGTTCCTGTTCCACAGTAGGAGCACAGGGAACGTGTGAGCAAAATGAACCATGAAGAAATACCAAATTCTTTCAGGTATTCTACAGGTTCACCAGTTACTGGTTCAGCAAAGCAGTATTTAAATACTTCAAGTGTGTATGAATCCGAGCATGTTTGTTTTCATGTATGTATGTAAGTTTGCTGAAGGGATTATCCAACACAAGTAGCTCCTGTTAAAATCAGTGGTAGTTATCTGGAAAAATATTTTCAGTCATTCCTCTAGCATCTTTGCAGCGTCCTCATTTTAAAGAAAAAATGTAAACTTTTTCCAAGTGGTAATAGCTAAGTTGGAAAATTTAACTTAAAAATGTCAAACATACTAGTGTCTGGGGACAGCAGCTTTTGCTGCATCAATCTGCATTTGGCAAGATAGAAAGTTCTTATGGGTTAGCTGGGTTGACATGGTTAGCCTTTCTGTGACTCAAGTTTATTGTCATTTGAGGTGAGAGCTGGGAACAGAGAGAAGATGCAGCATAAGCAGGAAGAAAGTGAACTTTCTAAATGAAAAGGTTTGGGTTTTTTTAGTAGAATAAAACATAATCTTGATGGAAACGGTGTACGTTAGTCACTGGGAAATTAAAGAAGATATTTGAAAAATGTTGGATCTCTTCTACAAAAATCAGTTTAGAAGTCATCAGTGGATCAAATCTCCTTCGGGTATCGCAGGAACACTGGATAAAATCCAGTTTAAAATGAGGTCAGATTATACTTGCAATAATATCCAAGCTGTGGGGTTAGTTTTTCCTGCCTAAACCAGCTGCAGATAGAATTGATGCTGTGTCTGCTGCGTGAAGAGGAAGATTTGTGTGCAGTGCTCCTTCTCGGGAATTCTTACTTTTAAAAGCTACACCTGTTTTGAGACCTAGATGCCAATTTTGTCATGCTTTCTCAGTCTGAATGCTATTTCACTCCGAACATAAATCTGCTTTGATCATGGTGATACCTTGTCAGATATGATGCTACCCGATGTTAGGGAGCAGGAGACTTAACCTGTCTGGGTACTTGTTTGGCTCTCGTCACAGTACTATGTGAATATCTGAGCAATTATAGGAGTACTTTTGTGAGAAGGCAAGCTTTATTTGTGGTTTGTAATTTATAGAACAGGGCTGGTTTCTATTTTGTCCAATGCAATAAAGCAAGTCTTAGCTATGGCAGGATCTAATACGAAGCATCCTGCCTAAAATGCTATTTACTCTATTCTTATCCATTGTTCTTGATGCCATTAAAGGAGAAACTAAATGTCATGATTAATTTAGCTCTTATAACTATAAATGATTTTTTGGTGGAAACACTGACGAGAAAGAGTTCTATCTTACCAATGTGGTAAGTATTTTGGAAATTACTCTGAAACCATCTCAACTGCTTTCAGTGTAAATATAAGAGAAGAATATTGTTAATTGCTCATCTTTGGTGTTAGCTAGTTGATTCTAAACTAAGCATATTGAATCATATATAAGACCAGCAGGCATCCTTCTTCCTATTTCTAGTACTGCTACATTGTGCCAAACCACATGTCAGTACCATCACCACTCTGTCCACAATCACCACCAAAGTGATTGTCTTTCAGTGGAAATAAAATATTAGATCAAGACTGATTTTCTGACTCTAATTACCTTCTAAGATGCTTAGCTCAGTCGAAATACGTTTCATTCACATCCCATTCCCATGAGCCATCCTTATTGTCTTTTGAAGAACTCGCAGCCAACGCTAAAGAGGCTGTGAGAACTTTCTGTGACTCTATTTGCTGCCCGTTGCAGAGTGGAACCATGGTCTTGTACTTCACGAAGATGTCTGCAAATGGAGATGGACACCTTGCATCAGTAGAAGAATCTGGCTAAACACACAGCCTGGAGATTCAAGAGGGATGGAAAATATTTAGAAGATAAAGCTATTTAAATGACTATATATATTGTAAAATGCAGTTAAATGTCTCCACATTCGCATCTGATTTTCTACCAGTTCTGTTTTTTTCTGAAGTGTATACAGATAAGTCTGTCCATAGGTCCTTCCCTCTGCATTCTCATCATCTCTTCCAAAACTGACATGATTGTTCTCAACTGCTGTGAATTAGCTTGTTAATATGAAGCCTATTTATTTTTGGAAATGGAGAGACAGCCTTCTGTGCTGTACAAGTAGCATACAGGAACTGAAATCTAGCTAAAACTCGCTCTGAGAACTGGTCTGGTGTAAGGAATACCTGCTGGAGCACCAGGGCTGTGTATTACTGTTTCTTCATCCATGTAACAAGCTGTGCTACTCTACATTGTTTAATTAGTGGCATAATTTAAAGCTTGGAAGGTGTTCTAATCAGGATAAGGGCTGTCTTTCATAACGAAGGAATTGATACAGTTTTCCTGATGCATCTGTGCATCTCAGGGCAGTGCAAATTTCTGGATCGGGTCCTCGTGCACTGTAAATGTTCGAATGTTAACTATCGTGTGGTATGTCTGTGGCAGATATCTGTCTACAGCAATTCCCAGTTGTAACTAATACATCTTGCTATTTAATATAGCCCAGAGTTAAGGAAAATACCTCCATATGTTTTGAATTCTCTTGTGTCTTCATTGGAGTTCTCAAGAGTACGCTATTAATTTAATACATGATTTTGTTCTACATTTGTGTTGTGTATAAGCTGATCAATATACAGGCAACAAGCTTTGGGGTAGCTGAAGTGTTAGCATATGTAAGGTTTATCTAGCACAAGTACTTGGTAGGGTCAGTATCCTTGGGTATATTGTAACAGAAGCTCACTGGTCTTCTAGAGAGCCACAAAATTCAAAATATTTATCTCATCAGTAATCTCCTCCTCAGAAGCTGAATAGGTCATTTGTTTGGCAACATCTCTTGTCCAGTAATTATTAATTCCAGAAGAATAGCAGCTAATGCAACTTGAGAGCGGCTCTGTTTTTCCTCTGACTCTCCTGTTTTCCCGTAAAGCCACAGTCATTGCACTAGATGTGATTCTGCTGTTCCCTTGCAGAGCCAGGGCAGTGCCAGCTCATGTCTACGCTCCTCTTTCACTGCAGAGTATTTTAGAATTTAAGAGAATGCCAAATAAAAGAGAGTATTGAGTCAGGAGGCATATTTAATTGCTTATATTAGTCTGAGTATTGAATAACAGTGCAAAACCCTCTCATGTTTCTTGTTAAGAGCAGCAGTGAATTTTTTCCCCCAAAATCCTTGATTGCTCGCTATGGATTGGGCATCACATTGAGTAGGCTGCTTAAAGGACTTAACCAGCTTATTTTCACCAGAAGAGCAGGCAGTAATTTTGAAAGGGGGAGGGTGAACTGCTGAAAGCTTGTATGTATATATCGTTTTAAAGTCTTTGAGCCAGTACAGAATGGTTTCAATGGAAAATGGATAATGGTTAACATCAGCTTTTGTACAGCTGCTTTTTGGCTAAAAGAAAGGTAATTTATATTTGAAGTCTGTGAGTGTGATTCATTATTTTTCACAACAGTGTTTTGCTGAAGTTTCCTCTTCTTTCCCCCTCAGATTCTTTACAGCTAGTAAAGCTACCTCTGCGGTTTCAGCACAAACAGTTTCTTCCTCCATGAGGTCTGTTCCAGGTGAACTCTAAATCACAAACTGTGCTTGCCCTCTGTTTTTGGATAATATTTGTGAATAGCTTACATATTTGGCTGCAGTCTTACTGCCAGACTTGAAAGGATTGCTGCATTACTGTGTTGCATTGACTCCAACTTCAGGTAGAGGTGGGGAGAAAAGCTTTAGCAAATTTTAAGGGGGTTGTATTAATCTGTGTCCCTCTTTCTGTGCTATGTTAACAGGCATTAATTGATAGGGACATTTAAAAATGACTTGCACATTTAAGCATTCCTTCCCTCCGCACCCCCCTAATTGCTTTGGGAAGAATGAATGTAACTAGGCTGCACATGGTTTATTAACTTAGCTTTCTTGAGGGTTTGGAAGCATTTTTGCAATGTCCCACATCTCCACTAAAATTCTGTATTGTTTTGTGTCTGCCTGGCTGCACGGACACAAAGCAAGAACCTAATTTGCCTCACACATTCATTCTAAGGTGATTATAAATTGTGGTTTTAACACCTTAAAATTACATTTCACAAAAGTGAGAAACTTTACTGTTTCAGATCTTAAAAATGGTTCTGATACTTTCACACATAGGTGACTTGGCTACTGTGGTGTGGAAATTAAAAAGTGAAGCTTTAAACAAATGTGCTCTGTGTTGCTCCCTTATGATGGTGACAATTGTGTTACCATTCAAGAGAAGGATTTTCGAGTTTTGAAGGGTGTACTTAACTACCGGGTGATCACCCTGATATTTTCATTATTAGAGATTAATGGTTTGACCTCCAGCGTCCTATAAAGACATGTATACTGAGATGGCTCAAGGGGTGAACCTAAGGTTGATAGAAACTAAGGTGTTTCAGAGTATGTAAGATGCTTTGAAGTCATTGCAGCATATTTCATTATAAGAGTAATTTTCTTATAAACTAAGAAAATTATGAACAGCAGCCTTTAAATCAACAGCCTGAAACCCAAACGTATGTGTTTGATGTTATCTAGGCATTTGATGCAGCAGTTACTCTATGGGTTGTTTTTGGCATAATGGTGATAATATTTCCAGGAAGATTTTTAAGTGTTAGTACTTACATCGCTCCTACTCTGTTACACTCACAGCTGTACACTGATCAAGGTGAAGGTGGTTTTCATACACAGTTTTGGTGCCAGACAACTATGTATTTTAATTATGCTTTCTGCAGGCCAAAACTAGAGGTAGGAGTTGCAAGACACTGAAATTTCACAATTTACAGCCTTCCAGAGACAAAACCTGACCTATCTGAAATATTTTTACAGTTAAAGGCTAATGCTCCTTGGTGCAATTCTCTGGGATGGAGTCCAGCCAGGTGCAAGAAAATCTTCCTTCTTTTTCATTTTGAATTCTGTACATATGTGTGTCTAGGTCTGCACTTGAATATTTACATTTCTTTGGGGAGAAGCCACAGTGTAAGGTTTATTCATGCAGAAACTGCTGTGAACTGTTTGTATTAAGGGTAACAATTTCCTTGATGGTAAACAACAGCATCTCAAAGTTTACTGTATGACAGCAAAAATATTCTGAACAAAAGCTACTGCAGTACCTATTATAACTAGGCACTAATGAAGAAGTCAATCAATAAACATAGGAAGGCTTCTGCGCTCTGCAAGATCCCAAGTTAGGAGAGGGAACCCTTTAAAGGAGCACAGGGATTTCATTCATTTTGCCCCAGTGCCAGTCTCCAGTGGTGGAGATTCTGCAGTCTCCATAAGTAAATGGTGCTTAGTTATTCCTTCCAGTGGAAAATTATCTGTGAAGCATAATATAAATCTTCCATGCTACAGCTTTGGCCCATTACCGTCTGTCCAGTTCACAGTGCACATAGGAACACTTTTATTCCTTTCTGTACTTTATCTCTACTTACAGACTGTCATCCCCTCTGTTTTTTCAAAACAGCTCCATGATTTGACTCTTCCCTCTTTGGTCATGGTTTCTAGAGCACTGGTCACTCATGTGCTCCTCAGGATGGGCTTCACGTGGATCTGTGTCCAGAAGTGGAAGCAGTGCTCTGGCTGACTGCTGGAGTTACTGTTGAGGTTTGCAGACTGCCTTCTGTTTTATATCTGCTTGTACAATACTTGCTTACTTTTTGTAAGTTCATCCCTTTGACATCTCACATTAAGTGAGATCCACTGTCACCGCTCCAGATTCCTTGTGTAATTACTGCTTCCCCATTAGTTACTCAGCCAGTGTTTGTGCAGGTGTTTATTCTGTCATAAATGTAGGATATCGCGCCAATCCCTATTACATTTCATCCTGCCTTTTCGGACCCTTCCCCAGGCTGTCAACATCTTTTTTGAACTCTAATCCTTCCCTCCAGTATCCTTGCTGCCTTTCCCAGCTTGGTGTTATCTGTGAATATCATCTCTCTATCCCGTCATCTCTTCGTGCATGAAAATATACGCTGGAAGCATACTTAATTGGGAAAGATCTTGCAGATTCTCACTCAACACATACCACAACCCAGCCAGTGAACTACTGAGTATGGTTTTCGAACCAATTTTGCCCATCCCTTGTAGCAACTTCTTCTAGGTGGCATTTTCCTAGCTTGAAGAAGTGTCAAACACCTTAGAAAAGCCAAGCTAAATCACAGCCACGGCTTCTCCCGCATGCAGAGCCTGTTTGGAGAAGGAAATTAAATGGGTTTGACAAGATTTTTATCTTGACAAATCCATACTGGTTGCTACTGCTGCCACTTCTCATTATTTTATGGGTGTTTATGAATAGTGGGTTTGAATTCTTGCAGAATTTTTCCAGGAAATGAAACTGAGTTGACTTGTTCGGCGTTTCTCAGCTTGTTCTGCACGTTGCAGCTCAGAAACTGTCCCTTTCTAGTTTTCTGTCATCTGACACACCCTCCGTAATTCTCTGAGATTGCTTCGGCAATTTCCGCAAGTGCCCAGGGGTGAGTCTGCCCCCAGCACCCCAGGTTCATCTGCAGGCGACACAGCCCCTTGTCTGACCACTCAAAGGTCTGATGGCAAAACCTACGTTGTCAGCTCTTTCCATCTCTCTCAAAAAAGCAAACTCTCAGGGAGAATATGGAGGACGAGAGGAGGAAGTTGCCACAGACTTTGTTTAGTGTATCAAGTTCTATTTATTGCATATAAAGGTAATCTAGCAAATTTTGTGGCAGAAGGGCGCATCAATCTGGCAAGTGCTTTGGCGTGCAGCCTCCCTGTGGCAGGGCGTGCAGCCCTGCTGGTGCTGTGCTGGGGGTACAGGTGTGGGGGCAATGTGAAAATAGTATTTTATCAGACACCCCTTAGCTGAGAGAGATACGGGAGGTGAGGAGAGAACTTAATCTTCATTATTTTTCAATTCCAGTTGTGAAGAGCATGGAGGCGAGTGGTGCAAGGATCAGAGCTAGTGGAGACCAGCTCCCAACATCAGGGAGCAGTAACTGGCTTCCCTGTGCCTTCCAGTTAGATTTTCCCGGATCCAAGCTCACTGAGTCGGTACCTTTCAGTTTTCTGCAGGGGTCTTAACATCTAGCAGTCAAAGTGTGAAAACTTTGAAAACCTAAACTAAAAAAACAAATACCAGAAAATCCCCCCAAAACCAGAAGCATTGTTACTAAGAAACTTGAGTCTTGGCAATGATCATTATAGCCTTTATATAAGAATAGTCATAAAAATAAATGTAATGTGAAACCAAATCTCCAAACACTGAATGTTTGGGACTTTATCTGCTACTAGAGGGGAAAGGAACTTTTAAGTTAACTGACTGAGCTCCAGGTCACTGGCATCCTAGTGAAAACAGTGTTCTAATGAACATTCATTTTTTTAACGAATGTTTATGAGAATGTAGGAAATAAATATCTTTGAGTATGTAAATAAAAGCACAGAATGTTTTAACTAATCCTTAAGAATTTATTTGCCTATTAAAGGACTGTGGCAGGAGGCCATAGAAATACACTTAGGATGTTTTAGACCCAATAATATCTGTATTAATATTTAAATAAGTACAAGTCTCTTCTAGTATTTCAGAAGCACTCATCACCCCATAATAGCTTTTTTTTAACTTATGCTAATCCTTAAGTGTATAAGGTTCAGTCAGAACGTATTGATGTGCATTTCGTAAGGCACAGTGACAGTCAGCGTGGGGCTGACTTTTAGCTGCTGCTTGTTTCTGCTTTTGGTCTTTCTGCAGTGGCTCCTCGGGTGGTAATTTCTTGGTGTTGCTCCAGAGCAAACCCTCAAAAAAAGGGATTTAGTCTTCTCTCTTGCTTTGCCCATCACTACAAGCACGTGCTAAGGATCCTGTGTATAAAAAGCATAAAAGTAGATGTTTCCTTTCAGTTACAAAGGCCTTCTGCGTAGCAGAAAGGACAGCTTCTCTCCTGAGCTGTGAAACGGGAATCTCAGACCTTTCCATGGCAAAGACCCTTTTATGCTTGTGTAAGGTGTTCCCCAGATTGCTTATTCTAGTGTACAGGAACAGGAAAACAGCTCAGCTGAATGTAAGTAAAAATTAGTTCATTATACCTATTTATATTTGCATTAATTTACCCACAGGTGATTGGTATAGTAGCGATACATTTAGTGACAAGAACAGCATGTCCGGTTCACGACTACATGATACCCCTGGCTCCCCAGCAATGTAACTGGGCATCACAGAGAAGCAAAATAACATCTGGGCTTTTTTTTTAGACTCTGAGACTATCAGGTTGATTTACTCAGTCTTTACCCCCCGATTTTAAACCTCTTTCTATGTTTTCCCTTTAGTTATTCTGTAATTTCGTCAGCACACACAGATGCATGCCATTAAAGAACCCACGTGCCACCCTTTCTCTGTAATGACTGTCTCATCTTTTCTAGGGGCTGCAGCTTTTCACAAAAGCTTATTTTATCAACAGGTTGCTTCTGAAGAAAATACTATTGCTCAATAAAGCAAAGTTGTAATAATTATGATTTTAAAAAGGTGGCTTATTCACAGATTGTGTAATCATAGAACGGTTTGGGTTGGAAGGGACCTTAAAGATCATCTAGTTCCACCCCCTGCCCTGGACAGGGACACCTCCCACTAGACCAGGTTGCTCAAAGCCCCATCCAGCCTGGCCTTGAATCAACTGTAACTTCACTTAGTTTGTCGAGCCACAGGTAGTGGTTTTTAACTCTGTATTCGTCAAAGCTCCTCTGTTCACGCCAGCACTGAAAACTAAATGACGAAGTTCTCAATCAGAGAGATACGAAATGATTTGCAGTATGTGAATCAGTCCAGAAACTGGGTTTGTGGAAAAAACGATGTGTTTCGGAGTCACTGCCTCCTCTGGAGAAAACGGGTAAAGAGGTGGGGAGTGATAAGGATTACTATGGGTTGATCCAAAATGATTTGCCTGGGAAATTTTCGCAAATTCAGTCTGTTTAAAGAAACTAAAAAAAAAAGTGGATTGAGATGACTGAAAACATTATTATTGTCTCTGAGCTGTGTAATTAAAGTAAAATGAAAGTTGATTCCTATATACCAGAATTTTAAAGAGATACTCTGTCATCATTTCTTGTAAGTAATGATGTAACGATTTTTCTTTTCAAAGATAAAATGTTAGGTTTCTCCTCCATCCCCCCGCCCAAGCTAAATCACTCAGAGAAACATAACTTCAGAAAGTGTTTTGACTTCAGTGCAAACTGGACTTTTCAGGGCAAGGTCTGTTTAAGAAAGAAAATAAAGATTTTTTGGCAATCATGCAACAAAACGAACCAGTGCGAGCTGCCTTGTTTTGTCCAGGAGCTTGATGGCAAGAAGCAGCAGCATTCAGTGTTCCCTCCTTCCACTGCTGGGTCATTTTTTTATCCCCATACCAAAGAGAGGTGAGGATGCGCTTCAGCGAGGAGTGACTCCTTACATATGGAAAAGCATGCCATTAGTTTACAGGAAAACTCCACTGGTACGCAAACGTGAGGCAAGACTTTCTGTGGTTCCTTGTTAGGAGTTTTATTATATACTAGAGATCTGGATATTATACCTTGGTCTTTTCATGAAAAGCGTTACTCCAGGAGTTTTTAGTGTTCAAATACAGAGTTCATGTTTTAGTAGGAGAGAGACTTCTAAGACATTTAACTTTGTGAGCATAAATATACTCCCTTAAGAGATGACTGAAAGCTTTTGTCTGGAATGTTGCTGGGGGCTTCACAAGCCCAGACTTGAATGTCCTTTCTTCCCATCTACCTTTGGCATTTATTATTCTGAAGTGTGACCTGAAGTCCTTCTTCAGTAGGCTTGATTGGAATAAAAATGGCCAAGCACTCTGTGGAAAGTCTGAAAGCAGGATTTGGAGGTATATTTACTAATGTTGCCAAAGTATTAATTTTATACAACAACTTTACATTTGCAAATCTTTTTTGGCTACTAGTGTGTGATGGAAAGAGAATCATATTTCAAAATACAGATCTGGATGCAAGCTGAGATTTCAGAGGCAGGTAAGATTCTAATAGAGTCAAACAGGAATACTCAGTTCTTTCACATTTTAAAGCAGTATCGAGTTCCTTTCAGAACATCCCAAGCTAATAGCAGTTGTGACTGATAGCTCTCAGTCTCCCTCGGGAAGTGGTCAGCACTTCATGGGACGTAGCACTTTACAGTATTTTCCAGATGAGAAATTGCACTGCACGTAGCAGGTTTTCTTCTCTCATAAGTGCCAGAATTTAAAAAAAAAAAAAAAAAAAAAATCTGGCTGGAAAATGAGATTGTTTAGATTAGTTGCAATTTTTTTTCTCTGTAGTTTGGGCTTTAATATGTTCCCTAAATATTTTATTTTTAATAAATTCTATATAGTATCCCTGCAAGAGAAGGCATCTTCCGTGAAATCCTAATAGCCTATCTTCAACAAACAGTTTCTAGGGGATGCCAAACCATACAATTACTAAATGGTTGATTTAATCAGATTTACATGAATTAGCCAGTTACACCAGCAAAAGAGTAAAACGATGAGGAGAAAACATCCCTACTAGCACCCATGCTTGGCATTTTGGACAGTTCTTCACCCATCATCTTATGAGGGTTTTACGGATAAAATTTTAGTTGTTGCTGGATATAAAGGGAAGCACAAAGGTTTGAGCATAAGGAACTGCTGTTTGGTTTTCTTCTACTTATCTAGCAACATTTTAATAATTTGGATTTTATGTACTGGGAGCTGTTCTTCAAAGCTTTCACAGAAGTGCAGTCCACATGAAACTGCCATCTCCTGGGGCCATCTTCTGAGGGCCAGAGAGCGCAAGTCTGTGTGACTGCTGTGCGCTGTATGCAAAGTGTAGGTGCTGGCTTGTAAATGCAGATAAATGCCGTGTAAAAAAACTTCCTTTTTTTTTTTTTTTCATTGACAGAGAACTTTAATCTTTGTTTGCATAGCGCAGTGGAGACATCCAGTGGCCAATGTCTTCAGTGACTGACAAATGGTCATCTCTGGATTCCAACTGCCTAACAAATGAAAGGCTGATGTGAAAACAGGCATTTTTAGGAGGTGGGTTTTTTTTTTTTCCCCCTTTTAAATTCAGAAAAGAGTTCCAAATGCAACATATTAAAACTAAGATCTGTAGAAGAAACTACATTACCTGGCCATGACATTTAAAGGGGTACTGGCCTTGAGCCACTGTTAAATATATAAGTTGTGGCAGTTCCACTGGTGCCAACAGCACTTATTATTCAGGTACTCACGTAAACCACCCGATGAAGTGCTTTGCTGAACTGAGGCCAACAGCCCATGGACAGCTACAGTTTAGATTTAAATTGTTACGAGCAAACACATCTTAAGGTTTTTGTAGACAAATGTGTATGTATTGATTTAAACATTGAACAAAAAACTCAGTTTTGAGCACCAATTGAAGAAAATTATTGTTAACAAAGAAACAGCAAAGGCAAGGAATTGAGAGTTGTGTTGTGGTTTCCCAAAGCCTTTGACCAGACTTCCACTGTGATCAGAGGATACAGAAATACCCTCAACTGGGAAAGACTGGCCACCTTGCAATATGCAGTGATTTGAAGTAGGCACAATTGTTTATAGATGCTTTATTTAATTATGGCTCAATAATTATATTTGTAGGATTTCCCCAGTGCCTGTAAAAGTTGTAACCACAGCAGAAAATAACATTCTGATAATGATCCCCTGCCATTCACGGGGTAAATGCCTGATGTTTATGTCATAGAGCGGTTACTGTGCAAAATCCCTTGTTGTAGGAGTTATCACTATTTCTACATACTGTAAAAAAAGAAAAAAAACCTTTGAAGGTTGTTGAGGCAGCTCTTTGGATTTCTCACTTCTGTAATTCAAAATGGCAGACATGGCTTAGCTCATTGTGGACAGTTCAGAAGCTTTTATTAAACATCACAACTTCCCAAACATTCCTCTCCTTTTACAGCAGGGCCCAGGTAGAACATTCATACTATGTTAAAACAAATTTTTAGGCGGTCGGAATAAAAAAAAATTTCATCAAAGCATATCAAACTTAGACCTTTTGCTGACTTCCAGATGTCCAACTGGTCAAGAGAGACTTGAAAGTGTGTGTGTGTTTATGAATTACTTCTTTCTAGTTGGTTTCTTTTAATTTCATTGGGGAATAATAATCAACCTTCCAGCTATTTTTACTGGAGGACAATAAATCTATAAGGTGTCATTAATAGTTTCTTAATGACAAAGGGATTTGGGAGGAATGGAGAAACCAGGAAAACTGGAGTAAATGTGACAATGTTTGTGAGTTTCTTATTGCCATAAACGCTAAATAGGTGGACAAGATTATGGAACATTGGGGTCTTTCAGAAATATTTCTGTTCACTGAAGAAAAATCTTCACAGAATCTACTCACCAGTAGTTCCCCGTGACTATTTAACATAGGACTTACTGGATCTGTGAGCAGAACAAACTGTGGTGTATTCAGGTAAAGGTGAGGAGTTTGTTTGAATGGTATTTTCCTTTTTGGCTTCATATTTGTTAAAATGTACTTGCAGTTTTGTTATAAAAGCTTGAATATATTTTTTTTCACTTAATATCTGAACCCCAGTGCAGAAAATATTTTAAATATATATTAAGTTGTTGCGACAGGGTGAAATAATAAACATCTTTATTACTTGAGAAAATGAAAATTGGAAGTAAAAAAAAGGGGGGGGAATGTTCCTCCATCACTGGAGTGAAAAATGGAAAATGATTTTTAAAAAAAAATCCAAGCCAAAGTCATAAAAGTTTATAAGAAGTTAACAAAACTGAAAGTAAAAAATAAAGACAACTCTTTCTGGTTATTGTCAAGAGATGTTCCCAAGCCTAATAAGGACAAAGTATCAAAAAAGACTCAAATAAAACAGATCACACCATGCTAGTATTTCTGTTGGAAAGACCAAATGTAGTTGCATGATAATTATTTTGTGGAAAAGGTTTGCATATTGTTATTTAGAAATCTGGCAACAGGTAACTGCTGTAAAAAGCATTATTCCTTCTGGCCACTTCAAAAATGCATAACTGTCCGTTGGTGGAAAGCCAGCCTGATTCCAGATCAGTTTTCTGTTGTGAACCTGGTAGCCTCCATTGCTAAATGGCAAAACTTCAACTAATGCTCCAGTACTGGTAGCTAAGCCAACACAGTCTATTAACCTAAACAGTGAAACCTTAAATAAAGTAGTTCTGCTTTCTGGAAAGCTTTGTAGGGAATGTCTATTTTTTGTTTCCTACCCATTTTCCTCCTTTCTGTAGGAAGCTGGATAAACAAAGTTGCCTACATTTAGCACTACACCAACACTTGTCATCCCTGCTGAGCTCTGCAGGTGAGCACTGGTGGATCGTTTTGAATATGGAATTGTCAGGTTTGGGTCTGTGTCTGGCACGGTGTATCACTCCAAAGTCTGCAGTGTAGCTGGCAGCTTACAGCCACCGCAGTGTGCCAGAGGACTAGATTTCTGTTTGTAGTGTATTGGACCCGTCTTTGTTTTCCTGCGTGTACGCGTGTCTTGAAGCACTTCCTATATGCAAATAAAACCTTTGAAACTTTCGTTCCACAAAACTGTAAGTTCTGCCTTAGTGAATACAGTGCTTATTAAATTATGTACCCTGAATGGAGGAGACCACTGCTTTATTTAGATGACATCAGCTTGTAGGCTTTGCTAACAGGTGTAATGGATACAGGAGCCTGAGACGTGCCAGGCTTCTCACCATCCCCTTCTTTCTTCTCAGCCACATGGGTTTCTGTGGGGTAACCAAGAATGTCAGTAACCTGCAAGTCTGTCACCAAAATCCCACAGCATTGGTGAGTTTTAACTGAAGTGGGTGTTACATGGATAGGCATGAGCACATCTCTTAAAAGTTTTTCCAGTGTTTGCTATGCCCCATGACACTGCCTGTAAAGCAGATACATAGCTTTTATCGTGAGTAAATACTGAATTACAGCCCATGGCAAGCTAGGCCCTGAAAATAACCGAGCTATTCAGAGACAACTTGTTCCTGGAACAATCGGTTCTGACACATCGTGGGTGAGTGTATCTTGGCTCGTTACAGAGAAGCACTGAAGTTGCCTTTACAAGGCAGTGTGCACACAGAACGCCGCCTAATTTAAATTCTCTTAATCCCATAATGTAGTATTACCATGAATGTGATATTTGCTTGCCAAGAGTGTGCATGCCACTTCTCTATGGGCACCCTCAAGGCATGTTTCTCAAATTGCAGAGCTTGTTATTAACTATTTTTAGATGTTTGGGCAAACTTACAAAAACAGACAAATGGTAAAAGCATTTTGAAATGTTCTGTGGAGAACTAGAACTGCTACATAGATAACAACGGGGAGTCTGAATCTCACATTAAATTAAGATTTGGACTGAGGAACTGCCAAGGAGAGTTTGAATGTTCCAGTCCCTACCTCATGGCACAGGGACCGTGAAGTTTCTTTGCTGTATCATTTATTCTGGTTGCAGCTACAGCTAGCATTGTCCGGGGTGGGAGATTTAGTGTGCCTGCAGTCTCGGAAGCTGAAGCAGAAAGGAGGAACTTACTACGTTTTGTTAAGGCCGGTCAGTGTATGGTTGTGCGCAATGTCATTAGTTTACTGATCAGTTGCATTTTGATTTGATTTGCACGTTATTTCCTGGGTTTTTTTGGTTCTGTGGCTATTTTTAATTTCCCTTTGAACAGCTGAATACATTATTTAGCAAATATATTGCAGTTGGAATGCTCTTTCTTGTAACATTTTTTCCGAAGAATATCATTAGATTGAAATTCCTTGCACTGGCAAGCTGCCTGTTGAGCTCTCTCTGTATCTCTTCAACCTCACTGCTGAGTAGCTCTGCCACTGGCCTGGCCTGCCCATCCGTTGTGCCTCTTCTCCTCCCTGCCTCATCTCCTTGGGCGAGAGGTCGGTGAAGATGGAAGAATGTGTTGGAGGAGGAAGCTGAAGGAAGGGAATAGCTGATATGAGGTCCATGAGCACCCCCTGCCCATGCTCTGGTGCGGCCTCTCCCTCCTGTTCTTAAGGGTTGTGTCGGCCTTGACCAGCACCTGGGAATGGCAGGTTTCATTTGGGGGATCTTTGCTCTTTGAGGGCTGCCGCTCTGTGCCTCTGGGCATGGCATAAGGAGCAGTGAGCTTAACTGGGCTGGAGAACTCCCCTTCAGTTAAGTTTTAACATTTGGAAGTATTCTTTATCAATTAAATGCAAACAGATCTATTCAAAAGCTTCTGCAAGTAGGAATGTTTCCAAAACGGTGGCTTTCTGCATTTTTAAACGTGCACAGGTTTGAGATTTGGGCGGGGTATTTTTTGACAACATTAATTTCTTATGCTTTCATTTAATGAAATCAGTGAGGGCCGAGATCGATGCAGGATGAGAGTAAAATTAGGCAGAGTTCAGACACAGAGGGGCCGACTCGCCTCTTGTGGCAGGCAGTAGGCGAGGGCACGGGCAGTTGCTATTTCCAGCACCGTGTAACGATGCCAGGGATTTTCCCCCAGCAGCTGACCGGCCCCAGTGGCGCCTTGCACTGGGAGCATGTCGTGGGCTCGTACAGACCTGTGTTTTCCTAATAGTGGGATTAAAAGGAGTTTAGGATTGCTCTTTGAGTGTCAGCCTGTGAACCCTGGGGGAGAACAGTTTCCCCATTCTTGCTGGTGCTGTGGCTCAGTTCTGCCCCTCAGCCAGGCCAGCGAAGAGGCCTCAGCCTGTAGCGCTGCTGAAGACCTAGTTTCAACTCCAGCCATTGGTTGTAATGTGGTGTCATCTAAACCCCTCTTTTTCCCCACCCTGTGTGGGTGGGTTGCACAGCTGAATTTTTCTTCTCAAACTTGTACTGCACTGAAATCTGCAGGGTAGATTTGGATTACATATCCGGAAGGAATTTTTCACTATGAGAGTGGTGAGACACTGGCCCAGGCTGCCCAGAGAAGCTGTGGCTGCCCCATCCCTGGAGGTGTTCAAGGCCAGGCTGGATGGGGCTTTGAGCAACCTGGTCTCGTGGGAGGTGTCCCTGCCCAGGGCTTTAGGGTCCCTTCCAACCCAAACCATCCTGTGATTCTAAACAGGCTGTTTAGCAGAAATTAACTGTATTGATATTTAATTGTGATTTAAGTTTGATCAATTGAATCACTGTTAGGAGAATAAAAGCAACTATAAATTAATGTATGGGTTGCCCCTACTCCTCCACTCTTGCATTCATTTTGAGTATGTCTTACTGTGTGAACTTGATAAATAGCACTTCAGAAAATCACGTTTCCTCTTTTTCCAGGTTTACACATATTTGTCAGTACACGAGCAATGCAAAATATGTTCTGTGTGTGAATTTTAGTGCATCAATGAATAGGACAAATTAACTGGAGAGTGGGTTGGGTTTTATACTTAATGGTGTTACTGCTGGTAGTGACAGACGACTTCAGGTTTTGTCTGTATGGAAGGGTAATGATTTCTAAATTCGTGTCCATCTGCAGGGCTTTTGTGTCCTGGTAGAACATGTAAAAGGATTCGTTTATGGTAGATTCCCTGCAATATCTGCTCTGTGGCACAGAAGAGGTGCCTTTGTAATTTAACATGAGGTCTCGGTACCCTTACTGGTGAAGTGGGAGGTGGCAGAATTGTGCTGCAGTCCCATTCTCGCCTGCCTGGGTCTTGTTCCTCGTAAGGAAAGGCGGAAGGTAAGTTTCAACTTGAGAAAAACTCCCAAGTCTTGCAGTTTAGACAAGCCCAGGTTATCACTGAGGTACTTAAGGCTAGTTGGGCGAGGATGTTATAAGAAACATACTGATTTTTTTTGATTTAGATATTTTTCCAGTCTATAAAGTGAAACCCAAACATTACATGTTACCAGGATTGTTTACTAAAGGCAC
Organism: Burhinus oedicnemus; assembly: GCA_008921705.1. NCBI lineage: Eukaryota > Metazoa > Chordata > Aves > Charadriiformes > Burhinidae > Burhinus > Burhinus oedicnemus. The sequence continues at coordinate 2,960,581 of VFFE01007253.1, read as the reverse complement.
CTCCTTCAGTTAAATCCATAATGAATAGGTGTGGCAGACCCTGTGCGGTAGCATTAAATTTCACCCAAGTTCACTATTTAATAAGGTAGGGTAAGGTGAGAATTTCTGCAGACTTGGTTGTGATAAGGTGGGCATGAGAAGGAAAAACAAATACATTAGGAAGACATGTAAAACAGTACCTGTATAGTGAACTGGCTTAGTAACTCTGTCACCCTTAAAAAGAGCCCATTTTTGAGTGAAAACGTGTCTTGCTGCCAGCTAATTTGGAAGGTCTTCACCTAGAAGCCTTTCTCTATTTTCTGAGGTCAGATAGATCCTTTTGTAAAGTCTGGGATCAGATGACATAGTACTAAAGTATGTTGCCTGTGTGGAATCAATCGCTTCACAGCTCATTGTTTAATTGACATTTTATGTCCAGTTGCCAAGCCAATAGTGTAGCTTGACCTACAGCTTGAACTACAAAAACTCAAGAGTTGTGGCAAAATACTGGGTAAGGGAGGGCGTCAAGATACATATGAGGTTAATAGGCAGTGGAGTACTTTTTACTAGTGCGGTGTCTTGTTTTACAAGGGAATTCTAAAATGTGTTTCTTCTGTTGTAATTTATGCATGGTAAGTACACGATGCTTACATAAAACCACGATGGGAAATGCCTCACATTGAATAGGGGCAATTCAGTTAGCAGATTTTGCTCTTCTTAGATGAAAGTTTTTTTCAGATCTTTGACCCCTGGGAACATTGTCTTTAGGTAGTAGTAATTGGTATATGACTAACCAAGGCAGTGCCTTTCAGTTGCTCACCAAAAGAATCTGAATATCGAAGGCCAAAGGGTTATAGGGTGAGGTGCCCATACAAACTTTTTTTCTGGTGTACGTTTATTGTTAAGGCTTGATTTTTTATTTATTTATTTATTTATTTATTTATTTGGTACTGGTCAAAGCCAGTGGCTGTTTTAGTATTTCTTTTTGTATGAGCAGGAACAGTTCCTAATAAGAAAGAATGAAAGACAAAATTTATGAAATAGGAGTCATATTTTACAATGCCAGTAATCTCAGTCTGCTTGTGGTTGTTAATGTGCTGCATTAGCAATGCAGTCGGCTTACCTGTCAAACCATAAATAAAGAAAGAGAGAGGTCCAGGAAAAAATACCATGCTTCAGCAGTTAATTCCTTCATCTTTCTGAGTAGCACAAAACTTTTCTTGGGATCTAGAAGGCAAACTGAGAACTTCAAGAATAAATATTTCAAAGGATCAAAACCAAATGAGAGATATTAGGAGGAGAAGAGTACAGGAAGGTGAGGCTCAGGATACTTTGAAGTGAAGGGAATCAACATAGAAGATAAGGCCATTTCCGAAAACCTAAACGGCTAGTTTGACTTGACTTTAGGGAATGGGAAGATAAGAAAATGTACACTGCAGAGGCGCTGCTTGATAGCTAGTGTTGCAGGTTATAAAAATAGGACACTTTCAGACACAGAAAAAGATAAGTTGATTTCAATTGTAATGAATCACTGAACCCGGATTATATTTATTTGAGAATTCTGAAAATAGTTATGTGTGAAGTGACTAAGCTGCTAAGAATAATGCTCAGTTTATCACTAAAACTAACTGTTATACTTGGAGATTGAACTGCAGGAAATACCTCACTTTTTTTTTTTTTTTTTTTTTTTTTAAATAACTAAGCAAAGCAAGTCCTTGGAATGATAAGCTAGTGATTCTATCTTAAAAAAGCAGACAGTGGAAAAATTACCTAGTTGAGCATGGCTTGCATAGCTTCTGCAAAAGGGAACTAGTTAAACAGATCACAGAATCACAGGGGTTGGAAGGGACCTCTGGAGATCATCTAGTCCAACCCCCCTGCCAGAGCAGGGACACCTAAAGCAGGTTGCACAGGATGGTGTCCAGGTGGGTTTGGAATGTCTCCAGAGTTGGAGACTCCACCACCTCTCTGGGCAGCCTGTTCCAGTGCTCTGCCACCCTCAAAGGAAAGAAGTTCCTCCTCATGCTTAGATGGGACTTCCTACGTTCAAATTTGTGCCCGTTACCTCTTGTCCTATCACTGGACACCACTGCAAGAAGACTGGTGCCATCCTCCTGGCACCCTCCCTTTAAGTATTTGTAAGCATTGATGAGATTCCCCCCTCAGCCTTCTCTTCTCCAGACTAAAAAGACCCAAGTCCCTCAGCCTTTCCTCATAAGAAAGATGTTCCAGCCCCCTAATCATCTTTGTAGCCCTCTGCTGTACCCTCTCCAGCAGTTCCCTGTCCTTCTTGAACGAGGGAGCCCAGAACTGGACACCGTACTCCAGGTGCGGCCTCACCAGGGCAGAGCAGAGGGGGAGGATAACCTCCCGCGACCTGCTTGCCACACACCTCTTGATGCACCCCGGGATGCCATTGGCCTTCTTGGCCACAAGAGCACATTGCTGGCTCACGGTCATCCTGTTGTCCACCAAGACTCCCACGTCCCTTTCCACAGAGCTGCTTTCCAGCAGGTCAGCCCCTAACCTGTACTGGTGCATGGGGTTATTCCTCCCCAAGTGCAGTACCCTACACTTGCCCTTGTTGAACTTCATTAAGTTTCTCTCTGCCCAACTCTCCAGCCTGAATGGCAGCACGGCCTTCCGCTGTGTCAGCCGCCCCTCCCAGTTTTGTGTCATCAGCAAACTTGCTGATGGTACACTCTGTCCCTTCATCCAGGTCATTGATGAATATGTTGAACAGGACTGGAACCAGTACCGACCCCTGGGGAACACCACTAGTGAGATCTTTGACGTCACTTAAAATTAGTAGAGATTTTTGAGGATTTTATCAAAAGATTGCCAGGCGCAATAGATGATGTATACGAGTGGCAATTAAATAGCTGCGTGAGGGGAAATCTAAGATCCAGATTTCAGAATTGGTCTGCACTAATTCTCTGTCCGCACAGGGCTAACTTAAGTTGAGCTGGAAGTTTGTTACTTTTATAGAAAACAGGTGTTAAATATAAATTTGAAATAATTGCATGTATTTATTTTGACTATTTGTTACATCTTAGCTGAAGATTCAAAAATACATTGAAGTGAAGTAGGAAATCCTGGGAATACTGTGTTTTAGCAGCTAACTAAGGTGTATAGCATCTCCTTTGGCAGATTAAATAGTGGATTTCAGTTATGTTACAGGGTATGAGCTGAAGCCTGGTGAAGTCAGGGGAATTTTAGCTGTTGATTTTGGCAGCAAATATTGTCAAAAGAAAAAAAAGGAATTCTGTTTGTCTCTCAATGTCGCTGTGTAACAGTGCTACTCTTGGTTGGAAAGGAACTGAAGGTATTGATACTTCATTTGGCAAATGAGGGTAATGAACTGTGTGCAACTTCAACCTGACAGCTGATTTGAAATAGAAGGACTACACAAATGTGTTAACAAACTTGGCAGCATAAGATATGTGGAGTGTTAGGCTGTATCTGTTTAAGTAACATTTTCACAGGAGATGATAGCTGTTTCTTGTCTTCTGTGTTCCTCTCGCCCCAAGTTGAGTGGACTTATTTCCTTCTGGATTTTGCATGTCAATAGAGATCACGAAGTTTTGAATAATGATGCGTTTTATATATTTTTAAAAATAAAAGACTTGTTCTTTTCTTAATTTTCTCTTGAACTAAAGAATAGTCACTAAAGTGCAACTTATAAAAATGAAGAGGAAAAAACAATGGATTTTTTAAAAAATTTGCCTCTAGCTTGTTTTATGTGTTTCTTAATACTAAGTGTTAGTATGTTTATTTGATGTGAACTGACCAGTGACTATCTGTGAGCCTAACTTGATGCACATCTTTCTGATTACAGTGTAATTTTGCTGACACTTAGGAACTGTCATAACATCTTACTATGTTTTTAGAAGACTAAATTTGGCAAAATTTTTATAAAACTAAAAACACTCTTGGTCATTTAGGAAAATACCTGTCATTAAAAGCTGAGATACTGGTTAAAATTTCACATGGTATGTTGGAATGCTTACCTTGGAGTTGGTTTCTTAATCCCCATGTGTTTGATGTAGCCATTCACACTGCATTCAATTTGCCTAGTTGTTTCTTCCTCTCAGACCTTGGTGTTACTTAAATGGGCTTTTCATTTTTAAAACGACTGCTGTGGTCATTATAACGGGGACTTTTGTCTCTTTCCACAGTGAAGGGAAGTCAGAAGTGTGAGCTGAATTGCCGTGCGATAGGCTACCGGTTCTACGTGCGACAAGCTGAGAAGGTGATAGATGGGACGCCCTGTGACCAGAACGGGACTGCCATCTGTGTGGCAGGGCAGTGCAAGGTACGGCTGCCAGCTCCAGCAGGTCTGCCTCTGGGCTCTCTCTGCCAAGTTTAAGTTCTGTAAGAGGCTGATACCACTGTACCTGTGAAGTGGTGTCTTGAACGTCTTTATTTTTTTGGAGAGATGTGAAAAATGTTAGATTTTATTATTACAGCTTTAATTTCTTAACTAATGTTTCTGTCTGCTGAGAACAAACTACGGAATGCTGAAAGGCTGGATTAAGAAGGTGTTCCGGCCACAATTAAGGTGACTTTCAGTGAGCTGTTGCCACATATTTAGCTTTCTACAGAAGAGATTCCATGAAAGAATCAGAGCAAAAAGATTGGAAGCTTAAATAAGAGAGAAATGTAATATCTTTCTTTGATTAAACTTTAGAGTGGAGATACTTTTTTCCATCTGCAACATAATGGTTTATTCACTTATGTGTTTATTTTGATTGCTTTTTAGCTGGTGTTAGTGTAACTATTCTGATTGCTCCGTGTTTGCTATTTTTACGAATTGGATCTGACTGGCTGTACATTTACTCAGCAGTGATGTTCTCTTAGAAAATACTTGAGCGAACGGTTATTTTTCAACTGTTCAGAAGGAGCTACTCAGTTGACTTTTTGCAGTCTGCTGTGTAGATTCCCTTTGTACTGAATAAATACACTGCCTTCTACAAGATGGTAGCAATTTTAAGCAAAATGTTATGGTGTTTAGAAAAAAAAAAAAAGGTTGTTTGCAATCTTTCAAGCAAGGTTAGTGGAAGAAATAAATTCCTAGCAAGGGGCATTTGATGCTTGGCTGATGTTTCCTATATATGTTGGCAAGAGAAGCGGAAGTGGGTCAAATGTGACTCATGAACTCAAATAGTGAAAGGTCAAGTTCAGTTTAAATAGTTGGTTTGCCAGAAGAAAACACTTATGATTACAACCTTTTCCTCTGCATGTTCGAATTCCTCTACTTGTGCACATCTGGACAATGCCATGTATCTTTCTGTTCTGTGTTTCTTAATGCAAGCAAGGCCATAGCTTTGAATTTCCTATGTAGATGATAGAGCTGTGTGAAGTTGGTTATTCTTTAAACCTTTCCTTGATTGCAAACCAATTCAGAAAAGGCCAGAAATTTGTTTTAATTACAGTTCTGATCTATGACTCAGAAATCTGAAAAATAGTTTTAATATACCAGCTGTTGTATTTTCCTAGTGCTGTGCAATTACAAAAGTGTCTACCGATAGCTCTGGATTGGGGGTCTGGGACAGAAACGAAAGGCAGTGTTCAGCAGCCTAGTAGGAAAGTGTTCTGAATTCTGAAAATCACCCATTGCCTGTGCAGAATGCCGCTTCCCGACACTGCATGTAAACAAACAGCAGGTTGTGAATCCTCACTGAGAATATCTAATTTGGGATTGATAGAATTGTAGAGTAATTCCAGTTGTAAGGTACCTGGGAAGGCTGTGTAGTTGAGCACCCTACTCAGAACAGGGTCTGCTCTATCAGACCAGGTTGAGTTTTGAACCTGTTCCAGTGTTTGAGCAACATCACAGTGGAATCTTTTTTCCTCATATTCAACTGAAATTCCCCATACTGCAGCTTGTGCCCTTGGTCTCTCAACCTAGGGCTGCACTTCCCTGAGAATCTGGCTCCATCTGCTCTGTTACCCGGTCTCCCATTAGGTGTAGGCAGCCTTCTCTGAAGGCTAGGGGTTCCTAGGCTGTAGTTGTTTTTTGGTTTGGTTATTGTTTTTTTTTTTTCCTTTCTTTTTTCCTATGGCCTTGAAAATAGACTTAAAAATCAAAATCTCAGTGTCTATTTAAACTGTTTCTCAGCAGTGCTTACTTAATGCTCATTGAAGTGATGTAGTTTATCATTCTTAAAGAGTTAAACAGAACCTGTTCTGTACTGGTGCTCAGTGCTTTATAAGCAATAAATCACCATGAGAAAGCCAAGACAGAGCAGGTAAAGGCACTTGTTACTTTGTGGGCTTTGTAGTGGTTCCCAGTACAGCCAAGCAGAACGAGGGTGTGAGCTGGGAGAAGCCGAGGGAGTTGGCAGAGCCCTCATACGCGGTGGTATTAACTGCACGTGTGCAGAAGGTGGAACAATGGAGGCTTTGGGAGACACATCTAGGCAAAATATTAAAAGGTTTGTATTTTTCTTCTGAAGAGGAACTTAATTCAGACGTTTCCCAGCTTCTTGTGATTAGTTCTTTTGATCTGTAGCCATTCACTCATCATTCATGACTCACTGCCTCAGTAAAATTGTGACGTGGATGTCAGCTGAGAGAGACTTGCCCTGTTCCACTGTGCAACAGTTAGGTTGAGGTTTTGTGTGTGTGTAAACCACACTCTTCTTTGTTTTAAACTTTTGAGTTAGTATTTGAGAGAGTATTCAGAGATACGTATGTCAAACTAAAGGAAAGTACAGTATTCCAGCTTCACGGTGCTTCAAAGCACTGTCATTATTGACTCTGTTATTCTTTTTCCAGTGATTTCCACAGTTCAAGTTTAGAAAGTCAGTGGTACATCTTTGGTGAAACTTTACCTCCAAATAGTCAATAGCATGTTTGCATTTGAGGGAGGTTGATAATGTTATGTCAGATGAGGTATGCTTCATTCTTCTTAGAAGTACTTTATGTTTCAGGATAGATCCTTCTATATTAAAATCACTTATCGTGTTCCTTTTTTATCTGTTCCATATGTAAGATCTCATGTTCCCTATGATTTAAGGATTAATTAATCCGATACACAAATAATATTAAGTTGCATATATTACCTGTCTCCTTAGACTCTGAGACTTTGTATCCCACTTGTGTAGGCAGCAAAACTATTAAAATTAAATAAAATAATTTTACTTAACAGTAATATTATACACTGTAGAGTGAACATGGATGTAGCTGAAGGATGTAATAATTAGTCAAATAATTTAAGTTTTATGCTGTCAGATGCTTAAGAGAATATTTTTCTGAAAATTTGTCAGCAACTGAAAATGTTTCTGGAGTAATGAAGCTTATTCAAATCTTTGTAGTAGGTAGCTCTTCCTTAACTGCACAGTATTTTTATTTGTTTTTCAGTCAGATAATTTAAGTTAAGCATCTAACGAATTTATGGTCTCTATCACCCTCTGTTGGACATTCTGCTGCATTGCCAGAACAATAATATTCTTGTATTAAAAAACATGATCTGTTTTGTTCCCACGACCATTGTTTCTGGTTAGTATTTTCAGTTTACATCATTCTTAGAAACAAAAGATGGAAAATGTTGGTATAATAAAAATAATAAAAAATACTTAGAATAAAGAATATGATAGAGGCAGGTTTACCTTCACCTGAAATAAAAATTAAACATGTATGAAGTAAGGCATTTTTCACTTTGCACTTTTTAACCATTTATAGCGTTATGTAAGGCAACCAGAAGTAACAATAGTTAGAAGTTTTCAATATAGAAAATGCAGTTACACCTGTTAACACTAAAAATACATTAACGAGAATTTTTGTCTTAATGTCCAAACCAGAATGTTTAATACATTAATTCTCTCCTTTTTAAGTTGTTAACCAATGTTAGATAGAATAACCTTTTAAAACAGAAGTATTGTTTAATCTTATCAGAAAGATAAACTATAGCATACAAGAAGATTTTAAAAACAGTAGCATGTACAAAAGTCCTTCTTCAGGCCTGGTGGTTGTGGCCATTACAATATCACACGGGAAGGTCAGAACAACAGTATGTTTCTGAGTACCTCCGAACAGCATCCCGGGATCCATTTCCTTACTTCCAGAGAATGTATTTTCTCACTGTTTGCTGTTCTTGTGTTCAGCTGGCCCCCAGAGTTGGAATTAAAAACGTTATAAATTGTGCAGCACAAGAGGTGATATGTAAAAACTCATTTTTCAGTTGTAGTCCTTTAACAAAACTTAATGTGTTCTTATGATGAAATATCCTAATTTGTTTGTTATTTTTTTCACTTTATTTGTCTGTGATATTGTGATATATTGTGCATATATAATAATGCAAGTACTACTAAAAAAGCTCACTCATTGAAATGATTATGTACTTCCTAGTGTAGACTAGCCTCTGAATTCTAATGAAATGAAACCTTTTAAAGCAATTAAATAATTTAAAAATAAAACTAAGCAAAATAGGAAGAACCAGGTGATATTCTACCTATGCAGAAGAAAGAAGTAGAACAGTGATCTTGGTAATCATTTTATTATTTCTGTGTAAAATTGCTCATCAGCACATTTGAACACTGTTCTTTCTGATGAATTTTGGAAAGTGAATGAACTTTTCCATTGACAGTCCTATTGAGTTCCACTTTTGTTTTTTCAAAATTTTTATTTAGTGCCACAGCTGGTTATTGCTAATACGTATGCTTTGAATATGTTTCGGTATTATTGAGTATGTCATGTGTTTTAATACATATTCTATGCCTCTCCTATCTCTACATTTTCACAGTTAAGTTAAAGAATGCCTACAAATGGGGCTTCTTCAACTTGCTATTTAGCCAGAAACGTGTGTTTTCTAGTTTTGAGATATTTTTCTGCTTGTTTTAAATCTGTGTATCCTTTTATTTCTTCTGGAGCCAGTGGAATGATCCTACTCAGTAACTTTTAAGTTTAGAAGAAAAATGCAAGTAGAATATTGAGGAGATTTTAATAAATAAAGCAAAGTATGAGGAAAGAATGCTCTTAATCTTTGGCTTTGACCATAGTTTACTAAATGTACCTAGAGGGAGGTATGTTGCACGCGTTATTTGCACGCATCTAGGACACTTCTGCTAGAACAAGCCTTTCCCAATACTTTGGCAGGTGTGAGCACTGACTCATTGTCGTTTTGGGGACAGAAAAAAGGTTATTTGTGAGCTGCGAAGCAAATTGGTTTTGCAGAGACGTTAGTTACCACGCAGTGGCGCACTTTACAAAAGTATTATTTAGCATTTCACGTAAAACTTCATTTGAGTGGGAACTGTAGATATTTTTTAAAGGTACCTGAAACAACTATTTTCTCTCCTGATTTTTATATTACGTTTTTTCTTGCATTGTAGTTTATTTTCATTTTCCAGTTAACTTCTGAAGTTAACTGAAAATACCTGAACAGCTTTAAAATGCACACAGTGAGTAACTTCAGTAGCAAAATGACTGGCAGTAGAGATTTTACTTGCCTTTAAAAAAAAAAATGCAACAGATGTTGAAATCCTTGCAAACTTTATAGGGAGGTAACTTAAGTCAGCTATAGGAAGCATTGCCAAGCATGCTAAATCTCCATCAAAAAAACATGATTAGGCAAGGAGCCCCCATCTGGAACTCTGCTGATGGGCACTAGTGTGCAGGTAGCAGACCCATAGGTGGCATTATTGTTTTAAGTTAGGGAACTCTTAATGTCTGTAGGATCACTGTGACAGATCAGGATGATGAGAACTGTGTACTTTCCGTAAGTTAACATTATTCTCATGAGCCCTATGGTTGTTCTTGTAAGGGTAAAGAAGCTGTTTTCGATAGGAATCTCAACTTACTAGTGTAATGTTAATGGCTTGCACTGAAAAAAAGGGTCTGGGGTGGATTTGGGGTGTTCGTGTGTGTGTGCATGTTTTCTTATAGTTAGAACCAGACTTCCTCCTTTCTCTGTCCTTGTCTGTTTAGTTTGTAGGTTCTTCTCAGCAAGTACTCTGTACAGTGCTAGCTTCTGTGAAGCTTTTCTCCTTGTTCCTTAGACATTACAGTGTTCATTTTTTATCAATAATAATGTAAGGAAGAACCTAATACCTGGATTACTATAGCAGAAGCAAGGGCACATGGATATCTATATCTGCCCTTCAGCTAAATTACGGAAAATGTTTGTGGTTGCTTGTCCATCTTGCTTGGTTGCTCAGAAGACAGGGGTGTATTCTTCACTGCACAGGAACTTTGTAAAGCTCTCTGTCTTGAGATACAAAGACTTTGAAAGCAGCCTGAGAAACTGTACTGAGTGAAGCATTGATCTGTGCCTCTGTGGCATGCTCTGGCCATCCGTGCGTTGGTATTAGCCTAAGCAGCGCGAAGGCGAGCGAGTGAAGGTTGGTGTCAAGCATTGCTTCTATTTGAGGAGGACCAACTCTCTCTAGTTATTTGACCTTATCCTAAAAGGGGGCCTTGAAATAGTGAATTAGTTATGGTGTTTTTACCATGAGAGCCGCTGTATTAAGAAGTTGCATGCTGCAGAAAATTGTCACCAAGGCTTTGTCCAGGATATGATCGTGCACAGGATATGCTCTATGGAAGTGGGGAAGTAGGTTTGGGAGCCTAGTGGCATTCAGATGCTGAAATGCATTTCAGAATCAAATGAAAATTAGATCTCTAGTTTGTTAATATTCAGGGCTTGCTTTTTTCTTATTTTTTGTTTGGTTTCTATCAATAGTAGCTGAGGACATGGTGCTCTGAGCTCAAGACCTTTTCAAGGACTAGGTAGAATGCATTCAAAGAAGCAAAAATCAACATTTTGCCAGATCTTTCTTTAGTTCTGCTCATACTGTATATGGAGCCTCTGTCAGAGACTTTTTCTTTTAAGGAAAAATAGTTGATCTGTAAAATATACCATAAAAGTGAAAAACTGTAGTTGCAATACAATGTGCTCTCCTTCTGTCTGCCTTTTCATAGATACCATTATAATTTCTTGGCTGTTGGAAAGGACTCTTCCTTGTTTCTCTTCATAATGACTTGCTAATGCCAAGCATTGCCTTGGGAAACCCCTGCCTGGCATTAATAAGTTGTTAATGCAAGAGCTAAGAAATAACTCCTCTTGCCACTTCTTTCCTCCGTTTGCATAGTTTTCTGTTAAATGTTTTACAGAGAGTAAATGAGCCTCTGTAAGGTTTCTTGACCTCATTGTCTAAAAAGTCTTTCTGCTTTCCTCCATTTATAAAGCAACACTAGAAATTTTTTTGGCATATGGTCTTTGGTCATGACCTAATTTAAGTTGCTTCCGATAGCTGATACACAGCAGGTGCAGTCACTACACGTAAAAGATACTGAAGGAATAACTTTACTGCCTTTGAACTGAGCTAAAACTGATGTAAAATCTGATGATAGGAAATTGTGAATAGCAAAGCATTCGAGTCAGCTGAGTTCAAACACCATGAGTAGGCACTAGAGCTGGGTATTTGTTCTTCTCCCCTTGTCTACCAGCCTCTTGTCCCAGGAAAGACCTCACAATCCAAAGGATGGAGCTCCTCACTCTTCCATGAAGCTGCTATCCAAATCTATAGTTTCGCACTCAAATAACCCAGTAATACAGATGTTATCAGGGTCAGGTGTTACTTACAATGGCATTTAACATACTTATCCAGCATTTATGCTAGTGCTGTGTTCTGTTGGGTTTGTTTGTTTGTTTGTTTGGGGTTTTTTTTCCCAGTTTCAAGCCAGTTATGGGGGGACAAACTGTTCTTGATTCAGTTTAAGTTAACACAGTATAGGAATGGAATAAAACCCACTGAAATAACCTGAAGCAGGCATGAAAATTTTTAATAAATTTAATTTAATGAGAATGAATTTATATAAGATCTGCATGTCATAATTGTGTACATAACCTTTTCTTTTTGCTCCAGCACTTGGAACTGCAAAGCAAGATTTCACTGTTTTGTTGAATTAAAGCCTGACATGAAACTTGTGAAAAGACACAACACCGTTCAGCAATGTTAAAATTCGGCTTACAGCTCTAAGTACTGGAGAAAAATGTTATCACTGTATGTTAAAATGTTTTCAACAGAGCTGCTGGGAAAAAGTAAAATAAAATACTTATGCTAGAAAAAAGCTGATTAAACAGACATTTTTCTTAAGTGATAAAAAATTCCAGTGTCAAATACCTGAGGTAAAACCTCAATCTTGAAAAATGTCCTAATCAGAATTCAAAAGTAAATGCTTTGTAAAATTGTATTTATCATTTCAAGTTCCAGAGCATATCAACAGAATGTGTAATTAAGGTTAACTGGTGCTTATAATTGTATGAAATATATTCCTTCTTTTAGATCAAATTATCTAGATCATTTTCTTAAATGGCAAAGAGGAAACAGCTTCCTTGTGTAACTCTGAAGATTTAAAAAATAAAATACTAGAACTTCCAATTATATTATACCTTATTGCTGTAGTGTTACGCAATGATATAAAAAGAAAATGAAGTTAAAACTGTCAAATTTGAAAAAAAAAACCAACCAGACAAAACCCAAACAAACCTAAAAATGTTTTACAGAATGTCTTCATGCTAAAATGTTTTTTAACTGCTTTAAAACATTCTGCATAGCATATTGCTTGGAAAAATGTTTGCTTTACTTCAGTTTAGAGCAAAACTAGATGCTGAAGTGTGCCATAGAATGGCTAATCCAAATTTTGATTATCTCAGTGCTCCACTCTGAGTCTCTGTTTGTTCTCCTGTCAAATGCAGTCAATAAGGTATAACCTGCTGAGTGAAGCAGCTTGAGACGTAGGAAAGTAGAGGAGTTGTGGGTAGCATTAATTTGTTCTTATTTCTGCAATTTTTTTTAACAATTATTTTGCAGATTCAGGTGTCTTTCTAAAAAGGTAGAATGTAATCCTTAGTCTGTGGTAATCATCTGTCTTCACAGATTGGATGCCAGTGGGAGGAAATACATAGCAGCTTGGAGTTTAGTTGTGTCACTACAAAAGTAGTTCTGAAAGCAAATGCTGTTATCTCTAATGATTAAGTGACACAGTTAGGGAATCTTACTACAGAGAGGTGCTCTTCTATCTGAACTAGTTTCAAAATAACACATTTTTAAAAAATCAAAAATAAAACTAAAAAAATTCAAAGTTTTCAAGAATGCTGGGGATACTAATGGAATAGAAAATAAAAATATTGTATGTTGTTGGGCCTTGATTTTTTCCCTGATTAAACAGATTGATATATATCAGGCTGCAAGTGAAGCCAGGTTTGGGTATTAATCTGGCAGTATTCCTAGGTTGGAATAATCAAAGGATCACTCTCGGGGGCTGCTGACTTTCTCTGACTCTAGCATGGAGTAGATACTCTCTTCTTCAGTCTTTGACTCCAAGACAGCTGATGATTCCAGCAGCTGAAGTGTAAATCAACCTCTGTATTTCCCTGCCAGTCTTTTTTTTTCCTGTTCCTATCTTTTAGACCTTTTTTTCAGCATTTTAGTGTAGTATCTTTTTTTAATGTCTGTCCATTTACTTTTGACTTTCTTCTTTAAAGTTTCTCTTTTTGCTTGAAGCTGTTGATAACAATTTTAAATGCCTTTCTGAGGCCAACAACTGGCAGCATTTGCTGGGTAGGAAGTGAGAGATGAACTTGATTGTTTTGAGTTCACCATACAAAGAGCAGTGAATGCGATTTAGTAATGCTCCCAGCAGAGTCTTCTTCTGCACCTAACATATTTTTAAAGGAAGAAGATAAAGTCCTGTAATATAGTAATATGCTACTATGAAAGGATGCTGAGAGTGGTTATTAAGAAACATTCAGTAACACACCAGTCCCTTCACATGGTTGTTCACAAAATTACCACAGAATCACAGAATGGTTAGCACTGGAAGGGACCTTTAAAGATCATCTAGTTCCAATCCCCTGCCATGGGCAAGGACACCTCCCACGAGACCAGGTTGCTCAAAGCCCCATCCAGCCTGGCCTTGAACACCTCCAGGGATGGGGCATCCACAGCTTCTCTGGGTAACCTGAGCCAGTGTCTCACCACCCTCACAGTAAAGAATTTCTTCCTCATAGCTAATCTAAATCTCCCCTCTTCCAGTCTAAAACTGTTCCCCCTCGTCCTATTGCTCCACTCCCTGATAAAGAGTGCCTCCCCAGCTTTCCTGTAGCCCCTTTAGGTACTGGAAGGGGCTATAAGGTCTCCCTGGAGCCTTCTCTTCTCCAGGCTGAACAACCCCAACTCTCTCAGCCTGTCTTCATAGGAGAGATGCTCCAGCCCTCTGATTATCTTAGTGGCCTCCTCTGGACCCATGCCAACAGGTCCATGTCCTTCTTGTGTTGGGGGCTCCAGAGCTGGATGCAGCACTGCAGGGGGGTCTCACCAGAGTGGAGCAGAGGGGCAGAATCCCCTCCCTTGCCCCGCTGGCCACGCTGCTGGGGATACAGCCCAGGATGTGGTTGGCCTTCTGGGCTGCCAGCGCACATTGCTGGCTCGTGTTAAGCTTCTCATCAACCAACATAAACAAACCTGAGCTTGGTCACTCGTTCTGCTTCTAAATTACTGTATTTCTGCCATGATATGGAAATAAAGTGTAGACAAAAAAAAAGGAGTATGGATAAAAATACAAAATAAATGTGACCTCAAAGCTATTCCTTTTCCTCAGCCCCTTTCAAGAGTATTGATGAACACGTTCAGACAAAACAAGGTGTGGTGGCCTGCAGTAAGCTGGCTTGCAGCATGGTGCTGTGCTCACAAGAGAGGCAAGCTGGTGAAGAGCGATGGATGCTGTACCGTGGCTGAGGTGGAAGTGATTTATTTGATGTCTCTTATGCAGGAATTAGTAATTTATAGTTAATGCCTTTTACGTAACCAAGAGAACCAAATCTGTTTTGTGTTACATTATAGCAGTTCAAAGAAAAAAAAAATACAAGAAATTTCAACCCGTTGAAATTCATTCAAGGGAGATGGGAAAGCGACTGTAAAAGTGAATCACATAGCTGGTGCAAGACCCCTCTTCTGAGGTTAAATAGCAAAAGGAAACAAAGTAATTTAGATTTTATTGCAAAGAAACAAAGAGGCTGCAGCAGAAATAATGTTCAGAAACTCAGATGTAAGGTATCTGTTTAACACCTGGACAAGCAAGCACTGGGGAGAAAGTTATTAAGAAGGGGACTGACTCCATAAATATTCATTCTTGTTCTCCTCTTTAGAACATGGATGAAAACTTCGCAATTATTCCTAAATTGTAAAAAAAAAAAATTATTAATAAAAACCCTGATCTGTGTTTTTCGTTACAGAATTTTTCTGTTTATTGACTGGATTATGTTTCTTGTGCTAGAGATCAGAGCTTGGAAATGTTCAAGCCATTTGACTTCCAGTATCTCCGTGTGGTGATTAAGTTAGGATTCCCAAAAAGGGTTGTAGATTCCGCTTGGCAGAATGTATAAAGAGATCCTGGCACCTTGATTAGATGCCTAAACCTAGACATTGTTGGTAGTCCCCCAGCAGACGGAGTGGTGGTGCGGGTTATTCTCTCTGTGCTGTGTTGTGTCCGTGGTGGCTGCGCTGCACCCGTCGGTGCGGGCTTGGGCTGCATCAGCGCTATGCCACTGTCCCAGAGAAACCTGGGGAGGGGACTCGCACCCTGCAGCATCTGTGGTAGGCCATGCACAAAAAGAGAAATCAGGAAACTCTGTTCTTGAAACTAGTGTTCTCTGGTAATGTTCATATTAGAAAACCGTTACTGTAAACAACCAGGAATGATTTTGTCATGATAAACATAGGAAAAGCTGGGTGGGGGGGAAGATTTAGTTGCACCGTCCTAGAGCAGGCTTGGTATGGTATGGCATGGCATGGTATGGTATGACATACTGGGGGAGAATTCTCGTCTGATTGTGTACTTTCTCTCTCCCTGCTTGCAGAGTGTCTGTCAGTAGAGTTTAACCTGCAGTGGGCTGCAATCTGCAATAAGACTACTATAGGGTATCACAAATTTTAAAAAAAAGGCAGTGTAGAGACAGCTTAGTACAGATTGACACGTTCACATGGCAGATGGGGCCATAAAGTAGGAGGAAGGCTAGTTAGGAACACTTGTGGGGAAAAATAAAGGCTTGCATGTGTGGGGATTTATGAGGTGAGTGCTAAAACAGTCATTGAAACAATAAATTGAATTAGTATTTCATTTTTGTTTTGGTGTTTTTTGTTGCTTTCTCTGTCAGTTTGAATCCACGTAGTCTCCCATGATGTCCGTGGTCTAGGGATCAGCTTTTCCCCTTTGTTGACAGTTGGATAACCCTATGCTGGTTTGTGGCTGCGCCTCCTTTGTGCTAGTGCAGTGATAGCACTTACAGAGTTGACTAGTGATATTTCAGAGCTCACCTTCAAGTCAGAGTTCTTAAAAATACAATATGAAAGTATATTTATTGCTACAGGTTTGCTCGTCTTTTCTTTTATAATACTAATATACCAACTGGTGGCAGGTTGATATTGGTAGTATTTTAATTACTGTAACTAGTGATAAAATTACTGATAAGATGGAAATTTTATTACAATTCAGTCATTTCAGAAACTTCAGAATTTAGGCATGGTAGGATTTTTTTGGTTAACTGCAAAACTACTAAGAAATTATAATAAGCTATCAGGAGCCAATAACCCAGAGGTCTTAATGGAAGAAGAAGAATTTTTAGAAAGTGATGACAATGCAGCTTAGTCTGACCTAAGCTGTTTTTCACTAAGGAGCCAAATAGGAAGTAAATGCTTAATTTTGTTTTGATGATTTTGGGAGCCAATTGAAAATAATAATAAGAACTGTAAAAGAATATTCCAAAATACCTATTATTTAATCAGGAAACTGGAATAGCAATCTTGGAAATCTGGTCTGCAGGAAATTAAGTATTTAGGCTTTGTTTTCATTTAACTACATTATAATATTACTTTAGAGCCTGGAGAGGGTCCAGTATGTTTTTAGGCACTTCTATTAAAACAAAAATTACAATTTTGATAGACTGGGTTGGGCAAATTTGTCACATGAATAAATAAATCCTTGGGAAGAAGGTATATATAGACAGTAGTTCTGTGTGTGCATGTATTTTTCTGTTTATGCAGGCACTTGCACACACATATATAGATGCACCCAGAGCAAATAGTTAATGAGCTGTCCTGTCTTAAAATATGCTTGGAGTGTTGTCTTGTTGTATTAAATTAAAGCCATGAAAAAAAGATACTACCATGTTAGGAACATAGGAAGGCATTAAATTTGCAGTAGTGTATGTGTAAAGGAAGAGATACTTGGCAAGCAGGAGAGTTCAAGCCTTACCTGCGCCTAATGGGGAGATGAAACCACCGGACTCTGTCGAGTGGCTGGTGGTTTGCTCCCAAGAACTGGGATGGATTCAGATCCCTGGTCCAGTCCAAGAGCAGGGCTGTTCTGCAGTAGGTTTCCTGTGTGACCTTGGATATTTAATTTATCATAGAATCATAGAATGCTTTAGGTTGGAAGGGACCTTAAAGATCATCTAGTTCCAACACCCTTTCCGTGGGCAAGGACACCTCCCACAAGACCAGGTTGCTCAAAGTCCCATCCAGCCTGGCCTTGAACACCTCCAGGGCTGGGGCATCCACAGCTTCTCTGGGCACCCTGGGCCAGTGTCTCACCACCTTCATAGTGAAAAATTTCTTCCTGAGATCTAACCTAAATCTGCCCTCTTTCAGTTTGAAGCCATTACCCCTTGTCCCATCACTACATGCCCTTGTAAAAAGTCCCTCTGCAGCTTTCTTGTAGGCCCCTTTCAGATACTGGAAGGCTGCTATAAGGTCTCCCTGGAGCCTTCTCTCCTCCAGGCTGAACAACCCCAACTCTCTCAGCCTGTCCTCATAGGAGAGTTGCTCTAATCCTCTGATCATCTTCATGGCCTCCTCTGGACCCATGCCAACAGGTCCATGTCCTTCTTGTGCTGGGGGCCCCAGAGCTGGACACAGTATTCCAGGTGGGGTCTCACAAGAGTGGAGTAGAAGGGCAAAATCATCTCCCTCGGCCTGCTAGCCACACTTCTTTTGCTAGAGCCCAGGATGCGGTTGGCCTTCTGGGCTGCAAGCACACCCCCAAGTCCCTTTCCTCAGGGCTTCTCTCAGTCCATTCTCCGCCCAGCCTGTATTTGTGCCTGGGATTGCCTCGTCCCACATGCAGGACCTTGCACTCAGTCTTGTTGAACTTCATGAGGTTGGCATGGGCCCACCTCTCAAGCCTGTCCAGGTCCCTCTGAATGGCATCGCTTCCCTCCAGAGTGGTGACCGCTCCACACAGCTTGGTGTTGTCGGCAAACTTGCTGAGGGCGCACTCAGTCCCTACATCCATGTCACCCACAAAGATGTTAGATAGTACTGGTCCCAGTACCGACCCCTGAGGAACACCACTTGTCACTGCATGCCACTTGGACATTGACCCGTTGACCGCAACTCTTTGAGTGCGGCCATCTAACCAATTCCTTATCCACCAAGTGGTCCATCCATCAAATCCATGTCTCTCCAATTTAGAGACCAGGATGTCATACGGGACAGTGTCAAATACCTTGCACAAGTCCTGGTAGATGACATCTCTTGCTCTCCCCTTATCCACCAAGGCTGTAACCTCGTCATAGAAGGCCACCATGTTTGTCAGGTACGATTTGCCCTTAGTGAAGCTGTGCTGGCTACCACCAATCACCTCCTTATTTTCCATGTGCTTTAGCAGTTTCCAGGAGGATCTGCTCCATGATCTTGCCGGGCACAGAGGTGAGACTGACCGTTCTGTAGTTCCCCGGGTCATCTTTTTTACCCTTTTTGAAAATGGGGGTTATGTTCCCCCTTTTCCAGTCAGCAGGAACTTCACCTCACCACCACAACTTCTCAAATGTGATGGATAGTTGTTTGGCAACTACATCTGCCAGTTCTCTCAGGACCCATGGGTGAATCTCATCAGGTCCCATGGACTTGTGCACATTCAGGTTCCTTGGATGGTCTTGGACCTGGTCTTCTCCTACAGTGGGCAGTTCCTCCTTCTCCCAGTCCCTGCCTTTACCTTCTGCAACTTGGGCAGTGTGGTCAGAACCTTTACCAGTGAAAACTGAGGCAAAAAAGTTGTTGAGTACCTCAGCCTTCTCCATGTCCCGAGTGACCAGGTCTCCGTTTCCTTCTTAAGTGGGCCCGCATCTTCCCTAGTCTTCCTTTTGTCCCCGATATATACCTACGGAACGCTTTCTTGTTGCCCCTGACGTCCCTGGCCAGATTTAACTCTATCTGGGCTTCAGCTTTCCTAACCTGATCCCTGGCTGTCCAGGCAATTTCTCTGTACTCCTCCCAGACTACCTGTCCTTGCTTCCACCCTCTGTAGGTTTCCTTCTTCTGTTTGAGATTGTTCAGGAGCTCCTTGTTCATCCATGCAGGCCTCCTGGTGTTTTTGCCTGAGTTCCTCTTTGTTGGGATGCATTGCTCCTGAGCTTGGTGGAGGTGGTCCTTGAATATTAGCCAGCTTTCTTGGGCCCCTCTTCCTTCCAGGGCTTTATCCCACTGTATTCCCTCAAGCAGGTCCCTGAAGAGGCCAAAGTCCGCTCTCCTGAAGTCCAGGGTAGCAAGCTTACTGTGCACACTCCTCGCCACCCTAAGGATCTCAAACTCCACCATCTCATGATTACTGCAGCCAAGGCTGCCCTTGAGCATGACATTGCCCACCAGCCCCCTCCTTGTTGGTGAGGACAAGGTCCAGCATGGCACCTCTCTTTGTTGGCTCCTCTATCACTTGGAGAAGGAAGTTATCGTCAGCGCATTCCAGGAACCTCCTGGATTGCTTATGGCCTGCTGTGTTGTCCTTCCAACAGATATCGGGGTGGCTGAAGTCTCCCATGAAGACCAGGGCTTGTGAACCTGAGGCTGCTCCTATCTGGCTGTAGAGGGCCTCATCCGCTCGGTCTTCCTAGTCAGGTGGCCTGTAGCAGACTCCTACTGTAACAGCACCCGTCCCTACCCTCCCTTTGATCTTGAGCCATATGCTCTCGGTCAGCTCCTCATCTGTCGCCAGGCAGAGATCCATGAACTCCAGCTGGTCCTTGACATAGAGGGCGACACCCCCTCCTTGTCTCCCCTGCCTGTCCTTCCTGAAGAGTTGGTATCCATCCATTTCAACACTCAGCATCAATCCATTTCAACACTTCAGTCATAGGAGCCATCCCACCATGTCCCTGTGATGCCGATTAGATTGTACTCTTGCAGGCATGCATACGTCTCTAACTCCTCTTGCTTGTTTAACCTCTTTGCTTATCATTAATACAGCACTGCGCAAGGATACCTGAGTGTGTGGTGAATGTGCAAATGGGACCCAAAAGCTCTTTTTCAGACTCTGGAGCCCTGTTAAGAATCTATTTTATTAACCGAAGTGGAGCCCAATAGTATTGTGACTTTCCTCCTTTGGGTGGCTTGCTGGGAACTGGTTCTTGTGTCCTCCGCATGATGCATCTTTGTCCCAAGCATGCTCTTAATGCCTAGATTCTCTATCTCAAAAATGGGAATAGTGTGGCAAATCCTTGTTTTGTAAGATAAATACAAGTTTTGAGACTTAATGGTAGTAAAGTGTACATAGGGATGGATTAATAGCAAAGTGTTGCACTTCATTGTAATAAATGGGTTTTTGTGTACTTTCTGTGTGTTTTGACCACATTGACCTGCGGGAAGTTGTGTTTTGCCCTTGAGCAGAACAAAGGTGTGGGAGAATGTTCTCAGGGAGAGCAAGAATGTGAGTCATAATCCTTTGCTGAGACCAGAGTTTCAATTTCGATGCAGAAGCTCATGTTTACAAGATGTTTACAAGATACAATTTAGTTTCACAGGAGTCTATGCAGAGTTCCCTTCAGTTTAAATTTCACATTGGTTGAGTTTTCCCATAAGGGTTTTGAGCTTTTCTCAAAAGCTTTTTCTCAAAAGCTCAAAATAAAAAAGTATTCTGGATGTCATCTGGTACCACCTCAGTCTGTGAAATTTAATAAGATTAGATCAGAGACTGTAAAACAGCATATACAGCTAGATCAAAATGAACTTGTTCAAACTTGGTTGAAACTGAATTTTTAACAGAACCTGAAATCGGCCAGACTTTCTTGTAGCTTTGCAGTGAAACTGGAATCTTGATATTGACAGTCCTCTTCCTGCCCCCCCCAAGCGCCATGGTATTTGATTTTTCTTGAAGTCCTACAGACTGGAGCCACATGAGTGTATGATAATTTAGGTTTTCATGTCAAGTAATGTAAATTTGCAGCTTCCATGGTTGCTAGAGAAATAAAAAACTGACTACATCATACACTTGATGGCTCAGACTTCACAAAACCAGTGAGGTGCATTCAAACCCTTATTAAAAATTCTATTGATTTGCAAGTCTGTGCCCTATTTTGGGGCCCCAAACATTTTCTTATTATAACAACAGGTTTTTCACATTGGCAGAAACAGCAGCAAAACTTGAAAAAGCAGAACAAATGTGATGTTACTACCTAAGATTGACATATTTAATCCTTTTTATGGCCTCAGCATCTCTGCAGTCACAGGAGTATACTATGTAGCTGCTGCTGCTGAGATAATCCAATTTCCTGGAATTCAGACAATGTGGTATCTTTGAACAAGAGGACTTACACCTTGCTCAACGGAGAAGTCATCAAAATGCTTGTGAATAACTTCCTCTTCCCTCTTTGTAACAAACAGCGACACCTGATCTGTTCAAAGTCTCTTGTAAAGACCTACTTGAGCACATGCATTAAACTTGATAGATTTTCTTTTTAAATTACAGTGCATGAAAATGTATCAATAATGTGTGCCACATGACACTTAGCTTTGTAGTTTGAGGCAGCTTAACCTGGCATCGAAGTGCGTTTCATGAAATGAAAACTTGGCCAAGGTTCCAGTTGTTGTGTCCACAGTCAGGCAGTCCGAGTAGTTCACCGGCAGTATTTTAGTATAGTTTGGCTTGTGCGTAGTTTTAACAAATCCTGGGTAGTGGAAATTAGAAACATAAGTATGTATGTATCTCATAGCAGGGAAAGATGACTTGGAAAGAAAAATCTGTTTTCTTCTATAAAATAGAAAATGTTTTTACAGCCATTGCCTTTCCCTTTTCATACTAGAGCTGTGCCTATAATTTTAATAATTGTCATTTGCCAGGATGTTGACCTTACAAAAATTAGAAATGTCAGAGCTTGTTAGTTACGGATATTGGGCTGTTGTTGATGCTCTTTATATGTAGTCTGCCTTATTTTCTCAAGTTCATGAACACACATGGAACTATGATGACAGAAGTGGGAAAGTGCATATCGATTTGGTTCCTACATAAATAGGAAAAATATCTGCAGAAAACTAGTGAGCAACTTCAGAAACTAGTTACGAGTAAAATCAGTCCTCTAGTCCCAAACTTTTCTGTGACAGAGGCACTTTCTTTCCCTTCCTGTTCATGTTTATTCCCTGTATCCCAGGCTGTTTTCTGTAGAGAGGTGTGAGCCTTCACACACGAGTCTAATGAATTTATGTAGATGTTTCAAGTGTGCATTAGTGGTATCTTACAAAATGCAAGGTGGAAGAATTGCTTAGCATAACATTTTTGAAGGGGACTAAGTTCCTGCTATAATGTTGAATACCTGTTCTTACAAAGCCGATGCTTCTTCCTCAACACCGTTCCTGACATACGATTGCGATAAATGAATGTAGTCTTGCTCTCCTAGAAGGTTTGTTTTACAGCGTAACGGTATCGCTGATTTGCTCTCTTCAGCACACATAGAGTTTTACCTAGTTAAGTAGGGTGGGAAGTATGATGAAAGGAAAAATCGGGATTCTGTAGTTGTAACTTACTTGATACTTCTGTCGATGATAATTGGAGCAGAACCAAATCTAGACCATTCTGCTATAGATTTGCAGTGACACCAGTAAGAAAGAGCATGCAGTAGAGGAGATAATGGAGGACTTGGGAGTCTTGCACAGCTTGGGTAGTATGAGAAGGAAATGTGTGTGTTTCACGTGCGTGTGCAGTACAACAAATAGCTTGAAGAAAACATGACTTCAAATCAACTGGTATTTGCTAAAGTTTGTAAGTACTTTAGGGGTTGGATGCAAGACCACATTATGGAAGATTAGGTAAAAAACAGTAACCACCTGTGACTATGGTGCTTGTTCACATCAAGTAAGAAATAATGCAGCCTGGAATTACTGCAACTGTAAACTTAAGATAATCACATTACCTTTCATTTGCTGCGGGTGAAGGGTTATACAGTTATTGTAGCTCTGTTCATCTGTATTAACGTTAAATTTCAATAACTAGCCCTAGCTTGAGTACTGATTTTACTCATATTAGAAAATGGATTTTCCTAAAAGAAGGTAACCTTTTGAAAAAATGTCATCTTTCAGAATAGCTCTTTTAATTTTTCTAGCAGCATTTGTGATCCAAAACAACATGAGCAAGGGGCACTGACACAGTTCCCTTGAGGTAGCTGATAGAGGGAAAATTGAGTAAACATACGTATCAGAAGAGAACCCAGGCCCGCATCTCAACAACTTCAGTAGCAAATTGAGCAAGTTTTAGCAATTTCAATGCTGCTGAAAGCTATTTTAGGCTAAAATGAATTAGTTCAGTACACTTCCATGATGGAGGTTGAGATGGTGATCTGGAGAGAGTCAGAAAGATAGCTCGGACCTCTGGTTTCTCGAGCTGGTCCATCAGATTTAGGAGATCTTTTCTGTTGCTCCTGAGAAAGTTATCACTTCAGTAAGAATACTCATTGCAACAAATAGATAATACTGGAAAAGCATCTTGTCTTGTTCAGTTTTTTTCTTTTTGGGATGCAGTGAATGATGAATTGTTTCCTTCTCAGCAGCTTTGGAAGTGGGCAGATTTTGAGAGTGGTGGACGCCTCCTCTGCTGAAGAGGACATTAGTTACTATTATTCTATGAGGAAACAGTGGCTAGTTATAGGAGCTACCAGTAATTCTACAAAAACTAGTAAATATGAATCATGCCTTTGAATTCAGTGCAATAAACGTGCATGAAATTTTGTTGTGAGCATTGATATCTAGTGTGTGTTACATGAATTCCAAAAGAATATGTGGCTTGGATGTAGGTTGTGTGCCTGCCTCACATCCCCGCTGCTTTTGGTGCTGTTTGACTTTAATGATTCTCGATTGCTTGGGCGTATTTTAGGGACTACTTTAAGCTATTTTGATCAGCACTTGAATCATCTTGAGGTAAAAATTCTACATTTCTGTCTTTTTGAACATTTTTCTTCAGGCTGTTCGAGCCAGATATACCACACATACATACAGGTAGGGCTTCTGTTGTTTTTGAAGGTAAATTGGATTTTTCAATTCAAATAGGTGCTCTTTCTTTGTATTGCTATGCTTTATTACTACAGTTTGTTCAGTGAATTAAATGTGTTTTAACGGTTTTTATGTGAACTAGAAATGTATTTTGGGGTTTTCATAATTTTCAGTACTTAAGTGAAAAGACCAGTATATCTGAATTTATCTTAGCCATTGCAGAACATCTTTTTGGGGGTTTGTGTTGATAGACCAAATCTTATTTTATTGTTGCTGTGTATGTGGCTAAAGCTGAAGACAAACTTGGTTAATCATTTCCACATTTTTAAAATGAAAGTTCACACATTTATGCAGTTAGTAAATATTCTTGTTTCACAATTTAAGATTCTCATAAACAGTTCACGTAGAGAAAAGTGTGTCTTAAGGTGTCTTTGGTAGTAAAATTGGAGAAGGACTGAATGTGAAATATTAAGAGATTTGAGGGATTACGCATTCAATAAAGCTTGTTTAAATAAAATACGAACACAGGCAAATTGGACCCTAAATTTTGGGCCAGACAACTGCTTCATTTTAAAGTATTCATCTCAATGTTTGCTGAGAGGGAGGAAACAACTTTTAAAATAAGTGCAGGTAGCCTTGTGCACCCCTTGAGTATTACAAAGAAACATGATCTTTCCATCTGATTATTGTTGTACTGAATGGAAGAAATATGTATGCATTGAAACTATATTAGTGTCTGAATACCCAACGTTTAAACCCTTCAGTAGGTACAGTGGCCTGCATGGAAGCAGCCTAAAACGTCTGTATTCTTTAAGACTGGAAAATAGTTGTCCTAATTGTATGTGTCTCCTACCATGGCAAGCCTTCATTTTAAAGGCATTGTTTATGCTCACCTTTCAAGAAATGGGGCATGACTGGAGGTCTTTGACCTGTGGAAATCCTACCTGCACAAGGATATTGTTTTACAACCTATAGGATTTTATTAAAACAAATAAATTTTATTACTGCAAGACTTGTTTGTGTAGGGTTGGCTGTGTGTGACAGATGCAGTTTATCTTGTGTGCCTGCAGTTTGTTATGCCCCGTTGCCAACGTGAAGTCACGGTGTGAGGGACAGGACTTCTGAGCTCCGGAGTGTCTGCAGTGGAGTCTTGGACTGCTCCGAGGTCATTCATCTCTCTTATGGACACTAATGCATTTCTACAGCTACTAAGGCTAGACGGCTGCTCAGAATTGCTTTGGGGTTCCCCCCCCCATTATACTTATAAGGCTTAAATTTCTATTCTCTAGGAGAGCAAGACATTAAAAAAAAATTGCAAGTAATACTTGTGTATTGTGATTTTCTTCCCCTTTCCATGCAGCTCCGAGATCATTGCTGTTTTCAGCAACAAATCAAATGGGATGAAATAGATTCTGATATCACTGTTTTTGTTTTCCTTATGTATTAGTTGCTTATTCTTTATTCCGGTCTTCATTTGATTTCCACCCCCCTTTCAGTGATAAAGGAAGTAGTAAATCTATATATCAAAAAAGGGTAAAGCTAAAAATTTTTGGAATAAAATTTCTGTATAAATGTCATTGCTTGTTGCGTATGATTTTCCAGAAGTATTATCTTGCCTCTGCAGTGTTTCTTCCATCAGTAACAAAACATGAAGATCCGACAGATTCATTGCAGCTCTATAGTCATCTCAGCTTTTAACAGTAGCTTTGTGGAAATATACTTCATCGATGCTTTACTGTCCTTGTCACTTGTCCTGACAAAGATAGTTCACAAGACCAGATACTGGACAGAACCAATTAAACCAGGCCAAAAGTAGATCATGAGCGGCAGCATTACTAACCAGGTCTTCCTGCTGTACAGTGCTTTTTAAAATGGGGGCTTCCAGTTCTTTTTGCTTAACCTTCCAATTGTACCAGATACTTACAGCAGTTTATATTTCTGTATTATTCAGGAGCCAGTACAAGCAAACCTTGATGTACTTTCTGTGAGTCTAATGCATTAGGAGTTTAAAGCCCTGTGTTTTTGTAGTTGTCTTCCTTTTAAGTTCTGCACTGCGATATCAACCAGCCAGTGAAAACAGTACTTAAGAAAAGCTTCAGGCTTATTTTTGCACTATGAGTCATTGCTAAAAAATGGGTTCATCTTATTTATTTTCTCCCGCAGCGCAGCTTTGCTGAGCCAAGTACAAGTATAACTGAAATTTGGGACTACATCCCTCAGAAAATGTTTTCTGTAGAGTTGTTCTTCTCATGTTAAACTTTCTGGTAACTATTTTATAAAAAGGTATAAAAATCTTACCTGCCAGGTGTTCGGTCATTTGAAGTGTCAAATGTCTAAGTTCCATTCTGAGAGAGAGAGAGAATTATTCCAATCTTGTTAAATAGGAAGCTTTTGGTTTCATTTTTATCAGAACCGTATCATCTTTGTCTACCCTACTCGCTAGGAAGCATGAGGAGGACTTGTCAGTCTCAGAAAAATCTCACTGCTCATGTATTTTCAAATAATAATATAAATGAAACCATTGCCACTTCATATACTGGTGGCTTCTGTTACCTTCGCCACTACTCTCTTTTGAACATCACTGATGCAAAGGGGAAGAAGTCAAAAGTCCTGAGTTTCACCACTTGTGTTGTGTTCCCGCTGTCAGGTTGTCCTGGGTTTAACTTGCCATGTGGTGGCAAGAGTGAACCTGGCCTGGGAGTAGCAGTTCCTGAGTTTCATGGACATTGACATGGGAGGAATCGTTCTTCAGCCTTTTTTTTTTTTTAAAAAAAAAAAAAAAAAAAATGTATCATCATTTTTTTCTGTGCAGTTTTTATAACTCCGTTTTCTATATTGGATTAGACGTAAAATGATCTTATCTTGGGTGAGTCTTCCAGGCACCTCTTGTAGTTCCTCACATAAATTGCTTTGATGTTCCTATCATAAAGCAGATTTCAATGAGAGAGGCTGTGTTTAGAAATGAGAAACACTATTTATAAGATTTTGTAGCCTATCTTGTTTCGGCACAAAATATTGCAGCTTTTGAGCATCTGTAGCATTTAAACAGCAAGCAAATGCAAATTAAAGTAGATTATTTTGTTACTACAATTGTTTCAAGGCATTCTGTTGGAAAATGTTGAAAATGGGTATTTTTTGGAAGCATCTTCTATTTCTTACCAGCCTTAAAGGTGGTTGAAATTGTTTCCAATCTTGACATTGTAGAGAATTTAGCGGGATTTGGAGCTATGTCCCATCGCTTTGAGAATTATCCCAGTCACTGTGCTGCTCGATACACTGGGCACGGTGTTACCTACCAATATTCAGGCAGCTGTTCCACTTGCGATAAGAGTTATGGCTCTCACTTGGAGTGGGGTCCCACCTTCCAGGTGAGTATCCGTTGCAGGCTGTTGAACCTTCCTCTTTTTTGTTCTTTGCCTCAGCTTTTAGTAACTCCCACAGAAAACACTGAGGAATTTAAAGGATTGTCCCACGTTCAGATCAGCTGTATTTTCTTGAGAACACATGGAAATTTTGGTGAGTCTTGCTAGATCTTGGAATTTCCACATTTTGTGCCCTCACTCTGGGCATTGAGGATCAGGAGGAGGAGGTCACTGCCAGTACCCAGCACATTTTTTCAGTTAGCCTTTTACTTCTTTGCTTTTATTTCAAGTGCTTTTAAATGAAATGGTTATTCTCAAATGGAATGCATTTTACTTTGACCCCTTTTACTTTTTTCCTTTTTTAAAAAAAAACAACAGCGCGCATTGTCCTTATTTTTAAGTTGAACCAAACTGTGTACTTTTTGCATTTCTGTGGAGTAGACAGAGAACTTGTAATCAATAAAAAAATTAAGTAGAAGCGGTAGTAAATTTTTAGTTGTTGGTCCAGCAGAACAGAGGCTCACATATGTGAATTGAGATTACCTGGTAACGAGGATGTAGGACTGTGTGACTCCACATGCTGCTTTGCTGTTCATCACAGCATCTAGCATTACAAACTTATTTCCATTTTTTGACAAAATTTGTATAAATAGTTCATTCACATAAGGATTTGTAAAGCTCTCCACTGAATAAAACCCAGAGTGGCATTGAATTCTTCTAGAAGTTTAAGCTGCCAGACTGAATTCTTGATTACATTAGTGCACCAAGTTGAAATTATATTCCAAATTTAGACTTAACATACGTTGTTCTAAAAATATTTTAAATTAAGTTCAGCCCATAAAAAGAGGGGGAAGTTTCAGTGCTCAGCAGCATTGGGTAATTATGTTCCTTAGTAACCGGGTGAGTTGCGTGAAGCAGCATTAAACCTGGAGAGAATGCTTGTATGCTCTAGCATTAGCTGTTCATTTAGTTATGATTTCCATCACCTTTGTTGAATAAGTGTACTTAAAAATGCTCAGTTTAGGTTTGAAAATAGCTTGGTGGAATTCAATAACTGGATTCCCAGTTAACTCTGATTGTTAGGATTTTCTGTAAAGATAGTTAAACAAATTATTTTTGATGTTGTGCATATTCCCTAGAAAGCTGCTTTGCCTTCTTACAGCTGTACTAAACATTTGTTCTCCATTCTGCTTATTTCCTTTTTAAAGGGCTTGAGTCCAGGCCAAAGAGCACAATTATGCTTACATGGGCCTTGATTCTTAACCACATGCCTAACTAAGTAAGTAAGCAGTCCCATTAAAGTCAATGGGATTATGTGCATATTTGGAGTTAGGTGCAGGCTGAAGTCTTTGATGCATTGAAGCTTTACTGACTGACTGAGTATTGTAACACAAAACAGCTTTTTCTAAGTACAGATATATTAATGAGAATGCTTAACTAATGTATCTCACATGGGTAGAATCAGAAATACATATTTAGTAGGGAAAACAGATGAAAAAGTTAGTAATTAATGACACAAAATCCTCAAGGAATTATGAGCATTGCTGTTGTATTGCAATAGGCAGTCCAGCATATGCTGCATTTTACAGTGTGTATCAGTGGGAAATAATTGCAGTCACCTCATACAGAGAGTTACGGTGGCAGTAGCTTATCGTATCTTGAACAGCATCATTCTAAGAGCTGGCAGTTACTCACATGGGACTTTTGGCTCTGTATTTTTACTGGACTACTGCAAACTAGCAATTTCCTTGAGTGACCTTACTTTCTGAATGTAAAATTTTCTTTGGCTTTTCGGTGATTCCCAAGCAGAAATCTACGTTCAGGCAAATAAAGCAATACCATGACTGTTTCCCATCAAAAACAGAATTCATACGAACTAAGATGCAAACAAGTGTATTTCTGACCTGGAGCCTTGGAGAGATGTCACAGCAGCCTGGTGATCAGCGTATATCCTGTGAAGCTAAGATGCAGTTAGCAAGGCTGCCTTCATTTGCAGAGTTACACCCATCCTTATGTCGTTTTTGGACCAAGGATTTGCATGACAGTAAACCCCCATCTTTCATAGTGGTGGGAGCTGGCCTTTTTCTGTTGACCTTGAAATAGTTTCATACGATTTCTCTGATTCTGCACGTGGCAGAGAAGTGTCTAACTCTGCTTGGGAGGGGAAGGCCAAAAGCCATAAGAGGTCAAGGAAAGCTGCTCAATCCGATCCCCCCAGCTTGCTGAGGTCTCTGCTCTCGCTCCCAGGAGCTGCCACAGGAGCAGGGACTCTGGCCAGGAGCAGGCTGTGGGCAGGTGAGGAAGAAACCCCTTCTACCCAGGTTACTCAAAGAACTCCCTGAACAAGGAGAGAAGAGATTTGTTTCTGTTTCCAAATTTTCTCTATTGCCATGGCATCAGCAAAATAAATATTGTTCAGGTCTTAACTCGTATGAGCATTTCAAATCTCCAGTTTGTACTCGAGTGCATGCTGTGAAATCAGACGACCTTTTCTTAATCTTTGAAGAATTGTTTTTTCTGGAGACCCTTTCCTCCCTCTGTCCAGCACAGTCAGGTAACTGCACAAGCTTTACAAGCAAAATGAAGGAACTGTGCAGACCCCCAGAAGGTCTTTACTAGTCTCATGAGGGCAGCGGGCTCTAGTTTGCGAACATCTACTTTACACAATATCAGGTATTATTGTATAATTGAATGCTTTTCAGATGCCAGTCCGTGGAGGGTTTTTTTCCAGCTGTAGCACAGAGTTGGTTTCAGGCTTCAAATAACAGTTACCAAGTTATTGAAACTAACAAATAATGACCCCAAACGGGCTGAATGCTGTCATAGAGTTTCATTGCTCTCTGCTGCTGTTACTGACTGAATTTGTCCTTAGGGAATAAATGGGTCAGTGCTAAGGCTTATGAGAACAAAGATGTGTGTTGAGATTGCAAGTTTTCTTTTTTTTTGGGGGGGTGGGGGTGTTTTTTCTTGGGAACTTAAGTTTGGGGAAATGCATAAATTTAAATTTCAGGATTTAATAGTGAAACATGTGAATTTTATGCACAGCCAAGATTAAATAATGTGACTTACAAATTCTTGGATTGTGTTTCTTTATATTTGTGGAGTTTTAAAGGTGTAAGTATAACAACATAGGCAGAAATTAATCCCTCTACACATTCCCAACGGGATAGTATAGTGCCAGATGAATTTAAGGGTGGGGCTTGCAAATATAACTGAAGTAGCATCACATTTCCATATAGCATAGCATCCAGGTTTCAGTCTTCTGGTATAGCTGATAGACCTAATTGTATTTTCCTAGGTATTTTGTGTCACATATTTGTGCTGCAAAACTAGCAGAACACGTAAAATTGCTACAAAAATCAGTGTTTACGTCTGTAGTTTTTTTGACTTGTATGAGGATAGAATGTGTATACCACTCTTCTTCATTTTAATCCTTTTCTGTTACTTGGAGCTTCTTCTGACTGTTTTGGGTTATATTTCTGGTAATATTTTTAGCACAATGTAATTTTACTTTTATAAGGGCAATGTCATCCTGCCTTAATCCACCAGCGATCCAGTTTTATGCTCATTGTAGTTGGTAACTCTGACACCTTTTATTTATTTGATGTCAGTAGGGGTCAAGTTTCATTGTGGGCTTTATTGTACCACAGTGATAGTTGAATATTACTAGTCTTAGGAGGCTTTATCTTTAATTTATTTAGAGTCAGATTCCTTGGAGATATTACCATGTTTGCAGCAGTCACATCACAGCTAGATGATAATCCCGAATTATGAGAAAATATTCTTTTTTGTTGTTGTTTTCCCCTGTCCTGGGAGCTTCTGTAATGACAATTCCATATTTGACTTTTTTATTTTTTATTATTTTATTTATTTAGCTTTTAAATAGTGGTAGACCTCTTTTATTTGTGCCACTTCTGGCCTGCTGTGTTGTAGAAGTGGTCGTCTATTCCTACTGGATTTCCTTCCTTCAGCAATATCTGAAACAATTCAGCAAGCTGTATACTGTCTCCTGCCACTTATCTGCCCATCATTTTTTCCTGCTGATGCTTTATGCTTCATTATGCCTCCTTTGTAAGAGAGAGTATCTTCCCGTTTGTTCTTAGGGTGGGAAGGGAAGGAATTGGATAGTTTTGGCCCAATAACTGAGTAATTTAATGTCAGGGTTGCTATTTGGTCTTTGTCAGTGTATTCTGTCTTTAATATTCTGACTTTTCAGTTTTTCAGTAATTCAGATCTAATTGCAGCCTTTTCTCTTGGACTGGCATATTTAGGCTTCTGGCTGTATCATTCAGAACGATTTTGATGAAAAATCAGAAAGCCTGTGATCAATCCATTCATTGTTCAAAACCACCATTAGATAAGGGTATTGCATATTAGTCTTACCTAGCGGGGTGGAGCCCACATCATGACATGCCTGACTTCAATGACATTTTGTAAAAACATTTTGAGGTGGAAGAAGGGGGAGGACTGGTGTACCAATACTGCAAGAGTGGTAAGCTTTGTAATAAACCTCTGTGCTTTAAAAACCTCAAGAATTTAGTGGATGGTATAAAAGCCAGAAGTCGGTGATACATGCACGTTTGCTGAAATATTTTTCTTGCACTAAGTATTGAAAGAATTGAACAGCTTTTGACAAAAACTATTTCTGTACTGTGATTTTGACCCAGTGAGTATTTATATGATAGTTTATATTTGCAGAAGTTCTTCCATATTTTAAAAGAATGGACACTAGATTTTAAGATCCAAAGTATGTTGGCATGGGCAATGGCATGCTGGTATTTGTGGAGTAACACAAAGAAGACCCAGTGTACTGCATTTATTTTAAAGTTCTCTTTACAAATTGTTTTGTCTCTAGGCAGTTATTGTTATGAAGCCAGAAAAAAGCTAAGTGGAAAGGTTATACGTTGGAAACCCCTGTATAGGCTGCTGTTGGAAAATTACATAGCAGTTATTGATCCAAAACCACAGCTGCAGAGTTCCTCCAGGAGTGGTGGAGTTCTGGTCCATTCCTGAAGAGCGTAGACTAGTTATCTCGGGGCACGTTGTCAGGGAAACTGCTGGGGACTGTGCTGGCTTTTCCACACCAGGGTGAGTTCTGGAGGTTTGTAAAGCATGTTGGTTGATCACTGTGATCCAGTGATCGTTTGATGGTGTGCTCCTCTAAGCAGGGTTGGACTAAGTCACTGGATTGGCTTCATTGCCTCTTATTTACTGCTATAGCTAGAATTCTAGAACTGGATATGCTATGGCTGTACATTTTTTATTAAATGCCATAGAAAATATAAGGTAAAGTATAAGTAGGCATATGTAGGCATACTTTCATTCATGTCGGTGTACAGAAAATAGATATCAGCCCATCTGTTTAGACTGCACAGGTATAAAGCTCAGGAGAATTTTGTCCTATATGATATGATGTAACTTTACAGTATACAGCTGAAGTAATGAACGCAACGGCTTCTTTTTGCTTTTATTATAAGCACATGCAAAATTTGAAGTGCCATGTCTACAGTTTGGCATGTATATCATTAGAGAAGCTCTGGTGTTTCTTCCCTTCCCCACCTACCTCACCTCCCTTGTGAAATAGTGGATGTTTCATGGATACTTGCCCTTGTTCTTACTCCTTTTCTTCTGATGCTGTGAGTGGGTTCTGACCTTGTTCCCATTACCGTCTCCTGCTCCTCTCCCTTCCCAGCCAGTGTGAACACACCAGTTCTGCTGAAGGATGCTTATCCTTTGAGGGGGAGGATGAAAAGCATTTGTGCCTGGATATTTCATTCAAGGCAGAAATGCTGAGTCTTCATTTATGTTTCTGCAACTCTAAGTGCACTAATCAATAAACCTTTGCCTTGCTTCTGCTGAATTAGACTCGAAAGGCTAAATCTTACCTATTGTGTCTAGCTAACTCGTGATTTAATCTGATGACTCTTGCTTTAAGATAAATTGTGTGCCTAAATGTGTAGTGCAACATACCCATTCATATACCTAAGCAAATCAATAGGTAATTAAACAATTTATCTGGTATAGGAGACAAAGGTTTTTGTCAATATTTCTGGGTTTGATTTATTGAGAAAATCCCAGCCATACTAAGGAAGCTAAATCAGAACGTACTGGCTGGCCAGATAAAAAACCCTAGAGTTTTCCTAAGGATTTCAGATAGGCAACGCCTCGCTCTGACATCTGCGACTTTGGCAGTGACATGAAAAATAAGAAAAGGTAACTTCAAAAAAGTAAGTTACACATGTTAACCAGCTGTTAGTCAGAGCAGTAACTGTGAGATGAGATTTACAGAAAAGCTGTATGCCAAGGATTAGCTATGTAATTCAGTGCCCAATCCAGTTCTGTACAAATGTATTTTAATAATGTAAAGGGCACTTTCTTGTAGTTTAGATGGTAATTGCACACCATCTTTGATTTGGA
Source organism: Burhinus oedicnemus (assembly GCA_008921705.1). NCBI lineage: Eukaryota > Metazoa > Chordata > Aves > Charadriiformes > Burhinidae > Burhinus > Burhinus oedicnemus. The sequence continues at coordinate 2,926,569 of VFFE01007253.1, read as the reverse complement.
GAGAAATTTGTTGGTTAGTATGAATTCAGATAACTCTTTCCTCAAAGATTTATCAATGTTTTCTCCTCAGTACAGTGTCTACAGCAAATCAGGATAATGTTTACAGTACGTGTTTATTGTGCTTAAAATAACAGTGCAGAAGGTTTTCATGTGAACTACCCAGAACTCTCTTCTGAGGCACCATAGGCCACAAATAATAGTGCGTTAAAAATTTCAGTGAACTGACAATACACCAAATCTCCTTTTATGATGAGGTCTAACTTTGCTGAGGACTGCAAAGAATACCAAACTTGCTGTTAAAGGGGTTTTTTCATCTTTTTTAATAAGTAATAACTCAGTATATCATTAAATCTTCTCAATAATACTTGATGGTTTCAGTCATGAAATTTAGCTTTACTTCGTTAGGGAAGTTGATGTTATCTTGCTGGTTAGACAAACAGAATATTTAAATATTTAGCATTGTATTCTGCTTTTGGATCACGGAAGACATCCTGGTATTACATTTAATTGGCCTTTGCATATGCAGACTTACACAAAAAGCTCTGTATTTTTAGCCTTATATACATGAGTTAGATCACATATGGAATAGGACTTTATTCAGATATTTCAGGCCAGTTTCAAGATTATTGTGTCCTGAAAGATTTTCTGAAGTCATGTGTTTAAAATGAAAAGTGGTTGTAAAATTTCATTGCATTGACTACAAATTCTGAAAATTCTGTAGAATAGCACAGATCCAGTTTGAAACATTCTCAGCTTCCTCCAATGTGTCCTGAATAAGAAAATAAGATGTGACTTGTATTTCCGCACCATTTCCTTGAGTTCAAGGGTTACATATTGGACTAGACCTACATCATGCTACTAATGTAATTTTATTCTTACTTTGACTGCTAGTTGATTTTTTTTTCTTTATGTTTAATTTCATTACTCCATCAATGTAGTTTAGGGTGGCCATCTGTTCCTTTTGTACCAAGGTCATTTTAGTGCCCACATCTGCCCTCTGCTTGACTCTATAGATGTTTATGACATGAATTAACGGTTTCTTCACACAGGAGGAAATCGCCTGAATTAATAAGACTGTATTTTTCATGAACGCCTGTATTTTATTAAGAACTGTTACAAGCTGTTCAGGCTCACATGTTTATACCCTAGATATATTTCCCTAATTACAAATAATAAGACTATGTTGAGATTAGCTTCCTGCTCACAAATGACCTGCATTTGCACTTTAGAGGGTACATCTCTGAATCAAGATGGGGTGGGGCAGTTATTTTCAATGAATAATCTTCAGAGGCTGTCCTGTAGGCTCCAAATTGGAGGGCAAAGATGATTTTTATACCCCCCCCATCCCCCGGCATTTAAAAGACTAATTTGTGATCATTTATCTGAATGGAAATGGGATCCTTTCCTTTCCTTGGCTGGGGAAATCCTTCCTTAGCAGACATATTTGAAGATATGATTTATTGCATACAGTGAGTGAAGAGGTTGCTGTACCTGGAATAACAGCACTCAGTGTGATTCTGTATACAAGTGAGAGCAAAGACTGATTTTCTGCAGAAGGTCGTAAGATCTGCATTTATCTGTGTGGGTGAAAATACACACAGTTTAATTTTTCTAAGATGACCATGATGACGCTTCTAAGTTGGCAGCCACTACTACATTTAACTGCTTAGAGCGGAGGAACTGTAGTGGTGCTGCCTTCTCTCTTCCAGCAAGAGAGAACATGTTTGACAGAACTTCAGTTTGAGCTGGGCTTAAAGTTGTTAAGCTTTGTATTACCCTGCAGTGAAATACCATAATTGGAAATAAAGCATTAAATAATTGTCAGAGCTTCTATTCAAAATGGAATATTAAAGGTTCACATACAGAAGATTTTCTTTCCTAGGAACCCCTGTGTAATTAGATTCAGCCTCTAGTTGATGGATTATTAATCATTAATTAATGTGATGGTGTGAACACAGTAAGTAAGAACACGATGCCTTGCACTAACTAGGTAATTGAGTGTACAGGCCTACCTGAAAAGCGTATCAGCTAAATGGAAATGTGAAAATGTCTGTTTCATGCTAGGATTGACAATACAGGTGAAGAGCACTTGGATGGAAAAGAATTTTAAGACAGTTTTCAGGAAAAATTATCCCTATAGTGCTGCACCTTCAAATTTCAGAAAATACATTCCTTCTTTACAAGCTAACAGAGAATACAGATGCATATGTCTGTGGGGATGATGGTTTCTTGATTTCCTATGAGGCTGTGTTACACTGATGAGCCTTTAGGGAAGAACATACTTCTGTGGTTGCTCTTCATGCCCCAGGCGTGCCAGTCACGCTGGCTAATTGCTGGCACCTTGTGCCTCTTGCTGGAGTCAGCCTCGCTGGGTCCATGTCATGGGAGGCAGCATTGCTCACTAGAGAGCTCGCAGAAATTATTTCTAAGAGGCAGGTGATAACCTTCTGGGAACTGGAGGAGCTGTCAGGATGGATCTAATCTTTTGAAGTTTGTGCTTTCTGGCTTTGTAATGAATTTTAGGATGGAAGGTTATAAAGAAATGCACATCAGAAAATAAACAGTCACCTGGTCTTTAATAATTAATTCACAACCTGAATGCTTGAGAGAACACTATTATTTTTCATTAATACACTAATCACATTCATGTAGTCTTTAATAGATTATGAATGAAATTATTCTGAGGAATTATACATAGCAACTCTTTACTTCAAGTGTTTTTAAGAGTGGCGGAGTAGCACAAGGAGTCTGTTCTGCATCATCCACCCGGTAATTGTATTTTCTAGCTATGTAATAGTCTATAATTTATGGATAAAATAGTATTGCCAGATAACTAAATAGTAACACTGAAAAATTTAAGTCAGCATTTGCAAAAGTTATGACCTCCTCCTGTCACCAGTCCCTGAGCTTTGGTTTCTGTTTCCTCGTACTTTTCTAAAAATTACCTGCCTAACATTTGAAACCACAACCCTAAATAATTGGTGGTGTTAATTCACGTCCTAAACAGAAAAGGAAAACTCATCACTGGCTGAACATAAAAGGTTTTAGCAGAGGCTCCAGAGACACTGTCGGTCTGTGGTGAGTACCGAGTCTGGTGTTGGTAAGAGTAGAAATTCATCGCAGAGCTCAGTCAGGTGTGCCTTGGCTCGGAACACACAGAGAAGGTTACAGCGTTAGAGTTTGCAAGCAAATAGTAAGGAATTCAAATGAAATCTCAGCAATTGCTTTTGCTTCCCTTCGTAATACAGAGTAAAGTATGGCGCTCTGTTGCATCTATGTATAATTTGTGATTTCTGTCCTTGAGATAGTGCGAATGTACTGCTCAACAGGCCTGCTGATTTTACTGCCTTGCTATTGCTCAGCTTCTGAAAGCCACCCCAAAATCAGAAAGTCTTGCCTGGAACACAGAATTTCTCTGGGCAGTTTCAAGAGGAGCGTGCAAAATTCTAATTGGAAGCTTTTAACTTAAACTTTTTTTTTTAATTAATAAATGTCTTGAGTGTGTTTCCCTGTCCTGATCCAGAAGAAGATGTGGTGTCTCTGCAGAGAGATTTAATTCAGAATCTTTCCTCCTTAGTGTACCTTTATTTTTTCTTTCTTTCTTTTATCTTTTTTTGTTTCAGTCTTTTGTAAGATAATACTTACAATAAAGTGCCATCCCTGAGACTGAGGTATGCATATGACATCCAGTCAAAAATTTCCAGCCAAAAGCCTCATGCACTCAAATAATCTATTTCTAGCTTGCTTTGAAGTGATCTTTTGCCATGCTTTTTGGCAGACAGACACAAGGTTTCTTGGCTCATTGTGCTCCTTGCCATCCAGAAGCTTTGCAGCCCTGCGATGCTGATGCTGAGTGTGCCCGGTGCTGGTGCTTTCCCCCAGAAAGGCGTGCCGTCATGCTGAGCACCGTTACATCTCCACACCTTGGTCTGCACAGCACGGAGCTGGCGTCTGGCCAGTTTGAAGGAGGACAGAGTGAGTTGCGTCTGCCTGCAAAGTATCATGTAGGCATTTCTTTAGAAGTAGCAGCGTATGAAAAAAAATCGCAAAAGGTACCATCTGCAGTTGTAAGGCAGCTCTCCACCCGCTCAGTGGGGACCTTTGGGTGGTGCTTCCTGGTGTTTGTGTTGAGTAGGTGCACTGATTCGTGCAAATCTTTTGTGGAAGTTTTTACCAGTAAACGTCAGCTTTCACGTGGTGGACTACTATTTCGGCAGCTGTGCCTAGGGCTATCATCTAGAGAATATTACAGTTCTGAAAACATTTTGGCATGCCAGCCTTCTACTCAGGAGTAATTAATTTCTACAATAAGGTTTTAGAAGCCTTAGTTAGTAGTTTACAGTTTACTGTGTTCAGATTGACTTTTCTGGAGTCATATAAACCCCTCCTGTGACTTCAGTCTCTGGTTAATTCCTTGGCACCCTTGCCCGTGAACCTTGTGTGGAGAAACCTGACTCCTGGCACAGAAGGATTGCAGCTCCCCGCGCTGGTACAGCTGCCCAGAGCTCAGGCTGAGCAATTCCAGCACCAGTGACCTACATCGCTGTTTACAGGGCTAGCTTTAAAACCACCAGTGGCTAAAGTTACCCGAGAGGAGGAGGAAATTGGCTCATGTGTTCTCCTCAGTTTTAAGAACATTGTTAAGGAAAGCTAGGGAGCCTACTCATAGGGTGGGCATGTTGGAAAATAAAAAGTCAGATTTTTTCAGACTTTTCACCCTATAGCATCTACTGCTTGCTTTTTTTTTATTGAGGACTCTCAATAGGTTTTTTTTCTTTGAAGCTCTTCTTTTTGAGGGACAAAGAAAGAACAAGAATTCGATTGCATATGAAATGTAAAATGTAATCAGGAGTTCATTTTCAAAACAGTTGCAGACTTCCTGCACAAACTCTTCTCTCTTAATCCTATTGAGCATTTCTTTTACAGCGTTATACCAGTTGTAATAGCTCTGGGCATAGCATGGTGTAAAAGCTCTGTGATTTTTGGAGATCTTCCTTTTGGAACAGTGGTGGAATCCATCTGGCAACATAGACCTAACTCGGTGGTGGTCGGTTTACCTTGTCACAGCTAAATTATGTTCTGTACGTGGAGCAGATCTTTTGAAGACTCACTTGGGTATCTGCATTGCACTGCAACGCGTGTGTTAGTGAAGACCTACAGCAACCTGGGAGTTACCAAGTCCCAGAGTCACTGTTGCCCTGTTTAAAAAATGTACTCCAAGTACTTACCCTTGAGTGCTTTGTTCTGTTTTTGAAATATTTTACTAAATTGCTTGCTAAAAAATAGTTTAAAAATACATTTGTAATTTAAAATGCCAAGCTTATTCTCCAAATAAAAAAAAAGGTGATAGCGCTCTCAGGAACATAGCCGATGTCTAATGCTGAATAGTGAATACAAGGAACAGTCATTTCGGAGAGAAGAATGCTTTTAGAGATGTTTTTACATTCTTGTTGCTTTATGGGGGAGATTTTCTCAAAGCACTGGGGAAAGATAAACACAAGATGTGTTGACCGGCAGTAGGATCTCTGGGCCTATCACACTTCAGGGACTTTTGAAAATTTCCCCAAGGGCAAAGTGGATTCTTGACTAATTGGATTTCATCAACTTTTCTTAGGATTTGCTAAGCATTGAAGAATGATTATTAAAATTTGAATGTGAAATGCAGGATGAAATGTTGCCTTTGGAGAGCTTCTGCAGCAGTGCCATGTTTCATGAGCAGATGTCCTGGTTTGAGGTAAAGCAGGACCAATTTTGTTCGGTAACTTTGCTTGTTAGCTGGGCCTCTTCTAACTGCTGAAATTAACAGCATGTTGTGCAGGAAACCGTTCGTTCTCAGAGTGATAAGACCCATGTTTATGGCTGATGCCAAGGAACGGTATGCAGAGAGGCTCTGGCTTATACTTATTGCTATGGCAACCAAGGACAGCCAACTTTGCTACTTGCCCCGTTGGAGGGTCAGAAGCGGAAAAGCGTAGAGGGGTCACACCTGCGGGGAGGAGCAGACAAGACAGGTGACCCAAAACTGACCAACAAGGGTATTCCATCCCATCTGCCTCATGCTCAGTATATAAGCTGAGGGATCAAAGGGTCAGGCTCTTTTTCTTCAATGGCCGGCGTCCTGGGAGGACTCGGTCTCTGCATCTACCTTTGATCCTGATCCTGATCCTGATCCTGATCCTGACTTCAGATCCGGAATCCAGTTCCTGTCCGTCACTGAGTCCAGTCTGGGACTTCCCCTGAGCCTGCTGGTGACGTGATTGTCATCCTGGGAGCTTGATACGGCTTTGTATATTTCATTTCCTATTAAACACTTAAGTCTCTCTTTTTCTCTCTTTTCTTTCCCCTCTCTTTCCTGTCTCCTGAGCGGAGCAGGAG
>VFFE01007253.1:2888949-2920174 GCA_008921705.1 Burhinus oedicnemus | reverse complement strand
TCTTGACAAATAGTTCATGTGGAAGCTCATCTTGAGCTGTCTAATGTGAATTTGAAATCAATCTGTTCAGTTTTATTGGTTTGTTTAGTACGTGCTCTCATCAACTGTAATACCCGATCAACTTTGTAACCCATACATTATTCTGCACATATAAACTGTCAGCTTTGAACGTTTGGAATCTGTGTTAATTTCTGTGCAGGATTCAAGATGTGTTTGCATAAGAAGAGAACTGGGGATCACCAAAAGTGTTTTAGAAAAGAAGTTACTAAGAATATTACAGACAACTAATACTCAAAGCCTGCTAAATACTTTTAAGTGGTATATAATTTTTTCGTACTTTTTGGAAAGTGTTTGCAGAGTTGTCACTACTGTGATTACCTGCAAATAACTATTGGGCTAGAAGAGAACCTTGCAGAAATAACTAGGCCAGTGCCTTGACTAGCAGAAAGAATAATGCACAAAGAAGTCACAAGGACATTTGCTTGGCTCTCTGGTAAGAAGACAGACACACAAGCAGTAAAGACTGATAGAGGTCTTTCTGTGATTTCCTTGGCAACAACTGCACAGAGACTGTGGAAGAGGGAAGCTGTCATTGTGGGGAGGGGAATCTGGGAAACTTTTAACACTTCTATTTCTCATCCCTCTGTTCATTTAGGGATTGGCTAGAAGGAATGTTGAACGTAAAACCATTACAGTTTTGGAAGTGGTGCTTAGAACTGCATCTGCAGATCACAGTCCAGACTGATAGTTTTTCTATCTATATCAGATTTTTCTAAATTTCTCTAACTTTTCTCTAAATTCACTAATTTCTCCAAAATTGTGAAATCTTGTCTTCATTCAATGCTGGTCTTAAAATCTAAACTTGATCTTGAATTACAGTCATATGTGGATGTCCATCTAGAAACACAAACAGCTCATTTCACTTGTGCTTGGGTGTAAGAACCTCACTTTCTGGAGTCCCTGACTATTGCCATAGACAATAGACAAGACCACCATGCACCCTCATCATACTGCACAATGATGAGGGGACAGAGGGAGATGTACATGTTGTAGAACAAGAGAACATGAAGCTGTAAGTTACCAGCAGCTATGTAGATGTCTTTGCCTCCATCTCAAGACATGTATTCCTTATTTGGTTCTCAGTACAGCTGCAGTTCATTCTTACTTACTTTAAACCTAATTTAAGACAACCCATGTTTAGGGAAGCCAATCCCAGAGCCTCAAGTCAAAGGCTGAGGTGGCACATTTGTAAAGAGTTGTTTGCCTCTGGCTGAAAAAATACCCAAGATTGCCGCAAAGAAAGATTTAGCTTATATAATATATCAGTTTATAACAAATATGTAAGCCCTCAAGAAGAATATTGTATCATACTGTCTGATTGTCGTGTCTGACATTTTTATTGCACAACTGCTTAAGGTGCTGTATTTCTGCCACCATACAAATTAATTCTTTCTAATATGTTTGATAGAGGATACATGATGAGCATTTGGTAGTTCATACACTTTTACTGTGTGATTTTCATCTTGCTTTGTGCAGTCAAATTTTGTCTATTTTTCTATAGTTTCATTTAAAAAAATCAGAACTGTCCATTCAGTTTGCCATAAAATGTCTTGCTTCTAGTGGAAAACCCACTCTTCTTATTCCAGTATGTGTTTCCAAGAATGAGTATTTTATATTAGTTTGAAGTCTTTTTAAATCACTGCAAGCACACAGGCACACAGAATATTCAGTGTTTGCTAACTTCTCTTATACAAAATACTGATTAAAAAACAGTTTGTTACATAGTCTAAAGATCCTCACTTTCATATCACATGGTGGCCAGACACAGCAGCTGAAACCCACATTTCGAAAGGAAAACATTTTAATATAGTGAGAGTTGATAGACGTGCATCAAAGTGAAATGGTATTTTTGTAGTGATCAGCAGGCTTCAGACCTCCCATGCTAATCATAAACTTCCCAGGCCAATAAAGCTGATTTGTTCTGTTATTGCCCCTGGCCTCCAGCTCCCTTTCCAAAGGGGGATATTGTGCTTGCTGCTAGCTAGGAAATTAGCAAAAGGCCTTCTCTTTCTCCTTTTCCTTAGGCCTGTTATGTGTGTGATATTTTGGATTGTTTATACGGTGTCTATGTATGTGTCTTAGATGTATTCATGAAGAGAAACTGGATGAGCTACCCCATCCTTCTTTCCAGTCTTTCTCTATTAACTTATACTGCACTGGTTATGGCAACCATATGTTCGGGCCTCATCTCTTCCTCTAAAATATGTCCTTTCTTCCTGGAAATGTTGACCTGAGAGAATTAAAGGCTTTTGTGTGTTTGTCCAGGCTATCCAGATGTATAGCATTATGCCCAGGCTTACAACCTAGTGAATTCTACAAAGTTACACCAACCTTTTTTACATGTTTGGAAAAGGCACACTGAGATGTAGAACAGGTATTCCAAAGGACAGCTTAAGATGATCAGGGCTGCCCAGAATACATCCAGTCGGTGTCATCAGATCCCCAGTGAATTGACAGGGAGCTGTTAGCAGTCTCTCAGCAGGCTGCGGTTGACCCAGATACAGACCCTGGAGATGCTCTGCATTTGCAGTTCTCCAAGCCAAAAAAAGAAAGGGGGGGGGGGGGGGGGGCATATTTGGAAATAGCACCAGCAGCATGAAGGGCAGTGCTGAATCTCCCTATGGATGATGGTCACATCACGGATGATGGGTTTGGTAGATGTATCTGTTGCTGTTTCTATGTTAAATGGAGCATCCCCAAGTATGCTTTCCTGTTGAAGGCTAAAGAAGTTCATTATCATCATGATTTCAGTTATCTTCAGCGTTCCCATGGCTGATGGGTGCAATGCGCACGTTTTCATCAACTACAGAAGAAAGCTCCGTGCATAGTGTGTACCTATTAAACAGTAGCGTGTTCACCGAAGAACAGTTGAGATGAGTGTATATGTAAGTTGAAAGGAGGACCTCGGCATCAATTATTAGAAGAAAGTAGAATTAATCACAGAGAGAAGTTTAAAATTTTTATTTTCTCAAAAATATTTCTGAATATCTGTTTAAATTTGGACTTGATTAGAATTTTAGTTGTAAAAGGAAAGATTATTCCCAGGCCAGCTTCTGATCTACAAAGAGGAACTGTAAGATAATTTTCAAGAATTTGGTTTTGCTGCATTTTTTTCCAAAGGGAGACAGAATTAGGTGCATTTTTAAGACTTCATAGCCTGTTATATGAAATGATAGTCTAAAAATCTTAAGGTGGTGTTTGCCAAAGTGTGATACAAGAGATAGGAAAAAGTATTATCAGTCTATTTCAGAAGAGTACTGTGTTTATTCTGTTACTATTGTAGTGGGTTTAATCTCCTTAAATAGGTAGGTTCGTATGCTCAATTTATTCCTGGGAATGTCTGTATTACAGAGCGTGCCCACAGATGAAGCACATGTATGTTCAGATTAAGCATGGTGTGACTGATGTGAACAGTAATAGCAGTGTGAAACTGGGGGTACGCTAAAGCCTGATTGAATTTATGGCAGAACTGCAGAATTAGATGCAGAATTATCCTATGTTGTGTAACAAGTCTCTTCTAGAGCAAATGCTTTAGAACTTAATATTGTGTAAAACTAAATGACTGTATTTCTTTAAGATAATTCCATCCATTTTTCTGAACCTGAAAAGTAATTCGAAAGCAACTTCCAGCTCAGAAATTTGTTGTGAATCGGTCATTTACACACATACTCTGCAAATTATGACCAAGATGGGTCCAGCATGCGATGCATTCAAAAGTTTCACTCTTACAAAAAAGTTCTCTATAATCCTACTAAAACCAAAGTAAAAACAAAGCTACCTTAAAATCATGTTTCTAAACTCTTCTGTGATCAACTCTGATCACATCTGATAAACTAACAGTCATTATTGCACAGCAGCTGTTATCTGCTGTCTTTTCTCATTATGCTTTAGGAATTACATTGATGAGTTTGGCTTCAAATTCTTAGTTGCTTTTTGTTACATATATAAATGCAAGAGGATATTTTGCTTTCAGCACTTCTTTTCAGAACCATAGTTCTGACAGTTTTCTTTGTCCTTTTAGTGTAAGATGCACCGTACCGTAACTGATGGACCTTTCCTGTTGGTTTTCAGTTTGCAAGAGGAATGTTAAATTAAGCATAATGGGTGTTTACTCTCTTTTGGATTAGAAACCTATATATTCTTCCAATTAAAACAATGTGCTAAACTACTCATAACAATAACATGCTTAGAGAAGACGTTTGTTGGGGAAGACGTGTCTGAATGTTATTTTTTCCAACCATATATTGGACAGTCCCCACTTTCCCTCTGTTATGCCTATTTAAAAAAAAATTATTTGTCTAGAGTTACTCTCTGCAGTTCTGCTGTGGGATGTTTGCTTTTATATTTAAGTCTGTAGGGTTTTTTATTTTTTATTTGTATGCAAAATGACCAGGTGACATCAGCAGACTTTCTTCATTGTAAAATTTGTTGGGGAAGTTATATTTGATTAAATTCTAAACCTATACATCACTTTCTGTTCTCATGTAACTGCAAGTTCTTTTAGTAATACGGCTCTTGTGTGAAGGTGAAAACTAAGTACTGGTGCTGATGTTGGATTCTCCGCATGGGTCTTTATTTTGAAAGGCCTGCTTGCTGAAGATGTTCTTGTACTTAAGTAAGCCTTACAGGCAGCATAATATTGCAAGAGGAATGCGAAGGAGCATTAATATGGCTGAGTGAGGCCCTATATGTTTTCCTTTGAAATATCTTCCCTGCTTGCCAAACTGCCTTGGCAGTGACTAACACGAAGGCTAGATGTGGAATTATGTATGCGTACTGTATTTTTCTCCACAATGAAGGGAATATAGGCTGTGCCTCCTACACAAATGTAAAGGCAATGACTGAAAGTGTTACGATAGTAGGATAAACGTACTGAAGAACCGAACTGGTAATCTCTTAATACTCTTAAAGTTGATAATGCTCTCCCTAATAATACATATAGTAGTGATCTTGGATAGAGATTTCTAGGAAATTTTCTTTTCTTCTTAGATATATTGATGATTTCCTAGATATGGACATAGGAATATTTACTTTAATAGGTAAAACTATGTACAGTATCTGACTTTGAATCCTTTGCAGTTACAGTTTTTTAGAGGAAAGCAGAAGGTCAGTTTTTTCCTAGAAATAAAGGTTACAAATTGAAATCTAGTCTTTACTAAACGCTTTCTTTAGTGTCACCAGGTTGCAAAAAAATCTTCAGAAGTGTCAATACATTATATGTCCTTAGAACTAGTTCACATAGAACCTGCTGATTCTTCTGTGCCAATGTCACAAGGCATGAAAAAGAGAGAAAAATAAGCAATATGTGGCACTTAGATTAAATGTTTTACATTTAAAGTTAATATTTACCAATAAGACCACCCACCGAGGAGTCAGGCTGTTTACAAATACTTGTTGGAGAAGCAGTAATTTTTACTTCCCTCTAAGATATTGGCAAAGTACCTATTTTGCTATCTGATGGTAGCAGTCAAGCTGAGAGATGGTGAGGAAACAGGGACTAATAATGGGTATTACAGAGGAGTCTACTTGAAAATGGCATCAGAGAAAGAAAGATAGCTGAGAACATGGAAGTGAAGGATTGGAAAAGCTGCAAAAAAGTACCTGGATAATATTATATTTAGGTTAACATTAATCTGTTTGATGTAAAAGGAATGCTTGGTAAGTTAAAGAATGAGATTTTAAAAGCCTTTTTAAGATAAATGCCTAGTCTTCCATGAGAATACTTCATAATAAATACTTTAATTCATAGATTAATGCTTGATTTAATCTTTGTCTATTTTGGCTTTGGATAAGTAGTCGTCAGTGGTCCATGGCAGATTGAATTTGTCTAATGCCATTTACCATCACATTTTAGCATGTATACTAAAGTATCCTCTTGATCTACTTGCACATAATGCATTTAGAAATTTGAAACAATGCATGTTTTGTATGAACTAGGCTACTATTCTGGCATATTGTATAGCACTTTGCACTGGGAGTTTTTATCTGTGAAACATTTCATAAGAGAGAAGAATATAATTCATTTTCAGTAAAAAGGACAGGAAAAATCTGTCTGTGGTACTATAAAAATGAAAGAAATGGTTACTGAGATTGAAAGAGAAGCAAACAATCTCCAGGCAATCCCACCTTTTCTTGTAAATATAAATTAATTAAGACACTATAAAACTGTTATATTACTTTGCAAGTTTGAGGACACTAAAAAGAAAAGATTCTACACCTACAGTTCAAAACATTATTTGGTATTTGGTATTGTGTGTGGATAAGAACATATGCTGAAAACCTTATAATTGCATTTCATTTGGTGTATTTCCTTGGAAAAGGATAAAATGACCATACTTAATTGTAAACTTGCTTCTAAAACAAGTAAGGAAAAATCTGAAAATTATATTGACAAAATAAAACTGCCAGTTTGGAAATGGTGTCTGTTTTTATTTGCTTATTTGTAGTTTGGGGAATTTATGTACCTGTGTATACTTTTTCCAGATGACAAGTATTAATAATGGTTAGCATTCTTCATGCAGCGGTCTATCATCATGGCAAGCTCTCGGTTTGATCTTCAAGTGGTTTCCAAATACACCAGCAGTGTAGCTGTGGTATTGGCCATACTTGCTGTCCTTTGGCAGCTCATGTCATTGGGTTGCTATATAGCTTTAAGTAATTCTTTTTTAATTTAACGGACTGACTGCTGGCATGAATGATGACTTGATGGCTAGACTACTAACCTTTGATTGTAGGACAATGTTTAACAGAAAATTCAGTTCTGTGTTACGCCACAGGCTTACTTGTTAATGTGCAGGCCCCTGGGTACCCGAAATGTTCTCAGTTGAAGAGAGCAAAATAGTAATTGTCTTGTATTTGAGATGTGTTTTTTCTGCAATCTCTTTTGTCTGGTGGGGTGAAGTTTGAAATAGCTGTAGTGCTTCAAGGTCATCAGTAATCGGATTGACCAGCAGCTTTAGAAGAATCCTAATCCTTACGAATTATGAATTAAGATAGCATTTTCTTTCCTATTGGAGCATGATTGTAATGCATCCCTGGCTAGTGTGTATTGGTGATTCTGAATATGTGATCATTAATCTGGGGTTAAAGTCATTTGGACAAATTCCTATCATTAACAGTTTGAACCATATCCATTAGACCGGGACGCTTTAGGGTCTGGCTGTTCTGATGAGGTTCATGAATTCTCTTGGGAAGTTCTCTTTTAACTGCTGAAAGCAGTAGCAGCTCCATTGGGATAACCTGGAGATCTGTATTGTAGGCTAATCATGTCCTTTTGATGCCTTGAGAGATCCCTCTCCAGCTTTCCCAAGTGTAATCATAATGTTGGCTATTATGTGACACTATTTTCTGCCAGAGTTTCTTTCCTACAGAAGTATCGCTAAATTCGTTACCTTTCAAGAGTCGTGTTTACTTACAGTAATATCCACAGTGAAATGAGCAAGCTAAACAAAACCCCCAAAAACTCCAAACAAACAAAAAGTTAAAGATGGGAGAAATATATATATATATATATTTTTAAATTTCTTAATTTTGTAACTGTTTTGGATGCTTGCACTAATCCCTTGACAGCGTATGTAAATCAGCAGTCATAGGTGGTTTGCAAAATACATGTGAAAAAAGCAAGTCAAATCTAAACTAAATATGCTACCAATGGCACGGCAGGGTTATAATGCTGTTACACCAGGTAAATAACTAACTGGTGAGTACCATTACTTCTTTCATTGAACATGAGCTAGCATGTGGAGCTGTACATAAAAGTCAATTGATATATTCATTGAGAAATAATTCATTGTGAGTAAGTCTTCCCTGAAACATTGGCTGAAAATTATTTAAGACACGATCCATTCAAATATGAAGTTACTGTATTGAAAAGACTTGGAACTGTGCAGGAAATCTTCAGAAGGAAATATTCCTTCCACATTGAAGGAATTTTCTGTGGTTTTGTTCACTTGCTTTTTGTTGGAATTCTGATTGTTTTCCAGCCGTGTGATGGTGTTGGCTGCACAGATGTGCTTTTACAACCAGATTTCTCAAACAGTCAAGTTTTATGTCTCTCTATGGGCCTTTAAGATTAGAACTGGTGTTATTGCTAGCTTTAACCCACGTAGACAGTCTGAGTATGGGGATAAAGTAATCAGCACCATTTGCGTCTTTCAAAATATATGTAGAGAATGTTTCCTCACTTCCTTTGTTCCATGTGGCCTTTTAAGAAGTTCGGGTGGGTTTTTTTTAGTGTTCATATTATATTTATTTACCCCTTGTTATCAGGAAACATTATTTTGTGCCATTATGTAGAGATTTTACACTGTATACTGTAGGTTTAGCTGTGTAGCTAATAATTGTACATAACTGCTTAGAAATAAAATGACATGCTAACTAACTTGTTTTAAAAACTTTTCAGAGTATCAAACTATTTTGTGCAGTCATTTTGGGCTCGACTCTCCTCCTTATACAGTAGAAAAGTGTTCCTGAATTTAGGTGTGCCATTTGTCCCATGAGAACATTTGACGGTACTGAACTTGTTTCAGTTGTCTGTGTCAGGAAGACAAATTTCAAGTTAAATTATATTGGACATGCTTTGAGTACTCAGAGGTTTATCAGCTGTTTATACAAGTATTTATTAGTTTTGTGAGTTGCTGATCCTATAGTAAATGAAATATTTGAGACACAAGAATGCATAATTATTTTAAGATCCTCATTGTCTAGTTTAAGCTGCATATGAATTTTTGGAATTCATATACAAGACATATAGCTCAAGGTTTAACATAATCTATAGCTGTATGTTTCCAATTTCCTGTGTTGCAGAAATCAACCACGCACAAGAATTGGCCATTTTATCTCTGTAAATGGCATATGTGTCTGCAAGACACCTAGAAAAATGGAGTAAAGTCCAGGTATCTGCTCTACCTGTGTGCTTCCCAAACTTTTAAGCATGTGGGATCACCATCCTGAGTCCAGACAGCTGGAAGACTCTGCATACGCTGATAGTTCATTTTTTTCTAATGGGCAGCATGTGTTTAATGTGATTACTTTAAAAACAAACACATTTATAAGATAAACTACCCTAAAATCTATTCTGTAAGCAATCAGATTTCCCCATAATTTTGTTTTCAATAGGACGGTAAAGATACACAATTTCTCTTTAATTAAAAAGAGTTCATTCATTTTTTGTATGGTATACATCTGCAGAGAAAGAGAAGCCTTGCTCTTGCACTCCAGCTATGCTTCTCATTTGTACCTAATTTGCACCAGCACTGTAAGTGATCTGTTGGTGCTGTGTGTTCTTGACCTGGGATGGACCCTCAGTGATGAAAAATGAGCCCTTAGTCTACTAACGGGATAGATTTTGACCTGGGCTAGTGTTAATTCTTTTAATTTGCAATGCAGTTAGGGACAGGTTGTATGCTACAGTATGCTGAGATCAGACGGTCTTATCGGAAGAGGTGGTGTTAGGAAGATGGAATCGAACAGAACATGAAGAGATTTTGAGAAAGAATAATTGCATCTTTGGCTCGGGAGTTTTGTAACTAGATGGGAAAAGTTGGGATGTGGTTGCTGCCCAAAGCATGTGACATTACTATGAGAGTAGTTCTCTCTGCTCACTTCAGATTATCTGGGTTGTGTAATGAAATTACTTTGGAAATCTTCCTCCTCTTTCTTCCTGTACTTTGTTTCGGGATGACTGCTTAATCCAGTGTGTTTGGATCAGTATTGCAATTACATCTCGAGTCTAATTGAGATTATGAGACATACATTTCCTTTGGCAACACAACAGCTATTTGCATTTTTTCTGTCAGAATACAAGAGGAGAAGCCTGATATTCCCATTAAATATGGAAAATTCAATTTGATCATGAATACAAGTCTTCCAAGATTTTTTTTCTTTCTCCTTCTTTTGGATCTGAAGTAAGCTCTGGTTCAGTACTGCCGTGGCATTGGAGAGCAGAGGCACCTGTGCCACAGCATTGTCCTGGGCTCTGGTGCTCCAGGTGGATGACTCCTGGGCTTATGTTTGCTTTCTTTTGTTCAGAGGAATGCTGATCTAGTCCTGTCCCCTAAATACTGTGTGTAATGTATGCAGTACTGGCTCCTTTCTCAAGGTTACCTCTATTTCAAGACTGTTTATCTGCTGCCTGATACAGCCTGTTACCTTCTTCCTTTTGCTTAGCTGATTTCTGCTATTGCTAGACTGGTATACCCATGGTCAGAAATGTAAATTTTGGCATAGTCATAGACTTTCAGGGCCCTGATTATGCTAATCAGCCTTAATGGCCCCAACTAGCCTCTCCCTGGTGGGCCTCCCCCCCATCTCTGCTCATGGGACTAGTAGCCCCATTTGAATTCATCCCTGGGCCTCTAGTCCCTCCTCGAGTGACCTTGGAGACGTGCCTCTCACCAGCTTCACCACAGCCAGGCGTGCACCTGGCCATGGACCTTACTGAGCTGCGCCTGGATCCATGGACTGACTTATTGGCTTGACCTTGGGCCTGCCTTGTCACCGCAGACTTGTTCGGTGATCTTGACTCTTGTTTGACCCTGGCTGCTGCTCCTGGATGTGCCCTGCTCTGCCTTGTGGTGGCCGTGGGATGGAATTCTCGCCAGTGTTTGCATGCTTGATCCCTGGCTCCCCATCCTGTCTGGGAGCAGCCAGTTGTCACTGCGCTCTGGCACAGCTTTTGAAGGTTGACTGATACCGTTTTGCTGCTTAAGTTAAGTACTAAGCATGAAAAATACTGGCCACCTTTTGCAGAGCTTTCTTTTCATCTTTAGTTGGTAGGAGATGATGCTCATTTCTTGCAAATGTTGGTTTTACCAGAGTGCTTTTTACACGTTTCCTACCTGTGTATTGGACCGGTATGTGCTATAGTTGATCCACTCTTGGGGAGGACTACCATGATTTTCAAAGTTTTTTCTAGATCTGTTTTCCCCAGTCTAAAAGAATATCGCTATGGCTTTGAGATTTCTACCAATGTAGAAAATCACAGAACAGGTAAAGTCTATGCAGGAAAACATGTTCTACAAGGGCTTCCTCCTCTGAATGAATTTCAGGAACATTTCCAAGCAAAACTGAAAATTATGATTACATTTTCAATCCTAACTGGTTAGTTTTCTCTTGGAGACAGCTTGTTCCCATCGTTTTACGATGGCATGTTTGATGTAGCTGTCATTTGCCAACTGGACAGTTGGGAAAATCTGTCTTAGTGCTAAAATCTAGTTTTAATGTGTTGTAGTTTTGGACCTGAAAAAAGACTCTCCTTTATAATTCTGACTTCATAGGAGGATTCATAGTGTAGGTCATGGCTTGGTGCTTTTTCGCCAGGACCTCTGATCATTTGGTTTTGTAATTAAAAAATAAGTATACTTACATGATCCAGGGGCCTCACCTTTTCCCTTATTGTATCTTTAAAATACTTTCTACGTGCAGAGTTAGAAGTATCAGCCTTTATCCCTCATGAAGAAATGAAAGATTTGAAAATATCATGATTCAAATATATATTTAGAATGTTTTCTCTAGGAGGAGGCTTACTTTTCACAGGAAACAGACATGCATTATTTGTGTAATTTGTAATTAATTTGGTTTAGTTATAGACTATTCCAAGTTTTTTTGGGGGGTTTACTTTTTTTAAAAGACAAACAGGCCTAGTCCCATTTCTTATTTTAGGTAAATTCTCTGAATATGGCAGTGGTACGGAGTAGTTTATTTCCAGTTTTATGGTAGGTGTGAAGGAACGGGTTCAAATATTTTAAAGGGTACAGCATGCTTTTTCCTTCAGTTCCTAGTTTTAGGTGGCTGCTCGTTTGCACAGATAAAATGCCTTATGTGAACTAGTGTGATGAGAGGTAGTTTTCTAGAAACACGCGTCTGTTCTTTATGCATACAAAGAAAGATTAAATATGATCCACCAAGGAACTGTTTTCCTTTTGGTTTCACCACTTTTTTGTGTATAGGAAGAGGTAGAAGACAGCATGAATAATGTTGGATCATGTGTTACAAAAACAGGTAAGAAAATAATATTAAAATAAAGTGTGAGGAGGACCAGAATATGGTGCTAAAAATCTTAATGCCTTATTAGGAAAACAGAAGACATTGATTAACAAATGCAGAGAGAAAAACTTTTGTCACAAAATGAATGGTATTCATAAAAACTAGAAGTTCCCAGCATGGTGTCCACTTGCCCTGTCGTCAAAATGTAGTGTTGGGCAGAGGAAGGAATGCCTCATAAATGTCATCTTACTCTACTTGCACTTTGCAACTACTGTCTGGGGAGGCAAGGAGGGGCTTTGAGAACTTGGGATATAAACCAGAATTCTATCGTCAAAATACAAAAAATTGGAATATGGCCATGAAAAATACGCATTCCAGCCCAGCCCAGGGCAGGTGACAACTAAGGGTCTTTTCCTCCCTCAAGCACGCTGTAATGCCAGAAAAGAGAAAGGGACAATAGATTTAGTACTGGAGGAAAGATTCAAGATGATAAATCAATTTGAGGTTAATACTCAGCTCTTTGAAGGTGGACCTTTTCAGTAAAGTCTGGCTTTGTAATCAGAAGTCTGAGCTTTACGAAGTTCAGAGTCGGGAGAAGAGGAAGGAAATGCTTAGATTTCCTTTTCAGGGTTTGAGTGTTGTTCAAAAGCACCATGCACTGCCAGTACCATGGTGGTAGGAGGAGAAAAAGAAGACGATAATGAAAACTAACGTGTTATTACTGAAGTAACTGACAAACTTCCAGTGATGTAAAGTAAGCTGGACTGACCTAATTTTATACAAATGCCTATTTGAAACTTACTTTGTAATGCCGTTTCCACAGGAGGCAATAACACCTTTGTAATGGGGTACTTTCTAAACTGATCTGATCAGATCTCTATTTCCTTACAACAAAGAAACAAAAACGGAGGAAAAGCCAGAACTTGGAGTGACTTTAGATGAGAAACAAGTGGAAAAATGAGGATTGTTCGTTTTAGAAAGGGAAACAAGCAGGAACAGAAGTTGAAGGTAAGTTGGAAAACGGTTAACTAATAAAAGCGTTAGTAAGGATACAAAGCACCTGTATGGAATAATTTATTAAAAACTCTTTAAACATCTTTTTTCCACAGCATCCCTTTGTCTTTCCCATAACTGTACAGTGGGATCAAAAAATGCTTAGACGTACAGATAGATAAGAATATGCCTACCTTCGGTACGTAAGATAGCAGTGGAAGACATGCTGCCCCATGCAATAGCGTATTCTGGTGGCCAATTAGTATTGCAGTTTTGGAAAGGATTCTTTTCCGGACATAACTATCCCCTTAAAGGTTTCTTTGGACAAGAAATTATGTGACGTCAGCTGCCTTCTTAATAAAAAACTTGAGCAAAAGGGTACAAACAAGATGTTGGGAGTTACTTGGAAAAGCGTTAGTATCTGAAATACTTAAATTGAGTTAAAACTTCAACTAAGAAAAAATGCTGAGATGCACTGAAATAGGTGTGAGGCTCTGGGACTTGTTTCCTCAAAGGTGCCTAGCATCTGGGGTTTGCTTTCCTAGGGCTCATTGACTTATACTTTGGGCTGTAACACATCACTCAGATGTTGGCTCCCTTCCCAAACTGCGCGGGTTTTGTTTTGTTTAATGGCATGTGTAAAAGTCCAAATACTTCTTTTTGGTCCTTCTTGTACCTATTGTTATTTCATCTGTTCTTGGTCAACAAAAGATAGAGATGCTGATGAAACTGGGATTCAGTGTGAGTATGAGGATGCCTCTTTCTAAAGGACTGCAACAGCAAGGAGAAATGCTGTAACTATAGAAGGGAGAGCATAGGAGAGAATGTCTTGTTCTCTTTCTCACCTTGTCTGGCCAGTGAAATGCAGAAACCAGTGAAGGGGGTGTAGAAGCCTCCACAGGGGTAAAGAAATCCCTTTGTGGTTCACCTGCAGTATTTCCTGAACCCAAGAAGGCAGGGCAGGGCAGGGAGCGGCGTTTTTCTGCATGCATCCTCCTCAGTACACTGCTGTACCTTCAAGGAAAATACATTCTTTCTGCAGTCTAAGTTCCCTGACTGCTCAGAGACACACATGGGATGGCAAGAGACGACTTCTTTATTTCAAGTGTTTAATCAAACACAAACATTTTTTTTAAATCAAGAAAACTCATAGAAGAAATTTTGAGTGAAGTTGTATGGCCAGTGCCTCTTAGCAGTTCAGGCTAAAGGACAGCAGTAATTTATTCTAACCAGAATAATAAATTCAGAAGGTAACGCTTCCTGGAAAAAATTAGATAATTATTGGCAATGCCTATTTGACAGCTTTATGTATGGCAGCCATCTTTACCCGTGACTGTGTCAAGCATGTAAGACTTTATCTGTTAAACTTTTGTTCCTTTTTTGTTGTAAGTAGCTTGTAGATCACTAACTGGCGAAGACGACCAATTGAATAAAACCAAAGCATAGTAGATTTTCCACTTGATTTTTCTTTTGTTATTCATCAGCATCTCATGTAGTTTTACTAAATTTCTAGTACATTCAGCCTGTTTGCTCCTCTGTTAAATGTCTACATGGAGCATTGAAATAAAAACCAAAACCTTTTCTTAAATCATAAACTGATTTTTTTCTCTTGCACCAATAGTTTTGTAATCTCTCGTGTAGTGACTGTTGAGTTTTGCAGAGACATTCTGATCTTGGTTGCAGCCATGCAAGTTTGGCACAGTGGTAAGTTCCAAGTTCCTTTGTGCTGCGGAGAAAGGCTGTGGTTGTGAACATGCACAATTCCACCCAGCTCAGCTGGATCAAGCTTGAAAGCGTAGTAGCAGGTATGGACAGATCTCTTGTCTTAATATGGAGAACAGAACACCAGCTTCTGGGTTTCAGGGAATTCTGCCTGTATGTTTTTGTAGAGGAAAAATTAAATGCATATGGAAAGAGTTAGTTATATGACTTACTAAATGGGGATGTCGTACAGTTTTCTGTGCTCAGAAGCTCGTCCTAGTCATACTCAGTTAGACTTTGATAAGGTTTTCTGTTATTTACAGAGGATATACTGCTTTCTGATTAAATGATCAGCAGAGAGAAGACTAAAATCACAGTTACTCCTAATTTTTTAAGTTTGCTTTTCTACCTGCCATTAAAAAAGAAAGGATTGGCAATTTTGTGCCTATGCCTTATTCACAAAAATTAGTTCACTTTGTCAAGAACTGCAGAAAAAGGCAAAGCTTCATTTGATGGAAACAGTAGTCAATCCGCATGAAGCAACTTTCATTGTTGGAGTTTTTGTTACACACTGCAACATCTGAAATGGTATATTCTTTTAAAACTTTTTCAAGCACTGAAACTGTAGTTTTAAATATTGTAGTTGGACCTCTCATGTTGGAAGTGTTTTGAACTCCGGTTTAATTGGCAATTTGCTCACTATCCTTTTTCCTTTTGTGGTACATCTAGGTATTAAAAAAATATATGGAAGGACAAGTTGGCTTCCTGACAGGGTTTTGATGGAAAATTTCCTTAAGTGTATTTGGTTTTACGTTTTTGGTCCAGAGACTTTGCCCTAGGCGACCAATGTATGAAGTACCTGTAATGGCAGCCCTACATTAAGCTGTCAGCACAATAGTACAGTCTGCAAACCTTCAGGTTGCCTTAAAAAAGGGGTAAATGCTGGTTTCATTGAGGTCTTGAAGAGAGGTGTTGTACATGGGAGATCAGCATATAGGAGCGGAGAGTTCTGGATGATATTCGCCAGAAAGTACCGCTCAGGTTGCAGTGTCAGGTTTTCAAAACCTGCGGGTTTGGCCGTCCGTCGCCATTCTCACAGCTCTGTAAGAGCCACTCAGGCGCTCCACACTGAAACTCTCTCTCTGGCTTTTTAAATCTTCTCACAGCACTGTGAGTAGGGCTGGGCAGAAGGAGAGGGAGTTCTCTTCATGGGCCACGGCAGTAGTCTGCAGAAGGAAAGGCCTGAGAGGGAAGAGGCGCAGTGACAATGACCTCTAGTTAATACAGGTCAGATTTTACTATGCTGGAGAACCAGATATCCAAATTCAGACACAGCAGAATTTGGACTTTTAGCAGCAGTGAGAATGCTAATTTTCTATACTAGCTTAGGAGTTTGACTGTATTTAATTACAATGCTGAAAGCTGTCTAATACATAAAAGTATTCTGTTGTTACAATTTGTTTGAATATTAAAAAAAGAGGGAAAATATTTGTATCTTTCACCGCTCATAGCGGAGGAAAAGAATGGTTGGTAAAGCTAGTTTAAAAATAGGGTGAGGAGTCTGACATATTCAGCTGTGTATACAAAGCTTACCAAATTACAAAAAGAAATCTAACACGTAATAATGGTGTGCTTCTCAATTTCACCAAAATTTTTGCTTCCCGCCTCCTCAAATCTTGAGATATTTTAAAGTATTTGTATTCTAAGTTCATGTGGTTTACTGTCTGACATATGAGACCAGGTTATTCCTGGGTCATATTTGTGAGATTTCCCCTGCAACCATAAGGATAAGAAATATGTATTTGCATGAAATATGAGAATACAGTGTGATTTCTTGAGTTCAGGAGTTGGAACTTTCAGAAAGACATAACGTCTCACATTCCCATGATAAAATACTTGAATAGGCAACAGTAAAGTTAGAAGACATTAAAACTAAAATGAGAAAGGGAAGGAAAGGAAATACAGGACTGGAGCATCCCGAATATGTCATAAAACAGTGGTTCTCTCCTGTTGGTGAATGTGATAGATCATTGGGGTTCAAAACTGCTTTTATATTCTGTGTTTTTATGTTGCTTAGTTTACCCTGAGAACATGTCTATTGCGTAGAGATTGCAATCAGACATACTCAAGTAAAGGGAAGGCCTCCAACTTTCATAGCTCTGTTTGCAATTTTACTCACTTTTGGGAGTCTGCTTGCGAGATGTACCATTTCAGCTTTGTGTCAGGCTTTCAATACTGCTTCATTCTTTACTTGAAAACAAGTCTTACTCATCTTCTAAAAGAAAAGATTTTCTTTTCAAAGGCTTGCACTTCTGCTTGCTTAGTCAAAGCAGGTTATTTGATGGGTTGGACTGTTACACGTCAAAATTGCTTTTATTCAGCTGTAATATGAAAGAGAGATTACATCCATACCCTGCTCCTAAAGGATGGGGGTCTGTCTCAGGCAACAGTTGTGACATTCTTGAGAGCGAATGGAGACTCGGGATCCCTGTGGGCAGGAGGGAGAGCCAGTGGATTCTGACTGAGTCCCTGGCAGGATCAGACCATTCGGGTTGCAGGATTGTGCTTATGGAAGGCTGACTGTAAAACCATAGGCTGCCTCCTGATTAGATCTTAATTTATGATTTATTGATTATAAACTACTACTTCTCCCAAGTAACAGGCGATAGGACAAGAGGAAACGGCTTAAAGTTGTGCCAGGGGAGGTTTAAATTGGGTATTAGGAAAAATTTCTTCACTGAAGGGCTTATCAAGCACTGGAACAGGCTGCCCAGGGAAGTGGTGGAATCGCCATCCATGGAGGTATTTAAAAGAGGGGTAGAGGTGGTGCTGAGAGACATGGTTTGGTGGTAACTTGGCAGTGCTAGGTTAACGGTAGGGCTCGGTGATCCGAAAGGTCTCCTCCAACCACAGCGGCTCCGTGCTTGCCATCGGGGAGGTGCTGTGCCTTTAACAGCACTCCCGGCTCCCCGCCGCAGCATCCTCGCAGGCTGCTCTCGCCCCTTCTCCAGCCCTGCCCGCCTGAGCCCCGCGCTGCCGGACCTCCCGGGCGGGGAAGGTCGCCCTTTGGCTCCTGCAGGAACCCCAGCAGATGCCGAGCGCGGCCAGCCCTGTCCCTCCCCTTCTCCGCTTCACTCGCCGCAGCCCCCGGCCGGTTGCCGCAGCCCTCCCTGGGAGGAGAAGCCGCGGCACGGAGCTCGGCGCGCCGGTTCTCTGCGGGGCCGGGGCCGGGGCCGCGGTACCGCTGCCGGCCGGGCGGGGCGGGGAGAGGCGGGCCGGGGGTGCCGCAGCGGGACCCGGCTGCATCTCCCGGCTGTTAGAGGGCTCTCCTCCGCCGGAATAATGGTGGTCGGGTACCTGGCACTGACCTTGCTCTGCTCCCAGACAGCGCTCCCAGCCGCGCCCGGCCGGCAGGTAAGCGCCTGGCGGTCCCCCCACGCCCCCGCTCCCCCCGCCGCCTGGGCAGCCCTCCGGCGGGGCTGGAGCGGCTTCCCGGCTGGGAAGTTTCTTCCCGGCTATTAAGACGGATTGCGAATGATTTTTATGTTGCTAGACATTTTGGAATTGCGTGGTTTGCTTCAGGTGTAAAAAGCTGTTGGTTTGGTTTGGTTCAGTGTTGTTTTGGGGCGGGTTTTTGTTTGTTTGTTTGTTATTTGTTTTGTTCTTGTTTCTCTTTCTAAAAGCCTATAGGTGCTAAGGGAGAGTAGTTTGAAAGTTAGCTCCTTTCGATTTGATAGGCAATATGCTTTCTGTGAGAGATGACTAACTTGTGAATTTTTCTTTACTAACATACAGAGAAACAGGATACTCTTTGCAGCAGTAGTAGTGTTCTGGTCGGATTTTCTACGAAAAGCATGCATGGTTCAAGAAGTTTTTACAAAGGATATGTTTTGGGGTTCATACAGTTGTCTAGGTTGGAAAGGAGACCTTTAAGATCAAGCATGTAGAAACTCCAGGCTCCATTACTTTAATAACATTCTTTTTGTGCACATATATGTAATGTTTAGTATGTGACAGGGCAGAAAGAACTCGCATTTTTTAAAAACTTATGTTGTATCATTAAAGAGAGGCTTTATGCATTCTTAATATGAGAAATCTTAAGTAACGGACTTGAAGAGGCCTTGCTACACTCTAAAAAGTTGCTACTAGATTTATGAAGAGCAGTTTTCCAGATTTTTGTTCTCATCAGAGCAGTTTTTCATCAAGTTCTTATTTCATACCGAAGCAGAAAATTTCAGCTACTCATATGTCATTTAGGAAATAATTTGTCAAGCATAGCACTATTAGATACGAAATAGTCCATCTAATGAAGTTACTAGCAGAAAACATTTGATAGTCCTTCTCCCTCGCTGTAACTAAAATGTGATGTATTGTTGTACATTTTAAAGGAATCATTGAATAGTTTTTTTCCATAATATGCCTTCCTTGAGTAAATCTTCTGAAAACAGTAATTCTGCTTTAGAACTCTGTCTTTTGTTAGCCCTGTCAAAAGTTTATAGTAGCCCAATAAAGTCCAGAGCAATTACTTTCCCTGGTAAAAGACAGTGGAAGTGCACTGGAAAAAACACCTTGTCCGACACTGTGTGGTTGCCGCTTTCTCTAGCTTGTATCTCTAGACATAAACTGTATTTTGGTTTCAGGGTGTCTTAAAAAGAGAAGTTGTAAGGGTTTTGGTTCAAGAAAATGTGTTTTAATGAAATCTTCAGCTGCCGTTGATCTAATTAAGGCAGGGAAAAGTTTTCAGCGGAGGCTCACGGAATTTGAATGGAGTGATGATCAGAGCAACTGGAAGCTGATATGCTAGGAGGTATGTTATTGCCCTCTAGTTGTCACTGCAGTTTTTAGCTTCCTGGTTGATTGTTACTGAGCACAGAAAATGATAGATGGACTCACCTTCTCCACACTGAAGGACCTTAAAATGTGTGGTGGCTCATATGGAAAATATTTCTGTCACCACTGCGTGCACATGTGGTCTTCAGAGATCCATATAAAGAACAAATCTAGAGCAGCGGCAGTGTTGCCTGCCAATTATCCTCGTTAGCAAGTAAAATAAAAGCAATGCTGTGTTCTTACCTGGAAATTAATTTCTGCAGTAAAAGTGCAACGTGGAACGTTTTAGCACTGTGATCCGTATGCCAAGTACTTCAAACTGTACTGTTCTTAGTTTTTCAGCTAATACAGCAGACAGAATATGAAAAATGGCCTCTTACTTTGTCCATGAATCTTAGGTTGTAGGTTTTAGTAGGTAGTGAGAAATGTTCTCCTTTATTATGTTCATGTGGCTAATTTTGAAAAGTGTATAATAAAAAAATATACTGTGTTCACTACTATTAATATAGTAATCCTTTGTCCTGTAGAGACCACCCCATAATCTTGTGCATTTCCCTGCTCCAGCTGCAGAACCTTGGCTACATAAATATTATTTCTCTAGGAAATTACTTAGTTAAGATTTTTCCCATGGTGGACAGACAGTGAATTGAAGACAGGGAAAATAAGTGAGAAGCCATTTTTAAAAGGAACGTGCATTGTAGGGTTTTTGCTCCTTTGAACTGTTCTGTTTACTGCTCTGAATATTTTAACTGATTTATAGATACCTTTTTTTTTTAAAGTTATGTTCATAAAAATGTCAGTTTGTGATAGATATAAAGTCAATGGGAAGTCACTTTTCTTGCCAGCTTGCTCACTCTGTATTTTAATGCTGCAAAACTTTGACTATTCAAGAAACAGAAAATTACAAAAATCCAACTGTTAGGTTTTTACCCCTATAATTCTTAAGAAACCCCTAACACTTGTTCTAATGTGTGTATAATTATGTTCTGCTTTTCATTTGTTGTTAGTTAAGGAACGACTTGGCATGAAGTTAGTGAAACTGCATTGCATCACTTTTCCATTCAGGAGAGAAATAAGGTTGTATAGCTTTGCTGCTTACACCACATTTGCAGTGGCCAAGACCAAAATTTTTTTTGCGTGCTTCTTAGGAAATGATCCTGGCTCTCGTCATCCATAGGTGGAAGCTCTAGCTGGCACCTCCTTTCAGGATCAGCCTTGCTAGAGGGTCAGAGTTCCGCGTCCTCCTCTCCAGGGTGTCCAGGAGCAGTTGCCCTCAGCAACAGACTGAACTGCTGTCTTCTCTGACTGAGAAAGAGCGAAGGCTAAGTTGGCATCAGATGGGAAACCTGTGTGGTGAGGAATTAGAAAGTAAAGATGAAACCGGGTAAACATATGTGCTGCTGTGCAGAATGCATGAGGCCTGAACGCCTAATTTCAAATCAATACTTAATTAAGGTTTCCTCCTTCCCACTTCTTCTAATCTGGTGGTTTGGAGTCACGTCTAGCGTGAAAATCATTGGTTTGACTAGCTCCATTGGGCTTGAGAAATCTTTGAGCAACTAGAGAGTCTTCCTGAGGAATAGCCTATGCCTGTATTTTCAGGTCTTCCTAAGAATATCATTATTCTTCACTCATTGTCAAGCAGGTAGCCTTTTAAATACTGTTTTCTTAGTGTACTTGATAGATGCTTGTGTTTTGAGGAAAGAATTTCACCTTCCTTGAGATTTTAGTTGTTCCAGCTGAATTCTCCTCCCATTGTAGTAGTTTCTTTAATGTTGCAGATGTTGGCCATGAATCAGTGCTATCAGTACTACTGGGGTCAGCCCAGGTGTCAGTGAAGCTGTGCAAATGTACTCAAGTCACCAGCCTGGCCTCCTCGCAAAAAAGCAAAATCAAATTACACAATTCTGAGTTTTGTTTGTATTGGTTTCTATTAGCATTAAAAAAATTCAGTCTGGCTGACAAAATATGTGGACAAAGGGAACTATGCCTCACATGTAACTTAAATGTTGATTTGATCTGTATTTTAATGTGGCAGGTAGTCATAATCTGACTAATCATAAAGATACATGATATGTGACTTAACACAACTTTCAACAGGTTTAAGTGAATGCAAACTGGTTCGTAAGATTTAAACCTGATTGTTTTCAGTTCTTGAATAGTATTTGTTCAGATAACAGGATCTTTTGCTACAGTTAATTTAATTGTTTATAGAAGCAAAATTTTTATTTAAATATATGGATACTATTTAGCTTTAAGAATATCTGAATACTAGATACTGTTTAGCGCTCTTCATAAAGCAGTTAACATGAAGTATAAAAGATACTAAACAATGCCCTCAAAAGTTGTTTTAATGTATTTTTTATTAGAAATGCTGAGTTTATTTAATCACAGATATGAAATGCTTCACTTTGGAATTTGGACATAAAGAGGGTGAAAACATCACATTCTGCCTGTTAAAATGCGTAAGGGAGTCTGAGGGACTGGGAGTCTGAGGGACTTGGAGTCTGAATCTCTGTATGCTGCAGAATCTGCTGGTTCTGACTGGTGGCTTATGGGTCAATACTTGGAACGGTTGTTGTACGCAGTGCCCTGAGTTGCAAGACCAGGAATAAACACACAGAAGGCAGAGGGCCCTCTTGTCACGTGCTCCCGTTCAATTCATTTCCACTTGCGTAGTGGCCGTCCTCTCTGCAGGATGTGACTTGTCCACAGACAGTAAGTGAACTTGTCAACATATTTAAAGGTCATTCAGTTCTGAACAGGTTCAGGTGCCACAAGCCCCACGACGCAAATGCAAGAAACTTAAGAACGCTTAGAGGTCCAAAGCACATTTAACTGAAAAACTGGCAAAGGGATTAATGACAAACTTTAGGAGATTTGGTTCAGACATCAATCCAAACTATACACGCTTTGCACTCAGAGACAAGGTTCCCTTTCTGGCCAAAAGAAAATAAACTAATAAGTTACATGACAGTGAATACTTTTAATGCTATCTTTGTAGGCAAACTGATTTAATTGATGCCTAAAAATGGGTGGACAGATAGATTGTTTTGTTTTGGAAGAGACTAAAGAGAGTTTCTATTAGACCGGAACCACTTCTCTCATTCCTAATTATTATCTTTCCTACCTTGTTTAGGACCTGTGATACTTATTGTAAGCTTGAAGTTGGGAGTTTGCTTCTAAAACTTTGTGTGTGTGTGTGTATACACATGTATATATATGTAAAGAATTAATTCTGTGCTCTACTGGGCTGCGAAAGAAAAACCTTAACAGAGCATTTAAAAAACAGGGGTGTGTAGCCCTGTGTAGAATTCTTTCCTGCCTGCCCAGTCAGTTTCTGAGGTTAGCTGGGGAGTGCAGCTCATCCCAGCATTGGGACATATTTCCCTAGGGGTCAGTATGAAGAGAGCTTTCTCTTGCTGATCTCAGAAATCCACTGCTTAAGCAAGAGGAAAAAAACCAACAAACAACTTGGTCATCACCCTTTTGACACTGTTTCTTGACTGACTTTTCTCTTGTCAAGGAAGAACTCTCTTTTTTCTGACTTGGAGTAAAATTTGTGACCTTACTCGGTGGAATCATCCGGTGTTACACGGTCAGAGCTGCTGCACCTGTGGCAGATGGCATGTGCTTGTGAAGAGGCCCGGGGAGACGCTAACCAGCCGGTCACACACGAATAAGCTAACGGCATTCCAGCACAGTCCTGTGGAAGGACACTGGAGAATGAACGTGGCAGTGCTTACTCTGCATGACTGTTAATGATCCTCATTTACTGCATTCGGCTTTACATTACCAGCCATATTGGCACGGCTTTAATTACTGTTCTATCTGTGGATTTTATTGTCTTCAATTTTCTTGTCCTTGTGATAGTTCTGTGATGCAGGGGAGTGCTGTTATGCAGCTATTGCTTACAAATTCCTGGGCCGCAGAGGTAAAATACCATTCAGAAGCTCAAAACAGCTGTCAATAAGAACAACTTGTAGATATGCTTGACAAATCAGCCTTTCCAGCACCTTAATGGTTTTGCATCCTAGCACTGTCTCAAAGAAATTCTGTATGGCCAGGAAACGAACTGGTTACCCTGTCTGTCTGGTCACCAGGCTGCAGTTACGGATACACCACCTTCAGTTACAGGCAGGGAGCACGTGATATGACCCAATAAAACAAGCATTTCCACCTCTGACTTTCATGAGGCCAGCATATAAGAAAACAGAATTTCTCCCACTGACATACTGACAAAAATCATTTCTCATCTCTGTACCTGAGTATTCCCATCTGCAAACCAAGGTTAACGAGGCTTCCATTGATTCTCCTGAGAAACTGGTATGTCACCTTGACTATATTTTCCCATAAAACATCACCCTTAGCCCTTCTAGTTTTGGAGCATGAGAATGTTTGAGAGCCTTTGTGGACTGGTAATGGAGGAGGCATTGAACCATTTATTTATTTAGCATACATAAAAGAAAGTTATTTGGATTTACTTTAAAATTACCCTATTCTGAGTTAGAAAAAACAGAAGGTAATTTACATATGGCAGTAATTGGTGACATCACCAGGAGAACATCTGAAAGTGAGACATACCATAGTTGAAAAATAATCCTGTCAAGTAAATATCCACAGACGTGGCGAAATTATAAGAATATGCTCTGTACTGCTGTTGCTGTAAGTACTACTGAACAGATTTATTTTACCTCTGGCATTCTTGCCTCACTCTTCCTGGCTTTATTGTTTGTCTCAACTGCAGTATTAGTAACACAACCCTATTTTGCTTTAAAAACTTTGATGGAAACAGTGTAGTAGGATGTTCAGTTTAAAGTTAATTACATTCTAGCAAAATGACTCGAAATGTATTCTTTCGCCCCTTGTGATTAGGCAGATGAACGTTCTTCCAGTTTTCTTCTCAAGATTTCTGTAGGGCTCTTAGTTCTTCCTGTACTGTCCGTCCTTGCCGAGTCACGTGGGGAAGACAGGACTGAAATATCAGCGGATGGTGTGTGCTGGCAGAAGCCCGTGCAGATACCTCTTTAGCCGCGGGCAGACCACAGGCCTGGATCCAAAGCATGTGGACTGTGGGCTCTGGTTCAGGCTGTGCTGAGCTTCTTGTTCTATGCTGTAAACATCTAAAAGACAGATTGAGGGCTACAGTAATTCCCACAGTAATTACAGCATCATGCTCAGTCCTACCATAGTTAAGCTAAATTCAATAAGTCATTACCAAATAAATGGTTACGTGTGACAGATGAGCTAATTTGTTTCTTAGGCATGGTTCATAGACCATTTTCTGGAAAGCTGTCCCAGAAACTTGTTGGATTACTTATTAGGTAGACATACGTTTTAAAGAATTTACCATGAATTTTACACCTGGAAGTACTATTTTATGTAGAAACCAACAGTTCGCGATATACTTTCTTTATTGTATTTCATTGTCAGTATCAATTCTCATGATTTACTTTACTTTTTTTTCATCTTTGCTTTTTCAAGTAATAATTCACTTAAAATTGAATGCTAATGAATGTATTTTCACCACTGTAATGCAAATGCTTTTTCATCTGGCACAGCAAGTTTATCTTGAATTTCTTAGAAATTTAGTATTTGTTCCAAACATGCTGAGCGTATAAATGGAGCAATGAACTTAGGAGGCAAGTAGTTTATATTCGGATGTATTGAAAGGTATTCACAAACAACAGAAAAAAGAGGAATAAAATCTAGTAAGTAAAATAAGTCCCTGTAATTGTTTTTCAGTCATAACAGTCAGTGTATGCATAGGTCTTTCTTCTGAGGAAGACTTCTTTGGTTTTCCTGTCTCTTTATGGTAATGTTATAAGGCTCTGAATTTTTTTTAAGTGCTCTGATGTGTAATAGGGCACAGGAATGTGTTCCAAGACTCATAAAATCTTTAATTAAAAGAATGGAAATTCTTGTAAACTCCTGGTGGTTGCCTTTAAGTAATATCACTTCTTAAAACACTTCCACCCCCCCGGCATCTGCGATTATCTTTGATTTTGTGTATAGCACTGTTGCGTTTTGCCTGTGGATGATGTACGCATTTTAAGGAAACTAGTTGATGACTAGAATTAGCCAGCCTCTTGCCACCAGGGCCGTTCTGGAAGTGAGACCCAGTCCGCAGAAGAGGCTGTGCCGAGGAGCTGAAGAGGCGCCCTGCTGTTAAAGTCAAGACTGCTGGAAGCTCTCCTGCAGGTACGCTGCTATAGCTGGGTTGGTAGCGGCGCTCACTGAACTGTGGCTCAGAGCCTGTCAGTCAGGAGTCGGAAGGAATTATGCAGAGGTCAGGAACGTAAAGCAAATGTTCACTGCATGGTTGAAAGGCAGTGGATAGAAAGGGACTGGTCTGTGTGATATCCCTGTCCTTACTTGATCTGTAGCTTTCGTGATTCTTCCTTCCATATCACTTACTATTCATTGCTGCCGAAAGGATGGCAGCAGGGATCAAACATCATCCGCTGGTGTGCTTAAGGACCCAAAGGCACCAACACAGCAATTATATCACTGACAGCAGCTACATTGCTTCTCTTTAAAGACCCCTTCTAAATGAGACACATAAAAGTGGAGCATGAGAGAGTATTAAATTAAAGGTTTGCCTGCGTATGTCATTGCCTGGAGCTGTCAATCTGTTTCTTCATCGGTTACAGGTATTATTTTCCCAGCGTGTGGGTTGTGAGGAAGGTTTTATCAAGAGACAGAGCTTTTTGACAAATTTCCACTCCCACCTATTTGGCAGACGCAGGAGAGTGAGGTGAATTAGGAGTCAATAAAGTAATCCTTCCAACCATAACTGCTTTTTGACTGCAGCATAATGTTTGCTTCCATTTTTCAAGAAATTTCTTCCCAAAACGTCATGGTGGTGGGAATAAATCCTTTAATGTTTTTGACTTAAAGGAAAAATCCTTTTGTTGTTAAAATATGTTGGTTAGAAACCACTTCTTTTCGTTGAAAATTTAAAAGGTTTTTTAGAACTCTTTTTTGAAAAGGTGCCGGCTAATATGTAAGTCATCAAAGGTAAAGGATAACATAGCAGTAGAAAGCTTGGTATTTGAATACAAGATTGCCTCCTTGCTCCTTGGAAGTTGAAATTCCAGAAGCAAAGGTCAAGCGTGTGGAAATGCTGCATTTTAATCCCAAACAGTTAATAGATTTACCATAAGAAGTTACCCCCTCTAAGGAAAGATCTCTTCTTTCTCTTAATGTAATAATTTCAGTATACTTTTGAAAAGAGTTTTAAGTAACTGCTGCAGAGACAACAAAATCCCATTTGATAACATTCAGTGTATGGAGGGAATATTAACATCTGTGCATGAATAGAGCACTTGAAACACGTGCTGGACTCTTGCTTGCGAGTACTTGAAAACAGATTTATTTACTGTTCGAACGAGCAGGTGATAGTGAAATATTCTAGCCAGGGGCACCAACTGTTTTGATGTTAGCTATGCGCCAATATCCTCTAGAAAAGCACAAGGACACAGAATAACTATACAAATTACTTTTCTTGTTTCCTCATTAAATGGAAAATTCTTTGCTGAAATGGTAGAATTAGGTTGTTTGAGCCAGTCTGCTAAACTGGAGACAATTTTGTGAAGTATTTGCTTATATATTTTGATACTGAGAACCCCAGGCACAGATTTTCTTGGTACTGTGGAGGAACTGGAAGAGGATAAGTGATTAGGGGCGTAGTAGCCCCATGCCATTACAGGTAGCATACACACCCCCTGCTCATGACAGGAGGTGATTACAACACCATTTGCTCTGTGGCTGCACCTCATCCTTTGGAAATTTTCAGGTACTCAAGTGATTGTCTAGTATTTCAAGGTTAACTATTCAACGGTATCCTTAGGCTCCCTGGCAGAGCATCCACCAAACGCTTGTAACGTGCTACATTCATCGAGATACTCAGTTATTGGCGATATGATGGCACTGGGAAGAGCAATACATTACCAAAGAAACCAGTAATTAAGAATGATCAACGTTAAGAAACAGAGATCATTCTTCAGCTGTTTTATTGTGGTTCAGGAGATTAACAAAGCTAAAGCAAAGCCAAATGATAAGCAACTCCGCTATCAGGCCGTTCTGGTAGCAGAAGTAAGAAGATACCCAATGCAGCCTGCTGTCACCCTGTGGCTGTTGGGGAGGGTCTCTGGTAAGAGCAAGTCGGCAGAGACTGGGTTGCGTCCTGCCTTTTCTTTCTGAATGACCACCACTGCGGATTGTCAGGTGAGAGAGAGAAATGCTAGGAGCGACAACTAATGTCATGATGCTTTATTTGCAATGGTAGAAATCAGTTTCTAACCACACAAAATTGGTTAAGAACTAAGTAAAACCATGCTTAGGGTTCAAATAAAGGTAAACAATTGTAGTAACTTATTCAGAAGAAATTAAAAAGATTAGTAGTCTTATTTTTAGGCATAGTAACTTGTCTTTGCATAGCACAACATTCAATACTGAGAGGCTTTAAAGGAACCTTAGCCTCAGTGAGAATCAGGCCAGGAATCTATGACGTACAATTCTGTTTCCACTTTGTTGTCCCTCCTTACAAACTACCTAAATATCACACTATTTTAAAGGTGATAATAAATGTTAAGTGTGGGTTTTTTCTTTCCATCACTTTCGCTTCAGTAGTGGATACATCAAGTCATTAGGCTAATTTTAATTTTGTCATTCTCACTGCAGTAGATTGTACTTGTGAAAAAATAACCGTATAATTCTTTTATGATTTTCCCAAAGGCAATTTTAAGAAAGAAGTATCAGTGAATATCTGTTTACAAGACAAGACACAGTGTACTGAAAAAGTAGGGGTTACTTGGAAAAATCTAATACATTTTTCCATGTTGTCAGAAATCAGTATTGTGATGCACAGAAGTCCATTAGTCCTTGGAAAGAGTGGCAGTTGGTGTAGCTCCAGCCGTGTGTGCAACTGTTCATTTTAAGAACTGATTGAGAGCAGATGAGATCAAAAGTTAACATCTGCAGCTGTTTCCAGCTGCTAAATAAGCATTAAAGAGCTGGTGAAGCTGTATTTTAGTGAAGGAGAAACACTTCAGTACTTGCAAGAACAAATTTCAATGCTTATAGCACTGGTTTTGCTCAAGTTTCAGGACTGGGTTCTTCTCTCTGTTGAGGAAAAAACTGAGAATACCTAGCAAGAAAGTTAAAATTTGTAGAACTCTCACATCTCCCTATAAAGGATAAGAAGTTAGTTCTTGGATAACAAACTGATGTTGCTAGAAAATGCTAATGCTTCTGCTTTGTGTCAGAAGGAAATTTCTACCTTATCATAAGCAGTTTGGCAAAATTTCAGAAAGTAAGAAGTTAACACTACTGCTTAAAACATTGTTTGCTTTAAGAGGATTTGGCAATGGACCTATAGAAAAGTAAGCAAATGACCTGAAAAACCATCAGCCTTGTGGAAACTATTGGAGACTTCATTAGAGAAACATTGCAGGGAGGCAAAAGTGGAGGAAAGAGCAGCATTGGGAATGTCAAGGTGATGTCTTGGCTCAGGTGAAGATGATGAAAGCCAAATTGTCAGTGATTTAAAGCTGTCATAAATGAGGTTTTGTTCTCGGCAACTCAGGGATTTAGGAAAGAGGCGTCATTAGCCAAATCGTGCTGCCTTGATTGGATGCAAGTTTTCCGTACAAATACCTGTACAATGGCTGAGTTGTAAATGCATTGGTTGGGAGGATCTGGAAATAAATGTGGTATCCTGCAACATAAGGAAGGAAAAAAACAGCTGATGTGGGGCATATCTAAAAATAGTAAGAGCTGACTAAAGTCTGTGCAAACCATTTTAAATTTTAGAATGGCAGTACTAAAATTCAGGAGAAGTACTGTCCCTTTTTAATTCATAAAACTGCTGTGGCATAACAAGTTTTTGATATTTTTTTAAAATTTATTTTTTATTTTATTAAAACCTAACTTTAAAACATTGTCAAAAGGTGGAGACTGGTAAATGGCCTGTATGTAATTCAAGGAGCGTCCAGGCAGGTACCTTGTACCAATTAATCATATGCAGCTCTGCCTGCATAACAACCTTCTGCCAATGGGCAGAAGAATCAAACAGTGTTTCGATCTGAACATTTAATGAAACCAGTCTCACAGAAAATTAGGTTGTGAACTGGATGAATACTTAATTAGTAATACCGCATGGGGGGGAAAGTGTTATTTCAGCCTTATTGTTCCTCTTTTTTCCAGATGGTAAGTGTTCTTCTATGGTAGAACCGCTGTGTGTGCCATCACTGGTGGTTAGTGTTAAGTTTTTCTGTCGTCTTCTGTCCATCCTGTATGTGATGAAGTCTTTGTATATGGTGTCCAAGGGCTTGCAATAGATGAGTTCTCAGGCCAAGTCAAAGACCAAAAGCAGTATTTTCCAGTTGCGTGTTTAAGAAAAATAAAACTATGTCATTATGTCCTAGCACTTTGTGGTATTACAGCAATTATTACAGGATTATCCCAGTTTTCCTGTTTTGGAATTTTTTTTTTTTGCCTCTTTTTATTTTTTTATGTGTCTTAAGTACAAAGGATGTTTATGTTCAAGGGAAAAGATTGTGTCAGTGTTGTGATCGTTTTCCTGGTAGTCATCCTGACTGGTAAGCCCAACAGTTACAGTAAGTAACTAGTGAAGATTACAATTTCTGACTTTTCAGCATCAGCTGTGATTAAAAGTGAAACAGTATACCACTTAAATTTGGTACCCCTTTATCAGAGACGTGCCCGGTTCAGCAAAGTACTTGAATGTGTTCACAGCTTCAAGTGTGTGAGAAGTTCCCTTGAAAACAGTGTGCATGAGTTCCCTGCTCAGGTAGGAGCATCATGAGCATTACTTTCTGGAGGTGATAGGAATTTCTACACAAAGCAAGGGAACCATGTTTCCAGCAGCGTTAAGACCACAGTGTTACTGGCGACTAAAGAAAAGTTGAGAATAAAATTAATTACGTGGGAGTTACCAGCATGATCGTAAAGGATTCTTTCCAAGTGTGTATTTCTTGTGCAGCATCTTCAGACCTGGATGTTATGGTAAATGATGTCTTCAGGCAGGTGAGGTTTATGAAGAATTAATTAGGTCAAGGGTTCCTGATGGTGCAGATACCGGGAAATGACATATTTAGCAGTAAACTAGTAGTGCTGAGATTAATAATTAAGACATTGTTAAGAGGGACTTCGTAGTGATATTTCAAAATGAAGTCATTGAATCTGTTCTTCCTGTTTAAAAAAACTCTTTTCTTCCTCAAATTAAAAAAAAAAAGTCTCAAAGCTACTGATAATTTTGTGCTTGGGAGAAAAATTATTTAATCAGAATTCAGTAGTTCAGTATGAAAAATATCAGAAGCCAACCAAGTTGTAACTGCAGAAAAAGTTAATGAGTTTTATTGCTTTGATAGTTAGTTATTCTTTGACTGTGTCCATGGTAGAAGCAACTCTGCTTGCCCACACAAGAATCGGGGTTCTTTGGTTAACTGATCCTCATTCACTGTTGATTTCTGATACTTCAGAATTAATTAAAGCCTAACCCAAAAAAGGAAATAAACCAGATGCATCTTTTTGGAAATTTTTCCATTTATTCAGCATCATTTCTTAGTATTATAAAGTATTACCTTAATGAAATGACTTCTTTTGTGCTTGTATCCCTCAGCCTTCCCCC
>VFFE01007253.1:2759864-2888899 GCA_008921705.1 Burhinus oedicnemus | reverse complement strand
GAAAAAGAGACGTTTGCCATGATTTAAGCCTTTCTCTTAGAGATCTAGTTAGCACCATTAATATGTTATTCGCTCACTGAATTGCCAAGCTTATAGATATGAAGAGGTAGTTAATTTTTTATACAATCTGAAATCATTGTACGGTAATTACCTGATAATTACAGATCTCTGGGACATCATTGTTTGGATGCTTCCGAGGGTTACACTGATGATGGTAAACGCATTAGAAAGTCTTCCATAGCTTTTGGGGGGTGCTTGATGGCGAGTGGTTTGGGGTTGGTTTTGTTTAAGGTTAGAGCTTCTGGAGGATAAGAGTAAAAATTCAGAGCACTATCCAGCTAATGACAATTTTTTTAGGTACAGTTTACCTCCCTACAGATTTTGGTTTCAGTTTTCTATTGTTAATGGTTTTAAAGGCAAGCAGGCTGACAGCAGAGACATTTTCTTTAATGCAATAAATACCTGTGGGGTTTTTTCCTCCTATAAAATTCACTTAAAGCTTGAATCAAAATTTTACTTTTTAATTTACTAATAGCATACTTCTATTTATAAATCCATAGATATGTAAACCAAAAATTAAGTGAGTGTGCATATTTTTTAAACTTGAAAAGGTATCTTTTTCCTAAACTTTTTGTCCCCGATGCGTTATTACAATGCTACCCTGTGAGAGAGTCCTCTTAGCGGAGGCTTTGTAGTCTGAAAAGTAACAGGACCCACAATCCGTACTACTTCCTTGTATTTGTGTTGTTTGGATATGGTTGTTTTGATAAGGCGTCATACCTTAACATTTATTTCAAAACAGATTATTCAAATAAAAATAAAAATAATTTATTGGTCCTAGTAGTATCAATCAAATGAAGCTTTGTGTCTCTTTGTTAAAGGTAGGGTAGTGTGGAGAGGATTAAATGTAACAACTTACCGTACATGTGTTCCGGTTAATAGCAAGCACTTAAAAGTAAGACTCAGATGTAAATAAAAGTCTAATGAGAGTGGAATACTGATAATAGCTATTATACTTGTCACATTTGGTAAGTCTTGTCATGTTTTAATTCAAATTATTGATCACGTTCTACTTTTATCTTATTTGGAGCGTATACATGCAGTTAAGTCCTAAAAGTGTAGATTACTGCAATGACATTTAGGTAGGCCTACAAAATTTTCTCAGCTAATTTATGTAGGAAATTTCATGCTTATTTGTTCTGAACAGATCCTTTTGCTGGAGTTTTTCTGTTTGGTTGCCTATGGGGATGTTTCCATAGAGGTACACTTCCCTTGTGTATCTCTCCCTTTCGTCTATATTATGCACTTCTGAGTTTGAAACTGTTTAAACCATGAAGAATTAATGTAACTGTAACTGTGATGCACAGTCATTCTAGAATATGAGTAACAGCTGGTTTTCCAATAAAGAAACTACCCACATGCTTACCAGTGTGTGTAGCTGTACGTATAAATGCAAGCATTTAGTCCCTTTGTGGTCTCTTTGCATACCGTTTTAAAAAGAAATCCTGAATCGGACAAAAGAGCTTTTTTTCACTCATTCTTCTATGAGTTGTTACTGACAAAGTGTCCTTGATGTGCTATTGGTATTTATTGTGTCCCTGACACCACTGAACATGAACTACTCATTCTAATTGTATTATAGCATCTTCTGGATAGAATATGTAATGTAATATTGTTTCTCAATTAAGTATACACAATTTTTAATGGATTGCAGTCTTGATGTGTATTTATCTAGGCTGCATGAAGCCCAAACTACAGACCACAGTTTGTGAAGTCACATCAACACTTGTAGAATATTATCAGATGCATGAACAGATTGCCTTAGCAGTTGGGTGCCTGGATCTTTCTAGTTTTTTGGTTTTATTTTTCTTTTTTACATCTGCCCTGCAGAGTGGTTTCTACTAGGGATTTGTTGAACTTTTTCAGGTAAAATACAAACTGTGGAAACCTTATAGTTCATGGTCAGAAGTCAAACTAAACTTCATGTCCTTGAAGCTCTAAAAAATGTAACTAAATTTTCTCTCTCTCACTTTTAAATATTTTCACTGTTTTGTCTAGACAAAAAATAGAAGCATTAATAGTCATACTAGAGTATAAGACTAGAATTGTCATTGTGGGTAAGTATGTCCAGCTTTCTGTTGCAGGTCACAATTATCTTAATGATCTTTCTTTTAAACTTGACAATTTCCATCTTTGTTCCCCCCCCCCTTTTTTTTTTTTGCCTTCTATCCTTGAAGGTTCTGAGATAAGTAGTTAAATTTAGGAATATGCCTTTTTGTTTGGAAATAAACCTGCAGAACTTGAGTAGTCTGAATATTTGACAATTTCCCAGGAAGTATGTAATGTCATGGACATCTCTGTAAGGCCTTTTGCATTTTCTGTTTAAAAACCGGAGTAATTTTGGAAACAGTTCTACAATGGCAACTAAGAGAAAAGGCAAGCTCCTGATAGTGGTTTTTTTGTTTTGTTTTTTTGGGGGGTTTTTTTGGGTGTTTGTTTGTTTGTTTGTTTGTTTTGGGGTTTTTTTATGTGGAATGTCATCCGAATTGTTTTGCCAGCTTTAGTTTCTTCTAATTTCTGTAGCTGCTTCAGTTCTGATGGTACAGGCCAACCCTGATTTAAGGGGTCTTTCCCATATGCATCCTCTATTGTCTAGTTAGTCAGCTATTTCAAATAAAGCTCTTCTGAAGTCGTGCTGTTCAGAACAGATAACTTCTGTATGGATTCTCTAATAGAGGTAAGACAGACTTATACTGTCAGCTTTTTCTGACTGAGCGTGCTGGTGGGATCGCTTTCTTCTACGTCATCTCCTGTTACCAAAAACTGTGGTGGCTGTCTCAAATGTATAGGTAAGCCGTTGAAGTTGTCAGTGTGTTTAAACTGGTCAGATCTTAAAAATTCCCATTGCATAGTCCCTGTTCTGCCATATATTTCTTGTCTTGCCTTTGCTTGACTTAAGAGGTAGGAAACTTCTGGTGGTGTCTGCAGCTGCGTTAGCATCAGGTAAGTACTGCGCAGCCGCAGGCTTTCTTGCTTGGTAAACTCTGCTTCGTGAGAACAACTGCAGTCTGAAGGCAGATTGCTTTACCTGCTTGACCTTACTCTGCTCATCTGTTAAACAGGGATAGCGCTGAATTGTTAGATGGTGGAATGCCTACAATGAAAGCTGTATGTCATGACATTCGAAAATTATTTCCATTTTCAAGTCCTACATGCCACTCACTTCTGTAACGTTCTGTTCACCTTGCCAAACTTACCTTCCTCAGGGAATCCTGAGGTAAAGTGAGGGAGTCCCAAGCCACAGGGCAGCATCAAAGTGTCCGCAAATGGTCTCAAAAATTGCTGGTGTCACTAATCCCTTATTAGATATAATGAGGCCCTAAAATTTCTTTTTGAATTGCCTTCATTAACCTGAGTCCTGTGTAACTTGGAAAGGCAGATTTTAAATTACTTTGTTAACATAGCAAGAGAGCTTATTAGAGGTTAATCCCTGAAGCATGACATTTTTTTATGCAGCTATAAATTTATTTGTGTACGTTAAACATACAAATGGTTTAAAGTTCAGCCCTTACGGTCTGTCTGGAGCTTAACTCAACGCACAATCGTGGCAGATGTCCAGAGAGTGGTTGTGCCAGGCTGCAGAGCTGGTTTCCCTGTGGTGGTGAAGCTGAAACCATCTGATTCCACATATTTGGAGCCAGTTTACTGTTGAATTGGCAGCACTTGCGGTCAGGCTTCAGTTGTAAGAAAATGCTTTATTACCTCCAAGTTTCCCTTTCAGTGAAGAACACTTACATGACCATAAAACTGTCTTTGTCTTTCGAAGATCTGTCATGGCAACCTGGTAGCACCGCATCTATTTTTCATCTGAAGGGTTAGTGGTTTCTAGTTATGCAGAAGGCTGAAGTAGTAATATTTATTTGTCCTCTGACTCGTTTCCTGTTGCTGTAAGCTTTGTCCCTTCTGAAATGCACTGGTCTGCATCAACAATGTGGAGGGTTCAGTTCCTCTAATGGTTGTAAAACAGGTGGAGGCATAACTGCTGGGAATACGTGCCGCAGCAGAGTTCAGCACTCTGGCCAAAAAGAAAAGGAGGGAAGTGCCACAGAGGTTTAAACCCACTTTCTGTGTAAAGTGGCACCAGTTGATACCTTCTTCCCATCTTAATCTCCCAGATAAAATCCATCCTCACTGCTTTTGTGTATGGTAACTGTATATGCCAGTCCATTTGCAGAACCATCTGACTTTACAAATTCCCTGTTTTTGGCCTCCTTCGCCCATATGTTTTTTAGGCAAGTACAGAAGTGGCATCATAACCGATTACTACACGTGGCTTCCTTCCCAAATAGAAAGTGTTTGTTAGCTTCTTTCAGATAAACCTGAGGGAGAGAATCCCTTCTGTTCCTGTTACTTGAAAACATTAAGGGTACAAAGACAACATTTCTTCTTACTGAGAACAACTTATTGTGTGAGGAAGATGAGAATCTATGCCTGTATTATGGATCTGAACTTTTCTGGAAATACTCATTTACATCCTGTTGCATCTGTTTGCCCCCCCCCCCCCCCCCCCCCCGTTAAGTATAATTCGTTTAGATTTTGACACAAGAATTTGATTTGGACGGGAAAGCTGGAGTTTCTCCCTTCCTGCAAGTCATGAAGGACTCGCAGTAGGAATAGCGTGGGAAGTGAAGGCAATCAGGTTGTAGCACTGTGCCCCGCGGTTTGGGAGGGCAACAACACTCACTAACTGACCATGAAAAATAGGATTTTGGTGCAGGCAAGTCTTCCATTAATGTAACTTTTTGATACTTGGAATGCAGGCTTGCGGGGCCCCTCCCCTGCAGCAAAACCTCCTTGTCTTCACCGGGCTTCTCCTGTTGAAGTCCAGCAACAGCTACTGTCTTATGTGATTGTCTCCCAAAGTGCTCTTAGGAACTCAGACAAAAGAGACCTGCTGGGGAGGAACAAAAGAATAAATAAATAAATAAATAAAAGGATTATTTAAGTTTCTAGGCCTGAAGCATTACGGAGAGATTTTTTTTAAAAAGTAACCTCAATTCCATATCAAGTGGAGTAAAACTGCATACAGTTCTGTGAGAATGATGGGACAATTGAAATATTCGTGTAGTTCATCCAGTTCCATCAGTTCATTAGAAAAGTCTAAACTTTCTTTTGAAATGTACTGAATAGGGGAAAAGTTGTTTTTAAAACTTTCAGAGTTCTTTATGTATAACTTCGTCAGATTTGAGTTTGAATTGAGGACTTTCCACCAGTCAGCAAGCCAGTTAATTTCTCTGAAGATCATGTGTAAAGAACATTGCAGCTTTCATAACTCTTATGAAAAATACTGTGTGTGGTTGATACACAGGTGAGAATGCTTTGTCTTGGTTTCTTACAAGTGCAGAACAGGGAATACTGAGGAGAGGTGGAAAATTAGCATGCAAGAGATTTGTATCTGTTTCCTATTACTTTTTAAATTCTGCTGCCTGGGTGGAGCCTGAATCCTCATTCAAGGAGCAAGGGAGAGGTCTTAATGTCTATGATAGTTAATTTCAGGTGGCAGATCCAACTGTTTTATATGCATATTGGCAGAGCAGAACAGTAGGACTTAAATATCCAAAGGCAGAACTTAATAGTATTAGATTTTTTTAATAGTGGTATGTCATGCAGTCTCATCAAGATCTCATGCTCAAAGTGAGCAAAAAAGTTCAGTTATTTAATTTATCAAAAGTTGAGTTTTATGAGGTTGGAAACCAATTTATGAATTTGAATCTAAACTTAAAAGAAGGTAAAAATGAGGGGGGTTGCAGAATGGAAACATGCAGAAGCAAATTAAGAATGAAGCATGATACTTAAGAGGTAGCTCTGTGGAATGTTGAAGGTTGGCTAAAATTGGTTTAATCAAATTTATGCTTCACTGTAAAGTTTTTAATTGTTTCACTTCAGTTTGAACCAGTCTTTGCTCTTAAACCATTATTA
Organism: Burhinus oedicnemus; assembly: GCA_008921705.1. Taxonomy (NCBI): domain Eukaryota; kingdom Metazoa; phylum Chordata; class Aves; order Charadriiformes; family Burhinidae; genus Burhinus; species Burhinus oedicnemus. The sequence goes on along the minus strand of VFFE01007253.1, from coordinate 2,882,920 downwards.
AAGTCCCCACGTCTCTTTTCTCACAATACTTATGGTGTTTAGGGCTGTCCAAATCTGTGAACATAGTCTGAATCCACACAGAGCGCATGTGCATACGTGTGAGAGAGAATATACTTACGCAGGCCAGTGCAAGCATGCAAAGATGCCTTGAAGACCCAGAATGGACATGTCACAACAGTGATATTCTACCTGTTAAATAACAGAGCATTTTGTTTTGTATGAAGCATTTCTCTGAACCTAAATCTTTCTGTATTTCAGATATTCTCCCCAGTTTTCTAGTGGGGCTGTGAGACATAGTGAAGAACAGTATCCCGTGGGTTACAGTAGCAGACAGATACGGTGAGGTACACGGCTTCAAGCAGAGCTTCCCACTCATGAGATGCCAGCTCTAAGCAGAGCTGCATGTCTAAGTAATCATTGCCCGCCTTTTTTAGAGGAGTTTTTATTTTAAGTCCCAGATTTTTTTTCCCATGATTGTTAAGTAAGAAGTTGTACTGAAAAGCTGTAACTATGCGTAGAACTAGTGTCCTGGTGGTCACTTTATCACTAATTGTACAAGCCTTTCTCTATTCCTTTTGTCATATGCGTTCTACAACATAATGTAAGCAATATGAAATTAGTAAGATGCTCGTTTGTATATTGTAAAGTAATTATGATTTTGGTGGTTGGAAACCTGAGCTACTTACATGCAGCAATGACTTTCCCTCACATTCTCCTTAGCTTACAGAGCTATGTGTGTTCTGAGCCAAACCCAGCAGTTCTTACCCAGGCAAAACTCCCTCTGACTTCACTGACTTCAGTGGGAGTTTTGCCTAAGTAAAGACTGAAGGATTTGGATCACCAAACTTAGAACACAGAGTTTTCTATAACCTTGGGCTGAATTGCACAGAAGACAGTGGGTGTTTGAAGGAAAAAGGAAATACACTTTTTTCTACAATAATTTCAGCCCTGTTAGTGCTGAAGTTAAAAGCATTCCTTTTGAGAAAGCCTGGCTTCTAAACTCTGCCAGTGTCTGGGGCTGGGGACGTTAAGAATTGCATTTTGAATTCTTTGTACTTTACTGCCAAGTTTAAGGAGATACTCTTCAATGAAGTAGGGTAAGTGTTAGTATGATCGGTGTTTTTGTCGTGCGGTAGCAAAATAGATGTTCTGTGAAATACAACAGTGTACTTGCTTTCTCTTGCTTTAAGTTTAATACAAAGACTGGCAAATACCCCACAAATATAAAAGCCTTGAACCAAGTCCAGGAAACTTTTATTTATTCACCCAATATAATAAATATACATAAAGTCCACCTTACAATTATTTACTGTTTACAACTTGTTTTAAAAGCTTGTCCAGTGAAATACAGTTAGAACAGTTTCCCTCATCACAGTGTTTACTGCCCAGGTACTGAGATGAGCATACAGTTTTTACACGGCAGTGCAAAATAAGCTTTAAATATTGACAGATCAGAATATTAGTGTTTTACACCCCCTTTTCCCTCGTGCCTGTGTCCAAGCAAAATGCAAGATACTGAAGAAGCAAGCCTGGAGTACTTCCATAGCAAAAATGCAGCAGTAGCATTGTCCTAGCTATTTGTACAATCAAAGTGACAAGTTCAATACTGAACAGGATGTGAGGCCTGGAATTTTTCATGTGAAATTAGGCTTTGTGCTTTCATGCTGGTAGAAGCTGGGTATGTCGTAAATGCATCCTGTTGAAATGTTCCTGCAGGCCAAGGTGGTGGTTGATAGGAAATGCAGAGGAGCGTTTGCTTTTCTGGGAGCAGTTTGTCTGCTCTCCTTGGTGGTGGTTAGATTAGGTGCTGCAGTAGCTCTCGTCTGTGGTGTTCTGCATAGTGCTGGAGAACATAAAGGAATGTGGAAACAGAATGGGGAAGCGTTGATGAGACCTCATGCTGAACCCTGGCATCCTGAAATCCTGCCTCTGGATCGAAATCCTGCGGTATATCCTGTGGCCAAAGCTAGGAGGAAGAGAAGTCTGCCAGGGAGGTCTGGAGCCACACAGGACTGCAGGGAGGGGATGGAAGGGCTGGATCCTAAACCATGATAGTTTATTCAGGCCTCCAGATTTCATAGTCCCTTTTAAACACTGTACGTCAACTCAAACTCTTTGTTAATGTTAGGCAGACTTTGAAGATTTTGTGCCAGAACTTCAAAGTGCTAATTTTGCTCTAGGGTGGAGAGTAGAATATTTAGGCTCTTTCTTAATTCTAGCATCAGGTTTCTAAAACTCTCTATGATACGACTTTTCATTATGCTGAGACTGTATGTGTTCTATCCAGAATAATAGAAATTGTTCTTTTGGAAACTAATCTTTACATATGGGCAAACAGACTTAGGTCCTGATTTCTTTGAATTCTGATCTGTGCATAGAGATATTTAATAAATAGATAGTAGGAAACATCATGTAGTGGCTTTTTTACAGCTTCGTATGAAATGGTGGTTGCAATCTGGGATAAATTATTCAGAAAGAAAATATTTAAAAAGTAATACGCTAAGTACATAATAGCCCAAATTCTGTGGTTTTTATAAAGTTTCCTGATCCTACATTTTGCCAGTCTGTGCTCCTTGCATAAACTCCTTGAATTGCTTGGTCGTTGGTCCTGCTCAGTGTAGTGGAGGAGCAGAGAATGACTTTTCCTCCTGTCTTATTAACTGTGTGCTTGAATATATATCTATTTGGTCTTACGCTACAGAGCACAGAGTGGTGGAAACTCTTGGCTCTGCTTCATGTACAGAGCAGAGTAGTGGAAACTTCTGGCTCTGCTTCATGTTAGTTTGCACTTTGGGCGGTTTATTCAGCATTGACATTGGATCATAGAATCTTCTTTTCTAGCATGCTCTCTTTGTAGTCTGACAGGTACGATGTTTGCCGCTACCACATAACTCACCCTCATTTCTTGAGCAGGAGAGACGTTTGCAAAAACTCACCTGGACCGATCCTGCAGAGGTCTGGGAATTTCAAGACCGTCAGGCAGAGTTTTCCAGTGAAGGAGAAGTACCTCACCTTGTAACTGTCATTACCACAAGCACTGCTGTGCATTATCAGTGTGAAATAACAAGAAAATTTGAAGAAATTTTAAAAGAAAGTGTTTCATATAATTACCCCTACTAGTAGTGATTACATTATCTTTGAGTTGTCAGTTATATATAACACACCAGTTATTTATAACCTGTGCGATTAAAAGTGGATTGCAACATAGTAAAATCCAGCTTAAATACCTAATTATATAACCATAGAGAATGAGAGTATCAGGCCCAGCACATCAGTCAGTCAGCAGAAAGTCAAACATTGCTGCTTTCTGACAGAAATGGTGATATTTGGGAATGGGCGTTAACTGTTCAGGAAGCAAAGATTAATACTCAGTGATGCTTGGTGAACCGAGCGGAATAAATTAGACTTGCAGTCATTCTCCAAATTGAGAGGACATGTCTTGGAAAAATATCTGTTAATCCACAGCCTTGCAATTAGGACTCTTACATAGTCCTGACCGAATTTAGAAATGTGAGATAACAAATTTTGAACTGAGCAGTAAGTAGAATGAGAGTAGGCGATATGCTTTGTATTTAGATACTTTGGCAAGACTGACGTAGTGATTGTTTTAATGTCAATGATAATTTACTTAAGGACATAAATGCATTCTAATTCTTAACAGCTGAAGCATACTTTTAATTTAATTCTTTTAAATTTTAATTAATTCAACTCTCAGTGGTCAGATGGTTCAATTACTTGCACTTGATTACACTTACTGATTGAGAAAAGAGTGGTGGGAGGAGAAACAGCCTGGCATTAAGACATAGTCTTTACTTAAAGTTGCTGTGTCTATCATTCCATAAATTTAGTGGGTTTTTTTCTAAAGATTAAAATTACACTTGTCAATGATATAGTAATATAGTCTCTCTCCGATTAACAGGTTTAAACCATTAACATCTTTCAACAGTGCCGGGGAGACTCTTTTCTGTAAATGGTTTGGTTTAGAACTGATGGCTATCTTGATGATAATAATGGATTTTCAGCTTCATCAGAGTTAAGTAAAAGTTGTGAAATTCTAGAAAGAAGTATTCCAAATTTTATCTAACAGATTAGAGGTATTCTAGGGGTAAAATTAACAAGAAAATATGCCTTGCTATGGAGCTCACCCTGCAAATCTGAAGAAGAGATCTTAGGGCTTACTGAAAATTGTCAGCAGCTTGTTGTGAAACAGTGTAAGCGTTGTAGATGAGTCCTGATTATATCTTTTACATAAATGTTTTTCAGTGTGACTCCTTTGTTGCCAAGTGGCACTTTGGTGGTAAAGGATGGTGAGACTTCATGAGGATATTTACCCTAGCCTTCTTCAGTTTAAAGTTCAAACAGTTGTGCAGTGGATAAATGTTGGGTGCTCTGGAGCCATTCACTCTCCCCTGGAGTTGAGTTCCTATCTGCCACTTTTCAGAAGTCAAGTGTTAAGTGCTTAAAAATGCAACGGCCTGCGACAACCAGTGTAAAATTTCATAGCGGCTGGAAGATCCTTCCATGCTGCCTCATGAATAGCTGATGAAGGGTGTCCTGCATGTGAACTATTTGTCCTGGTTTTTTTCTTTTCATTCCTTTCTTTTACTAAGGCTGAGATTGAAAGGCTTGTAGATAACACAGGCAACTTCTTCAGCAAACTTTTAAACACCAATACCTCCTATTTAGTGAGGCTTAAGCTATGGAGGCCACTTGCTTGATTTCCTTTATCTTTAAAGTTTCAGCAGGATTTAAGGGTGCAATCACAGTAAAGGGAACTCAGATTTGTAGGTCAAGTATTTCAATTGCTGTAAAGGATTTGACCAGACCAGATTTAACCAAACATTAAGCCAGTGTCATCCATTTAGTTGTTAGAGATTCTGGAAAGTGTAGATGGTCTCATTAAGGATTGGGTTTTTTAACTGTTCTTTTGTAGCCAATCCCAACAACTTTTATGTTAGTGCAGACTTCACTTTTTACTTGACAATAAATAGTATATAGCACAAAAGAAATCTTAAGTTCTACTATATTTTATGGAAGCTGCAGCAGCTTTGGGATGTGCATTCTAGAAAACTAGAATAGGTGCTGGATTCTTAAGCATCATGAACCTGTGTGGTGATAAGAGGTAAGCAAAATTGCCATGAATGTGTCAACTATTGCATCTTGGTTTTACTAAGGATTCAGCAGGTAGTATACGTTTTAATATATTGAAGAGGTTTTTTTATTCAAGAATAGTTGGTCATCTGCTTCTGAAGCGTGATCAGAAGATAGGTCAGTTATATGTGGTATATCAGTTCCACTAACTTCATACCCTGCAAAAATCAACTAAGCAGAAGTGCAATAAATTTACTGTAATTTTTGTTCATTTGTTTGTAAGTTCTTGCATTTCTTGTCTAATCCTGCCAAAAACTGTGGATTTGGAAAGAGAATCATCACAGCTACAGTAACTATATTGGTAATTTGACTAAGCTTGCCTCCCATCTGGGTGTTCCAAGAATTGTCTCTTACCTACAAGAATGAGTGATGGAGTAGTCTAGTCTGCATTCACTCCTCAAAAGAATATACTGAAAGAGGATGGGGGTGTAAGTTAACAAGTGGTTCAAGGTTAAAGAGGCAGTGATATTAAAGAGTTTGCAGTTTTCTCACTACCAGCTTCCTTTTGAGAAATGTGTGATTTTCTTTTTCTTTTTTATTACTGCTCTGTAAGATTTGCTGAAATTACAGCAGTGTTCTTGTTGAAAACTACCGTCTTCCATTAGAAGCATTAATGTTCATGTTGGTTTTTATCCGGTCTTGTAGTAAGTGATGTCTTCATTGTATACAGAAAAGAAATCATTTTATACTGTGAGATGGCAAAAACACTTGAGAAAGAAATACTGAAGCAGTGAAGAATGGTATGCATCTGCCTTCATGAAGCAGTGAAGAATGGTATGCATCTGCCTTCATAAAGTAGATTCTTTTTTGCTAGAATTGTGAACTTGTCTTCATTAAGTCAGAAAGAGTACATAGGGCTGTGATAGTATTCCACTATTTACCCTAATGCTGCATTTTACCAGTCCTTTTAAAGTAATTTAAATCAACAGATTAAATGTAGTTCAAGAAAAGGACTCAACTAGTATAAATAAAAACAATTGTGTTCGTGTCAGGAAATGGACAGTAGAACTGTATTTACTTTGTACAGAGGTAGGAAATTAAGATAAAACTATACAGTATCTTATGGAAGAAGAAAGTGGGGTTTTTTATGGTAAAACCTTGAGGCAAGTTGATTTTACCAGTCACACTCACATACCCATGTATACTCTGAAACCCCAAGACATGTCGAAGTGGTTTGGCTGGGATCACTTCTGTGGAGCGTGGAGGGCAAGGAGTGCTGGCTCTCCAGTCCTCTCTCTGTCTTCTGGGTTGTCTCTTGCTTGGCAAGGAAGACTGGGGTTTTCAAAAGATCTCTTCTATCCTGATAGCTATTTAGGAGTGACTTTTTGACGCAGAGGCTCACTCCATAAATCCAAAGCAGAGTTGCTGCACATTGCCCGTTTTCTCTTGTTAGGGGTGACTTCATGGTGACAGTCTGTCTCCCTGCTGCACCAGCAGGAGGAGAGATGGTGAATGGGGCCTCCTGGAGGTGCATTAGTTGCATTTTACAACTGTAGTTGCAGGAGGTGCATTAGTTGCGTTTTATTACCTTTTTTACTACTTTTTTTTTTTTTTTTTAATAACCACCTAGCTGACTTAGGTGAATTTTAGGACTCATGAAAGTTGGGCTTAGTTTTCTGATTGACTTTCAGTGGATTTCTGAGCGCAGCTCTTTACTTTCTTTATATAGGGGTATGGTTTTATTGATTAATTCATTTTTTCCCTCCTTTTTTTTCCCCTTTGTACTTGTATTTTTTTCCTCTCTAGTTTGTTATGGGTTTTTTAATACTTTGTGGTATTATTGCACACAATTTTGAAAAGACATGTGCTTCATGTATCATTAAATGCATAGAAAATTTTCCTTTTTCAGTCACTCTGCTGCTTTGTACACATGTGACCAATTTACTGTAATACAGCTGGTGAAACAGTGGACATGGTTAGCTGTGCGTGGTTCTGCGTGTAGACTGCATGCTGATAGCATGCTGATAGAAAATTTTGTTCCCTCCGCTTGCTCTAGCCGAGAGCTGCTGGGAAACCCTACCCACTATGGCTCCTCTGTGGTTGGAGAGTTCTGCTCTTCAGTGTATGCAAGCTGCTCCCATTGCCTAGGAGAGAGCTGTGTCTCTTGAATATTCACGGAGGTATGAATGCAGAAAACAGATGCTTGCAGGAGTGTTGGCAAATTTGATCAGGATATTGATTCAGTATAACAGCAAATACAGCTGCCAGAGTTCTGTGTTCTGGACTATTTTAAGAATTTGTTCCAGGTGAAAATTGACCTCTCTTCCTTATCTCCTTCCTCTGGTAGGAAAGCAAACTGTGTGTTCTCTTGGCTGGTTTTTGCCTTGCTTGCCATTGGTATTTTGTTGGCAGTTTTTGTGTATCTTTTGGCTGTTTCTCTAATTGGAAGAACCTAAGTTTGCCAAAAATTTTATTGACAGTGTACTACCTCCTTTTGCAGTTGCTTGTTTTGTACTACTTCCCTGCTAGAGAAGAGAGCAGTTTCTTTTGCTCTCTTTTTTTGTTGTTTTGTTTTGGTTTTGTGTGAAGTGAGTCTGGGCATCTCGCAGGGCTGGAATGAGGAAATGATTCAGGTGTTTGTTTTTTCTGCAGTTGTATAAATTAATGTGGGTGGATGCTATAGTTAGTGTCATTTTCAAGAGAACTAATTATTAAGCTGTTTATGAAATATCAGTATGGGATACCTTGTATTTGGGTAAGACAACTGCATTTCTAAGCTCTTAAATGTAGATGTCAGGAGACTTTTCTGGGATGTATTGTAGTTTTTGTTGCTACTACACACACATTTATGACACTTTCCTTTTAACTTACGCTTATTTGTAGCACACCTTGTTAAGTTATAGCTCAATCCTGAAGGCCTCATTCAGCGCCTTATTCAGAGGACGATCTCCGCTATAGTCAAAACTTGCAGTGGAGTTAGGTCTTTGGGTTGTTTTGTTAAGGTGAATTTTTGGCTTTAAAGCATTTAATAGAATTACATCTATGTTTCTTTCATACAGGAGTGCTTAGTAGTCCTGGTAAGCAAACGTTTAAAAATGTTTAAAGATGGTTACTCCCTAAAATTGCTTGGGCTTTTGTTTTTCACCTACCCTGCGTTCCAGTATATGTCCATGTTAGCTTTTATAATATTGAGTCTGATAAGCAAATCCTGGAGACGTGGCTGTCTGGTTAGGCTCAGCAAGCCTGAGCAGAATGTGTTTGCTATCCCAAGACCATTAAGTAGCTGTATACTGAAAAACACTCTGTTCTTTATCACTTTTAGTTTTCATCTGGGTAGACTTTTAAGCACCAGTGGAAAAAAAAGATGCAAACAACGTGACAGACACTTGGAAGGATGATGAGGCTGGTCAGTTCTGTCTCTCTTCTTGCATGCCTTGCCCTTTATCAGTGGGGAATGTCTGCTTCTTAAGATATTTAGAGTATAATAAGCACATAAGCCTGGCAAAATCTCAGCTCATCAGAAATGATACATGTGTGTGCATGAGTGTCTTATATTGCCTAAAGACAACACAAACATAAAGCTAAAGGTTTTGTTTTGTGTCATATAAAAAAACTATATGTAATTATCCCATTGGCTACAACTTACCTGACGACTTAACCAGTGTTTTAGCAGTTATCATATAGGAATTAGCATAGGTTAGCAGTTATTATTCAGCAATAGTTCATATGTTTCCGTGTGTGGAACAGTATAAAGTATCTGCAATATGTGGGACACTGAGATAACTTACAGACAAGTGGTGTTTTTTATTAGCAGTCACCATATATTTTATGTTGTTCACATTGGTAACTATGATCGTATTTTTTTCTGTAGTTTGACCTTTTGGTAATTTGCTTTACTTTCTACTTCATCTATGTGTGCACCATATTTAAACTGGCACAACCAGGATGAGGTGGTATATGTATGCTTATATGTTATAGTTATTTGTTATTAGTTGGTATTTAATTTGATTCAACCTAAACTAGAATTTCCGTTGTAATTAAAAAAGCACTGGAGAAGAGGGCATGTAATAACCTAATTTGTCTGCTAGTATTTTGCTTTGAGATAGTAGGCTACAAAATTCACTGTCATTGAAAATTTTGAAGTCTTCATAGCATAAGATACCTACTTCTTCAGTTTTGCCTATTGTAAAAGAAAATATATAATCTCATTGACTGAAATACTGGCTATTCCTTTAATTGAACTGATCCTAGGGAACTGCACAGACTATGGATTAATTTTGCATTTAGGTACTGACAATTTATTTGGCAGGCAGAGGAATAATGTAGGGTGGAATTTAGGCCTCCTCTATTTATATAGAATACATTTTCTGAAACAAGCCTTTCTAAGCAAAGGGAGTTCCCACCATATTCCCAGCAAGTTATATTAACTCCCATGTAAGGAAAGCTGGTCTTGTTTCTTGATTTTCCTTTTCTCCTAATTTAAAATAACAAAACTTGAGATGCAGCTTAGTGCTCGCTCTTAGCAGAAGGGTTCTTGGGGAATGTGCAAGTCTCATGTGCCTTAGTCTAAGATACTAATTTTCAGTAAGGCTTTGTTGTTCCCACTTCCTAGAGGTCTTTACCTCAGAGAAAGCTTCTCCTAAGGTTTTTCTGATGGGTTTACATATCAAAAATCTCTTTGTTCTTCGTATCTGATAGTTTTGTGTCTCTGCAATTGGCCAGTGATTATATTGTGGTGGACATTAGAGTAGGTGTTTAGGAAAATCATAATTAAATAGCATTACAAGAAATTGAATACTATTTCAAATTCAGAGATAAGTTGTAGGCAAGTTAGAATCTGATCAGGATACAGAAACTAAATTCTCTCGTTAATTGTATGTGCCATAAAAGCTTATATGAGTAATTGTGCTCAAAATGGGTTTTAAAAGCATAAAAACGATTGCAGAGTTTTTGAGCTGTGGCCTTCTAGAAGACAGAGAAAGCAGAACAGTCTTGGTCAGGAGAGCAGTTGTCTGGCATGTCTGGCTGGATGTCAGAGAATTTGCACTGTTCATGGTGTGATGGGCATTTGTATTTACATTGGACGGTTGGAATTGCTATACCAACCTAAATATTAGTCAGAATGCCTGCTGGTTGCGTGGGACCGATTCAATAAATCACAGTCCGAAGGCACTGGGAAATTTAGCTAGGTGGTACACGCATCTCATTAGCTGTTGCTGAATAATATTACGGAAAAATGATATATTTTTTTCCACAGATTTTGCCTGATTGGGAAATCTTTTTTTCAATAAATGAAGTAGCAGAATTACTGTTGAGTTCAGTACCCAGATAACATATTTAGAAGGTTAAGTACAACACGTGTTTTATCATATCTCTCCCCCCTGCCATGAATAAACAGATACTCAAGTGATAGAGAGAAAAGATTCTAGAAAGCATTCAAGATTGAATAAGGAATGGGACTTAAATTCTTCACAGCAGGTAGCAAAGTAATGTTTTTGTCTTCAAGCCACAGTGGATAAAATAGAGCTAAGTGAAAGAATCAACAGTTTTCTATTTGAAAAGCACTCACTGGCAGAGTAATCAATTTTAAAAAGGCGGAATTAAATGGAAGAAAATCCTCAGTTTAGAGCCAGAGGAAAATTTGTATTTATTTCCAGCAAGAGCCTAAATGTGGATCTGCCTTGAATAGAAATGTGGTGTTACTTTGCTTCGTATAATGTACTTTATCAGGCACTCGGAGTAGAGAGAATAAGCCTAAAGAGTAAGAGCCCCAGAAGAGTTGTTTTTGTGATTTTGCTGGGGATCAAGAATAGGCAGACTATGTAGTTAATCCTGACTGTCATGTCTTGGCACAAACAATGTGTAAGAATTAAATTGCATCAGTGAGTTCACTGGTAGTCTGGAGTGAGAGACTTTGAAATGTGTAAAATACGACTGAAACTGAGATTGTGTGTGATTGGTGCCATACAGTGAGTGAGCGAAAATATTACATTGTCCTGGAGGCCAAGCTCATTTACTAACAGATGGATTGTACATTCTAAGAACAGAACTGCTGGGAAAAAGACATGTGTGCGTTGCTATTAGCATGATAAATGTAATAGATTCTAGTTTTTAATGTAGATGCCAACCTGGCAAAATACCTCCCGTTGTCCATCCATTAACCTAGCACTGGCAAATTACCACTAAACCATGTCCCTCAGCACTATGTCTACTCATCTTTTAAATACCTCTGGGGATGGCAACTCCACCACTTCCCTGGGCAGCCTGTTCCAATGTTTGATAACCCTTTCAGTGAAGAAATTTTTCCTAATATCCATCTTAAACCTCCCCTGGTGCAACTTGAGGCCCTTTCCTCTTGTCCTATCGCCTGTTATTTGGGAGAAGAATCATAGAATCATAAAATGGTTTAGGTTGGAAGGGACCTTAAAGATCATCTAGTTCCAACCCCCCTGCCATGGGCAGGGACACCTCCCACTAGACCAGGTTGCTCAAAGCCCCATCCAACCTGGCCTTGAACACCTCCAGGCATGGGGCTTCCACAGCTTCTCTGGGCAGCCTGTTCCAGTGCCTCACTACCCTCATAGTGAAAAATTTCTTCCTGAGATCTAATCTAAATCTGCCCTCTTCCAGTTTGAAGCCATTAGCCCTCGTCCTATCACTACATGCCCTTGTAAAAAGTCCCTCTGCAGCTTTCTTGTAGGGCCCTTTCAGATACTGGAAGGGGCTATAAGGTCTCCCTGGAGCCTTCTCTCCTCCAGGCTGAACAACCCCAACTCTCTCAGCCTGTCCTCATAGGAGAGTTGCTCTAATCCTCTGATCATCTTCAGATACTGGAAGGCCGCTATAAGGTCTCCCCAGAGCCTTCTCTTCTCCAGGCTGACCCCTACCTCGCTACAGCCTCCTTTCAGGTGAAATAAATCCCACTTCCTACCATGGGCTGTTTATGACTTTGTGATATTTAAAGAGCTGAAGTGTTTCTTCAGAGGAGGGCTGAGGTTAGGCCTTGGTAGGTGCCTGTAACCCCCCTTCCCTGGCAGGCCTGGGCTGAGCGCTGTTGTGGAACACGAACATGGCCAAGCATTTACTGAATGCCTAACCAAATAAGTGGCAAGCCAGACCTTTCAATAAAATCTGCAGTGTTTTCTTACTAAGAAAGAATGTTTCTCACGTGCTGGTGGTGCCACCCCACCTAGTTGGTCTGGGTGCAGTGCTGGGACGCATTTCCGCACTGCTGTGTTTTGGAGCAGCGCTAGCTGGTGACATCTGACCTTGGGAATTGATACGGAGTTTGAGGGAGGGATAAAGAGAGTTTGAGAGCATATGGAAAGATATACTTTAATATTGTCATTTTCCTGTGATCGGAACAGGCATAGGAGCTTGCTTTGTTTTTTTAAAGAAGGAAAGCTGCAAAACCCTGCTCTCCCCAGAGAGTCCATCACGGAATCACCTTGACTCTCATAGAGGCCAGTGAGTGTTTAAAAGTCATTAGATAAAAAGCTGCTGGCTATCAGCTTAAAGCATTCAGACTTGGGATCCTTTGTTACCGTTTCTGCGGGTTCTGGCTAGAAACGACTTGCCATGTCCTCTTCTGTCCCTGTGCCGAGAGAATATCCTTCCTGGAAGTCATGCTTCAGCTTCTCTTTTTGTCCTTGTCACACGCTGACTGTCTCTCTTGATCACGTCCAGTAAAATACACCGTTTCTGAGCTGCTTTTACTGAGTCAGTGACAGCAGGCTGTTTTCATGCTCTTTCTTTCATAACAGTAGCAATTGCAGGCAAAGCCTTGAACGAACTTGAAACTCTGGAGCATGCACAGTATGGCTGGGGCGTTTTTTTGGTGTTGTGCTGCCCAATTTTTAACAAGTCCGTGTTGACTAGGTGCCATGGTGATACTTGGGGGTTTAAATCTTGACTGGAGATGGACATTTTCTCATGAGAAAAGAGCACATCCTTTATACTGTCTCAGCCTCCTTGCCAATTTTGAGTCCCTGATCTTAAACAAGAAAAGCACAAGAATTTCTGGGTAAAGCTGTTTTAAGTTCTTTTTAAAAATATTTACACAAAAATACACAAAATTCTGTGTAATGCTAGTTTTTGGAAAAAACGAAATTATTTTTACTGTTTATTTTCTTTGAAAAGAAATGTTCAGCTTGTTTCAAGTACCTGGCAAGGAAATTTTCAGTGTGGGTTATTAAGTTTTGGCAGAGCTGTAACCCTCTAAAAGCAACAGAGATATTATTGGAAAGCATTCGAAAATATTAGCCATTACTATAGTTACCAGCTCTGCCTGTATTTCTTTTTGTTGTTGTTTTTAAGCTAAATCGTAACTTGAAAGATTGCTGGGGCTGAAATTGCATCTGTGCAAGTAGTCTCCAAAGTGGGCACACCAAGGTGGAGAGGAAGTAAAGCCATATAAGGTCCCTTCCAACTCTAACCATTGTATGATTCTGTGGTAAGCCAGCACAGCAGGCTGGACACAGGTCAGAGCGGGAGCTGGGTTCAGAGGAGATCCTCTGTGCATCCAGTTCCTGCATGTTGCTGCTGTTTGGGCCGTGCACCTCATAGTTCTCAGCAGCGCAGTTCCAGGTGTAACAGGCATAAGTAAGCTGCCAGGGGGAGGGGGAGGGGGGAACCCACAAAGAAACACAAAACCACAACACTTGTTATAGAATTTCAAATTTTATTAGAATTAAAGGAATTAATTAAAGCTGGCCTGGGAGAGAATAGAGAACGCTGTTTTCTGTGCTGCTTTTTTGTGAGCAACATAGTGGATAAAAAGAAATACATGCAGTTGAAAGGGAGGGCTGATGAGTAAGTGTTTATTGCACAGATATATTCTGGCTGTGTTAGCTGCTGTTTCAAGATCAGACATCTGTCCTTAAAATATTTTGCTGCTTGGAGGTTTTTTCTTTACCTTGAAATAAAGCCAAGTTTTTCCTTCATAAAGGAGAACACTTGAATAAACATAACCCCAGTGTAAAGCCAGTTGTGACTAGTCTACTGGCAATGGCCAGAGTTCTTTTCACATTGGGAATTATTAGAAAGACAGTGACTCTAACTTCCCTGATCTCAAGGGTAACTCTGACAGTCTCTATTGTTGACTTCTATATTACTAAGCAGTATGGAATTGACAGAAGTTTACAGAAATACTACACTAGGCCACTTTTATATATGGTCTGTTATTTTTCAGAAAATATTAAATCTTTCTTTTAACTTTGAAATTGCAAAACACGCAAGTATTTGTTAAATACAGTATGCCCATAGGGACAGTTATTTACACATACCAAGCAGGTAAAACTGGTAAGGCTCCTGTTGGAGAGCAAAGACAGTTGAGAAGTCTGAGCGGCTTAGAAAGCTGAGGTTCGTGTATCCTGGGGAGCAGTGCTGGCACGTGATGGTACTGAACTATGAATTGGATTCTGCCGAAGTTTGCACCCGTTTCTTTTCCATAAAAAAGAGCTTGTAAGAGTTGGATTCTCTGTATGTTGGACCAGGTCACAAGAGTTGTAATGCTAGTAATGACTGAAACTAATTATTGAATTCCTTTGTCCTCAGTTTACCTGTCTATAAACTGTGTGCAGTGTAGTGTCTGCCTCAGGGATTTTAGGTTTCTACAATCCACTGAGAACTTGGATGAGGTAACCAAATTGTTACCTGTTAAAACTGGAAATTTGCTGTTTTAACTGATTATGCTAGTTCAACTTTTATTTTTTTCTTCAGTAAAAGAGAAAAAGATTGGAACAGGTCAGCAATGACTATGCTTTCCTTTGCCACTAAGTGTTTTATTTTTAATCCAAGTTCTACTGCTCTGAAAGACTTCTGGCATTCATTTATCTCTGCTTATCAGTGGAGTGGACTGTACTGAATCCCGAGGAATCAACACTATTATAACACAGACTGCAAGAAATACTTAAATAAAATAAAAGCTAGCTATGAGCTTGCACAGTATAATTCAAGCCCATCTTTCATCTGAACCTCAACAATGTTGTTGGCTTTTTTATCTTGATTTTTTATTAATACTTACCTACATGTTTCATCTGAGTATCTAAGTGTTCACTGATTTTAATGCCTTGTGAAGACATTGTTTTAAAAGGAATTTAAAACAAGTGCCTTGTTTTGATCATTATTAGTAATATAAAATTGCTGTCCTAGACTGTTTCAGTTGCACTAGCTGTTGGTGCACTGTGTAAAGGAAAATCCAGAAAAAGAGTGTGGAGACACTTCGTGTATTCTGTTTGGCCCTTAAAAAGAGCAAGTGGATGAGAAATTACAGTTTTACTCTGAGACAACAGACACTTCAGGAGAGCTTGTCTTCTCAATTTTAATGTAATTTTCAATATAGACAGTTCAGATTTCTTGAAGGAACAAGTTAACAACTTCAGAAGCAGAAGTCTTTGCAGACTAACTTTCCTTTGCACTTTTTACTTTTATTTTTTTTAATTCTAGGTTGAAATTTTCAAAGGTTTTAAGAAACTTGAAAAGGCATACAGAGCATCTGTTGGAGTTGTTAAATTCCCTGAGTTAATGATAGATGAAGCAGATGCAAGCTGGTTGCCCCACTGCCTTGATCCTGGAAACTGATCCACTTGGTGAGAACTGTGCACACATTTAATTACAGGATCAGGATGAAAAATTGGATAATAATTTTTTTATGTGTCATCCATTCAGTCTGAACCCACGTTTTTTCTCACAGTCAGTGCACCAACTGGGAGTCTGAGTGTTCAAATAGTTGGTGTGTGGCTGCTGATACGTGGTTTTGGCATGTTGGAATGGGTGTGCGTCGCCTTTAGGGGGCATAACCAGTTCCAGGTGCAAAACTGGGCACACATATCTGTAGACTGACTTGTTGAAATCTGTGATGAGAATTTTTAGTGTGGTCCGAAGAGTCACAGCTGTAGAAATCTTTCATAGTAATAGAAGGTGCATTGGATCACATGCACTGCCTCACATGTAGTGTTTGTAAATTAAACAAAAAAAGAATGACTACATATAATGAAGCTTTTCCAACAATGAGCTAACTTTGATTAGTTTAGGAAATGGAGTTTAAAACAAATCTTGATAGGGTCATTTGGCTTGGACATGAGTATTTACAGACACACACATTGCATTTTCTAAAATAATTCATGGTGGAAAGAATCTGAACATGTCCTTAACGTGTTAAACTAGAATATGCAGGTGTATTTCTTTATAGTATATATACACATAGGTAAATTCTTGTTACTCTCTCTGCACTTTTCCAGTACTTAATTAAGTCCACTTAATAGAGTGATTGTATGACAGTTTTCATGCCATTGACACTTAAATAATATGAAGCTGGTGGCAACCTAGCAGCACAGCACTGTTAATACCATATTGTGATTAGAGTAGAATTTATTTACATATATGACATTTGGCAATAAAAGAAACCTGTACAGAGACTAGTTTCACTGTAGGAACAGTCTTTGTTGTGTTTTGATTAGAAAGCCTTTCCTAATGTGTTTTTATTAGAAAAACAGAAAAGCACTTTTTTTATATGGGTAGAATCTATTCAGACAACAGTCTCTCCATGGTCCTTCAGATCATTCTGAGAACTTAACCAATCTTCATTAACAGTTTTCTAAGGTCGCATCTCTGCAATACCCACCACAACCATAAAACCTGCACAGATACCACTCTGAATGTAACGTGGAGCCTGACCAAGGACCAGTGTTTTCCATTAATTTTCTTCAGCTTTTATTTAGGACATGGTCGGCAAAAACCTCCTGCTGATAACCTGAAACAGAAAGGGAAGGAGGAAGGGAAGGGTGCAACTTCATATCTCATTTATTCAGAGATTTATGGTTTGTACATAGAAGGAAAACCACCATTGCATTGTACAGGCTTCTTAGAACTGTGGCTGATTGTAATAATTATACGTGTAGGGGAGTAACGCTGAGGTCATGTGGATAAATCTTATGTTGTTATTTTTTGTTCTTAACAATTTTTTTTTTTTACTCCAATTGAAAGCATTATTGATTTGATTCTAATGTCAAGATAAAGAGCCTCCAGATATTTTTGAATAGTAGGAAGGTGACAAATACAATGACTACCATTCAGAGGAATATAGTCCTTGTCACAGTAGTTGAATGGAGCATTTTCTGAATTTGAAAATTGTATATAAAATAATTCTTCACTGAGAGATGTTGCTTTGCAGATTTGGGGAGGGGAGGGAGTGTCCACATAATAAAACAGAAAAGCTACCCTTTTTTGGTATAATGAGAAAAAGCACTTGGAAATAAAAAATGCAACATGTGGGTAGAAATTTTTTTTTTTTTTTTAATATTCTGTCCTCTAATTCATCTTTGCTGAAAAAAATCCAAATACCTGATCCACGTTCAGATGACTACTCAAAGCTCATTCCTTTTCTCTCTCAACTATATCAGTCCAGGAAACAGAAATGCCTAAAAGCCACAGAATCATCAGCAATCATCTTTGGAGTTGGGGAGACGTAAGGACTGAGAGCTGACAGATGCTGGATGTGACTGAGAGTATATTTCATCATGTTAAAAACAGATAGTCCTTTCTCTGTCCATTCTTGTGTAATATATGTACTTCTCTGGGAAGATAACCTGGCTCAAACGTCGATGCTTTTTTCTCATATATTCTCTCATGTAAATATGTGCAGATAAAACTGCAGTGACTGAATGGATGGATGGATGGATGGATGACTGACTTGTCTGAATGCCTTGTGCCATCTGGATGTAGCTCCAGGACTAGGCCAGTGGCCACAGAGCAGTTGTAGGTACTTGTAGTGTGACCCCCACCTCATGTAATGTGTTTACAGGAACTGCCCACAAATTAAACTCGTTTATATCCTAGTGGCAGGATTTGTGTTGAAGTAGTGATGGTGATACAGAAGATATAGCAAATAGACATGGTGACTACGTGGTGACCATGGGCAGTAAGAAACAAAAGCCAAATTCCTGAAGTGTGACCTTTGTTGCATATGTATCTATATTCTAGTAATCTAGGAGACATAACATTACATTCCTTTTAACTGTTTTCCTGTCTTACAATAAGGTATTTCTGTGTTTGAAATTCAGATGATGTTTGACATAACAAAACTTAAATTCAGATGTATTTGAACAGCTGTTGAGACCACACTAAGGAGATTCTCAGATGCTCTTTATTTAGCTAGCTTGATTCTCACCTTTTCATTAACAACCAAAGGAAAACCAAAGGTAATGAAATTTGAGGTCATATTTGTGATCTCAGGTTGTCCATTATAATTTCAAATCTTGTTTTTCATTCAGGCCTAGCCTGTTACTGTGTGCTGCAGCCTGTGTGTTCTTCAGCATTTACAACTGGAATATAGAAGTTGAATGGAATTCTATAGCACAAGAATTGGTTATTGTTTATCTTTCCTATAGCACAAAAATTGTTTGAAGAACTGCATGAATCTAAATGCAACTTTTTGAACCTAAGTGCTCTGGGAAGAGAGATAAATCAGCTACCTTGAAAATCAGAAAAGAATCCAAATGCTGTGGCTGTGACTTTTACAGGGCGCTCCAAATGGATGATGCTCTGGGGAAAGACTTCACCTTGTAATACTGCCTGCAGTTTTCATATCTGTTTTGACCTGTCAAGATATCCAAGAAAGAAGAAAAAGATACTGAGAAATAGTTCCAGTGAAACAGAGAAGCAGTGTTTGAGATCAAGCACTCATATGTGATTTGAAGAAAGGTAGTAGCAGAAGGAGTTACCTTCTGAAAACATTTTAGAGCAAACAATATAGTAAAAACACTGTGGAGGACAGCAGTGGGCTGACCTTGTAACTAAATGGATCAATTGTGAAAGTAGGGCAATTGCATTCATTTGCAGGTATATCAGACTTTTACTTAGCATGCCAAAATTAACCAAAGCTTTAGTGAGTTCCACCCTGAGAAAACACTGTGAATGTGGTTGTGGCTCTGTCTGCACAGAACTCATAATGATATTTAAAACAGGATTGAAATTTTGAAAAATGTATATTCCTAAAAGCATATCTTAATTAGATTTTAAAAAAACCATTAGATGTAAAAGCCTTCTGCATAAGCACTAAAGTAAGGTATATTCGAAGAATGAGATTGGAAGAGGAGGAGAATTAGTCTGTTGAAACTACTTAACAGCCTAGGGGGAAAAAAAAATATCTTTGAATTCCAATTTAAATGTGAGTTTTCCCAAATCTCTGTAATGTTTAGAAATCATTTTCAAGTGTTAGTAATCCTCTCATGTATAAACAAATACTGTGTCGTAACTTGTACTTTGTATGACCTTGTGCTTGAGAATCTCACTTCATGTAGCTGCTTGCTTTCTTTTTAAAGGGGAATCAAGCTCACCTGATCTATTTAAGCTCTTTGAAGGGGTATATCAACATAATGGGACAAGGAAGATCTTATTTGGATTTCCACAGCTTTTGTGTAAGTTCCCTCAATAAAGGCACTTAAATAAAATTATTTTGTGATGGTGTGAGAAAAAAGATCATACCATAGATAAGTAACTGTTAAAGAGATAACCCCCAAGCATTAGAACATATGGTTCTAAGGTTTCTTATTGGAAATAATGATTAATTTTTATCACTGTGTCTTGGCTTAGGCTTATACTGTTCAGCACAGTTAAAGGCAAGTCATCCACAGAAGAAAACATAGCCCCAGTTAAAAAAAACCATAATGGTAGTAAACTAGTTTGCCATTCAGAAAAAACATTTGGACTTACCGAGATGTTTTTATGAAAATGTCAGCTCACTGTAAAATAGTAAAAAAGCAAATCCAAAGTTAGGAATTAAGAAAACCATGGAAAACAGAATAGGTTGTTCTGTGTGTGGTTCTGTGTATGAGTATGTATAGACAGACAAACATACACGTGGTGCACCTGCATCTCAAATGTGTGGCCTCCCCACCTCAAATAGGAGCAGTTAGAACGACAGTAGGTGCAGTTAGACCAACAGAGATGACAAGGGGGTGGAATGGCATGAGCAGCGATTCAACAGGCTGAACATTTCAGTCTGGAAAAAAGGTAACTTGGGTGAGAATGACTAAGTGAAGTCCATAAAACTTGAGAGTTCGTGGAGAAATTATTGTCATTGCCTTGTAGTTATTGTATTGTGAAAGACATTGGCAGATATTACCTAGTCTTAGTCTCAAAATAAAATAATGTGGCATGTAGTTAAACAGTGGAACTCACTGACATGGGAATTAGGGCTGCTAAAATTTAGGAAGGAAGCTAAGCATATTCAATAAAGGACTACTAAATCATACGAAAGATGTTATATCTGACTTAGGAAGTCTTTGTGCCTCAAGTGAAAAATGCAGCCTGGAAAAATAGCATATATCTTTCCCCATTTTAGGATCTCTCTTATGCATTCATTGTTGATGTCTGTGAATAATGGGCCTTTGATCTGACTTGGCATGACTTTCTTACGTTTCTGTGCTCTTTTACTATAGCTGAAGAGTTTTAGCCATTGAATCTGATCATTCAAAAGGCCTGGTCATTCACTGCCTTGAGATTCTCCTGAAGCTCTTGATACTTGGGCTTTTTTGCTAACCTGAATATCTTCACATCAGCAAGAAAATACTAAGAACCAGGAACTTCTAGTATAAATTAAGGATGAAGTAATCATTGACACAATGGTGAAGTTGAACATACTCTTCTGAGGCAGGCATTAGGCCCCATTTTTTTCCTTATTTGTATGCCAATCAAAACAAATGCATACAGTTTTCCGTTACTCAGGGACCTTGTCACTGATGTTTTGCACATTTTCTCTCTGATTAACAGAAATAAAAGTATTTGAAAGTTTGCAGCATTGAAATATGTCAAGATACTAAATACAGCTTTCTACTTATAGCTGACTGTAAGTCATGATCCTGCAAATATTAAGAAACTGTGCAAGAATAGAAGAAAATGTTGAAAAAATTTGAAGGGGATTAAAAACTGTATGTTGAAAGTGTCAAGACTGTTGTTAGTATAAATAGTTCTGGTTCTATACCATATGGTCAGTGGAAACCATTCACAGTATCATCTAGACTTGATAATACTCTGTATTTATATAGTTCAGAAGACAAGGACTAGTTAATTTCCTTCATAACATAACAAATTGCATTCTCGAATGACAAGCCTATGAGAATGAGTTAATAAGCTGTATTTTACTGCTCCATGTCTAATATGGCTGTCAGGTTTTATTTTGTTTTGAAGAGCACTGGCATGGTGACAAGTAAAAAAGCAGACCAAGCAAAGCTTAATTAAGACCTGGACTTTGCTTAACTGTAGATTATCTTCTCTTGCATCATTAAGGAAAACGGGGCCCTTCCTGTAACTGCTTTGTGCAAGCTGACAGCAGGGCATTTTCTCCCCTGTGTCCAAATTTTACTCATAAAGCAAGTATTGGTTATGTTTCCCGGCTCTTGAATTACCCTAATAAGGGAAGGAGAGCATCAGGACAGCGGTCTACTTTGCATCTCTGGTTAAGGTTGTTCAAGAACTTAATAACAGTTGTGGAAAATTTGTATGTAGTCAGTATTGTCCAGGACACTTCAAGTGTTGCCTGTCTATCTCCAAAAAGGTGTTCTGTGGTTTGGAAGTAGTTATTTTAGATTTTTAGTGATAGAAGGGTCTCTTCAAGGTGAGTTCTAGTATTTCTTACCTTTTCGTGTCTATTTTGAGATGCTTAAAACCACTTAGTTATGTAGCAGCTTAAAAAAAACCTTAGGTTTCAAGAATAACTTTTGTAAGACAAGCTTCTAAGTTAACCCCTGTGCAAACCCCTTGAAGTCATACAGAGGTGATCGAGAAAGGAACTTGGCACATTCAGTGCCATTATCTTTAGAAAGACCATTCTTAAGTTTTCATTTTCTGTGAGAAACTCCTTTGCTGTAGGCTGAATAGGTTTAGAAGCCTAGAAAAGGGATTTTGGTCTACAGCTCTGAGTTTGAAGAAAATAGGCATCCTAAGAACTGGACTTTATGAAAGAGGAGAACAGAACCAAATTCCCTGGTTTCTGGCTGCAGAAATGTAACTCAAAACATTAATTTCATTATTTGATAGTGTTTGAGCATGGAAAATGTGTCATGATGTAAACTGATTCCTGTAGGGGAAACTTCCCACTGCCATACAAACCAGTCATATTTAAAACAATGTTTTAGTATACTGTATAGGCAAGAAGTTACTTGGGCTAAACTCTTTCAAACCCAGAAACAGTAAAACAACATGAGTGAAGAATGTGAGCCAAGGGAATCTGTTGCAGACCTGTAGCATCCTGGTTGCAAGATGATCAAGGAAGAGCTTACACAGATAAGGAAGAAACAGTTCCTGGAAAGACTATGTTTCACATGATAATACATTTTATTTTTTCTTTGTATGAGGTGGGGTATTTCTGAAGTTTGCTTTAGCACAAACCATACAGTAACACCATGTTAAGAAACAAGCACTAGTTAAGTCCAGTCCTTGCTGGCTGAAGAGCAAAAGATCATCTCTTTCAAGATAAATTTTAGAAGTCTGACAAATGCTCAGGGCCGCATGAGATCCTAAGGAGAAGTGATCTGCAGCTGTGTGGAGTCTCCCACAAAGAAATTTTCTCGGGTATTGCTTGCATTCATAGGAAATGGGTGTTCCTATTTCTGTTACTTGTG
Source organism: Burhinus oedicnemus (assembly GCA_008921705.1). NCBI lineage: Eukaryota > Metazoa > Chordata > Aves > Charadriiformes > Burhinidae > Burhinus > Burhinus oedicnemus. The sequence continues at coordinate 2,860,208 of VFFE01007253.1, read as the reverse complement.
ATGAAGACACACACTTGGAAGGAGCTGTTTTATGCCATCACATCCTCTGCTCTTATGGTCCCCTCCCTTTTGGGTTCGCACATCTCCTTCCCCTACAGCATTGATGTACAGCCAAAAATCCAGATGGCTAAATATAAAATGGGCTTTGTACTTAACTTGTGTAACAGAGCTAGGGTGCACTGCCTCCTTTCCTAACTTCTGGTCAACAGGAGTATGTAAAGCTCCAGAGCGTTTAGATGCCATTTGACTTGCAAGGGATTTGCAATGAGCTCCCCCCCTGTTTTAAGGGCTGGTTTTTTTCTATACGATAGGCAGAATTTTAGTATTCCAGGACTGCAAGCTCACATAGACCTTTGCAAGGATAGAATCTATTTTTTCTTTATTAAAAAGTAGAAAACCTGAACCTGTAAGTTTGAGAGGTGTCTTTTCAAATATCTCAGTTACAGCTCCGTGTAGTATACAGTTCCTTCAAAAAGAGAAAGCATTTGTATTTGTGCAAAATCACCCATGTTGTTTACATGATGTTAATTGAGATGATACTGTATAGCTGTTCAGCACCAAGGATGGAGAAAATAGAATTGTACTGAATGGAGGATTCCACTCCTGGCTGTGACATTGGAGATGTCTGCTGCGTTGTGGAGTGGCTGCTCTGCCACTTTGGATTTTTCTGAAGGAACAGACTGTATTTTTCCATCATTCAAATGGAAAATCTACCAGTCCATTTTTCTATCTCCTGTTCCTACATGGCAGGATAAAAACAGCATCATAGAGGTCCTCACGCCATAGAACCTTTCTGCAAACAATTAAATACTTGCTGTGGAAGCAGAGACTCTCACTGCTGTTTGGGTGGAGGCGAATGTTTGGCTCTCAGTGCTCAGGAGGCTGTTCTAAACTTAAGTCATAACTGAGACTATTTGTGTTCTTCAGCTCTCTTCCTCATGTTGTCTTCAAATATTATTACTGTTTGTTTACGCTCTTTGTGACATTCACGAACCAGAAGGTGATAATGGAAGGTGTTGTAACAGTTCAGGAGAAAGCTTAAAATGCAATCTTTCAGGGCCAGCAAGGAGTAGATATGTTATATTGGGGAAACAGACATATCTTTGGATGGGTTATATTGCATTTTAGACTTGTTTTCTGAAGTATCAAGCTTTTGAAGAGAATCTGGAGAGCTTTCATTTAATCTTGAGATGGGCATAGTACTACTTGCCAACAGTAATACTGAGATACGATCAGGGTGGTGCTGACATGCATTAGCTTTAGCCACGTAGATAAGAGGTGTTTTAAAAAGGGACAGAGTTAACATCAATGACATAAATTGGATTATTTTATTTAACTGTTTCTTGTCATTGCCAACAAGGTCAAATTAAGCTAGATTTTAAGAACCATTTGATGAATTTGCAGACTGCGCTGTTACTGGATTTGGTACATTTCTACATGCAAGCCCTGTCTGCATTTTTTAAGGCCTTAGCCTTATGATCCACATCATAAACATACACTTCATCTTTGTGTACAGACTCTAGGAAGCAAGATACCCTTCAAAAACTGTAATGTGTGGAGTTGGTATCTGACTTTAGATATTGAAATGATTTTCTGCTTTTCCAGTAGAGTTGTATAAATAGAAGCATAAAGTTTGCTTACTCTTGCTGAATCTGTGATATCAAGTAATTTGGCATATTTACAGCAGATCAATCTATTCAAGCAGACATGAATGCTTCATTTTATGTAATTTGGAATATTTATTTCAGATTAGATTTAGTCTGGTCTCTGGACTAAATCTACTGTCCTTGTGGTTTAAGTTTTCTGAAGTGAAAAAGCAATTAGTGTGTTCTAGAGGTGCACGTACCATTTGAACCTATTGTTCCTCTTGAGCGTTAGAACATTTTTGGATATGGGGCCTCCAGTTGCAGATGTAATGTTCAGATTAAAAAAACAGTCAAACTTTCAATTTCAGGTACTTTTTGGTTGTTTTTTCTATCACAGTATTCTCATCCTTAATGAATGTGAGCAATTTGATTTGCTTGGAAGTGTGAAGACACAAAACTGAAGCCGCAGGACCCTAGATGTGCTTCTGAATGCTGTAGCAGCAGATACGTATGTGAATAGACTGACCCTAGGGTCCAGGCGTGGTGAAGCTAGTCTTCTTCTGTGTTACGGCCATGTGCTTGTACTTGGATTTGGTGCCTAGAGGCTCCTGAATGGTTAAGACAGATTTATTCTAACCCAGGCAGAAATGAGTGCTGCTGACTGAATTGTATATGATTAAATGAAGGAAAAAGGCCAATAAGCCTGGCACTCACCTTCAGTATAGCTTTTCCAGTTTCCAGTGAAATGTATGTATTATCATGAGGCATCTTAATCTCCTGCACTCTTAAATGCTACTAACACAGCCACTTCAAAACGCTCGAATACTAAGCTTCTTTAATAAGTCTCAAAGTTGAATAGCTATCTTTACTTTGATAAGGCGATAGCCAGCAACGGTCTAGTTCAATTTCAGCTCTTTATTGCTGTGGCATTGCTAGTGATCCGCTTGATTTCATACACCTTGAATTGGTTCTGTGTATGGGAGAGCTGCAAGTCCCATTTATAGTATCTTTCCTTAGAACAAAAACAATGTGAGGGAAATTGTTTTGCTAACTGTCAGAGGTATCAGTGCAAGATGCATGCTTTATATTTTTAAGCCTTTTTTATTAACTGTTACTAGTTGATATCTTTAAGACCATCTTTTCACATGATTACTTTTCCTGGATGGCTTTACTTTTTCCATTGTAACAAGAATAAAACCTTTTTTCTCTCAAGTAATTCTCTAGTCAGCAAGAAACCATTGAATGTCTTAGTGAAAGGGTCTTTATATGTCTTTACATGAGTAGCTTTTTTTTTTTTTCATTAAACTGGTGCATATCTAGATACTGTAAATGTCATTTGGATTCTTAAGGTTGTCAAAAATGAATAGTTGGTTTCTTCTTGCTGTCTGAAATTTATCTGACAAAATGAAGTTCAGCATAAAGCACAGACAGGTAATGAAAACAGCTATTGTGCAGGTAGAAAATCTGTGATTAATTAAGTGGGCAGCATCTGGATGTGACCTGAATCTATTTGTGAAGGGCTGTAAATAGCATCAAAGATTTGTGAGCAGCAGGTCTATGGACAGCAGGAAATATTTGAAAGCCAAAGTAGGATCAAATGTTTGGGTAAAAATTATGGTTATAGCTAACCACAAATCAAGTGAGAGCCATTAGAATGTTGTTTGTTATCCTGTGGTTGAATGTAAATTCTCAGCATTGCTCCTTTGATTTGTAAAGCAAATGAGGGTTAGGTTGCAACCTTGAAGAGATGTGAGACGTTATAATACAAGCAGGCTATACTGTCTTTGTTGTGCTCTGCCTGTGGAAATTTTCTGAAGGTATCTCTTTCTCTACAAGTATAGGCATGGTTCCTCGCTGTTGAACACCCTGTTTGTTTCCACTAAAGGACTTGCACCACTGAACCTCGCGCTTTTGTTTGTACACGTTAAGTACCTCATACAGTAAAACACTTAAAAAGCTGGCTGTATGGTGTAATGTGCTTGCTGTTCTGTGAGAATGCTACGAAGCACGTACGTTTTGGCTCCTTCAGGGACCAGCAAAGCTGAAAGCAGTTCCTGGAAATTTGTATCATTCTTCTCATTTACAAGTAGCTCCGGTGATTGAGGTGTACATTTGGTGGGAATCCCACCAGGAGAAGGGATGTACTGGCATGTGCTAGCTATTGTTCTCTAGTGATCATAAAATCTTCATTGGTGTCTCATTTAATACCTGTCACAGACAGCAATAAAAGGAATAATCTTCATCTGACTGTAGGAGTTAAATCTGTAAGTTCAGATGTGGAGGTCAAATGTTTTAACGGTGGCTGGAGGAAACCAGTGTTTTTATCCTCAGCTTCTTCACGTGTTGAGGAGAGAGCCATCCAGCCAATCTCTAGGCAGCCTTGCTTAGCCTTGGGGCAAAAAAAACCCAGAAAAACTAGGGTCCTCCATAGTGGAGAGGAGAGAGATGTATCAAAGACAAGAAACGAGAGTTGAGGTTCAAGTGTCAGAACCTGGCTGTCTGGGAAAGGAATGTAAATCCACTAATGCAAACTTGTAGTTCTGAAAGGTGAGGAGCCAAAGCTTTCAGATGCCAAAGCAATACATGCTTTCTTGTTACTAATCTAAGGTACCTCCTGCCTAGAGGGAAAGGATTAAATGAGTGGCACTTCTGTGAGTTCCAGAACATGTTCCAGTGCATGGAGTTACTCTGTCCGAGATGTAGGACTTTGCTTTTGAACTTCATGTGGTTTCCTGTCCGCCCATTTCTCCAGCCTGTCAAGGTCCCTTTAAGAAACAGTCCTGCTTCCAGCATCTTGCCTACTCCCAGCAATTTGGTGTCACCTGTACATTTGCTGGCAGCACACTCTCGTTTTATTGTCCATGTCCTTAAAAAAATGTTAAATAGTACTGACTCCAGTAGGCCTCCCAGAGGGATGCCACTGGTAATTGCCTGTCAGTTGGATTTTGGAGCAGTGATCATTACCCTTTAAGTCTGGCAGTCCAGCTGATTTCCCACCCACCTTATTGTCAACTTACCCAGTCTGGATTTCTCCATTTTGGCTTTAAGAATACTGTGGGAGACTATGTGGAAGGCCTTGCTAAAGTCAAGGTAAAAAACATCCACTGCTCTCCACTTAATCCACGGAACTAGTGATTTCATCACAGAAGACAGTAGCTTGTTCAGGCATGACTTGACCTTCGTAAATCCATGATGGTTGCTCCAAATACATTTTTTTGTCCTTCGTGTCCTTGGAAATGACTTCCAGGAGGATTGGCTTTGCAGTCTTTCTGAGGGCTGGAACTAGGGTGACCAACCTGCAACTGAGCCTCAGGCCCTCCTTCTTGACCTTCATGAAGATGGATGTGGCACTTGCTTTTTCCAGTCATTGGGCACTGCCACCAATCACCGTGACCTCACTGTGACGTCATCCAACTCCATTGGCACCCTTGGTTGCACCCCCTCTGGTCCCAAAGACTCTGTAATATATTCTCAGGTGTTCCCTAACTTGATTTTTAGAGAAAAAAATTTCCACAGCCTCAGTGGGAGTGATTTAATTTTACACAAAAAGACAGGCAGGTGGAAAAAATAGAACATATACTTCTGTTTGATACATTTAAAATCAAAAGTAATTTAAATTTGTTAGTAAATTTTGGATTGTGTAAATCATGGAATTGACATAATTCTGCCTTGTCAAATCTATAGACTCCTGTGACTTGGCAGATTTCCAGTTCATGTCAACTTTGAAGTCCTCCTTTTGAGGAAAGACAGCAGGATTTGGATTAAAATATTTATTTATAATTGATAAATGAAGTCCACCTGGTCTCCAAACAAGGAGAGCAGATGATGCAAGAAAAATGTGTTTGAGAGTTTCTCTTTTGTTTCAGTTTTGTATAACATTTTATTTCAAGTTAAAATACCTCCCAAACCAGAAGAAATCTTTGGATTGACTCATAATTTTTAAGAACATACTACCAATAACAAAACAGCAGTGGTTGTTACTCATGTAGTAGAGGCTAACGTGAAGAGAAGAGCAGTACAAACTTTGTGTTTATGTGTAAGAAAAGAACTTTTTATCGCACAGACCTTCTACATTTTGATTTCACAAGGATTGTAAGTGCCACCTTGTGGACAATATTATTAATCTTGTATTTGGTTATAGGACACAAATTGGTGAGGTAGGATAGTAAAATTTAGTTTCAAATTCTGGGACAGAAATGAGATTTTCTTTGGGCCTTGGAGGACTTTGATTTATTATATTTTCCAGTAGTGTTAATTGATATTCTGAGACTTTACCTCCTTAATCAGTATATGAGTATTCTGTAAGAATAATATCTAGAGAAGTATTTAAATCTATGTATATTTTTATATAATATATAAAATAATAATCTAAAGAATAATAATCTCTGAAGTCATATTACCATTGGCTTCAATGTCTGTGAATAAAGCCAAGCTCTACTAATCTTACTGTGGCGTCTTACTACTACATGATTTTTGCAGTTTTTGCTGAAATACCTTTGTTGGTCACTCTCGGATCCTGAATGCTAGCTTGTGTGGATCACAGATCTGGTTTGAATGGCAATTTGTTACATGATATGTAGACCTTTACTAAGGACTGTAAATTGCAGAAAACTAGGTCTTTTAATTAGTAAGTTTCCCTTTTTTCTCAGCTACCCAAGCTCTAGGTTCCCTTCTAATTCCCTCTAATAGTCACCAGATAGCCCCACCCTATTTGAGAGGGGACCAAGCGTTTGTTCCCAGTAGTGATAATTAATACAGCCATTTGTTTAGTAATTTAAAACCTTTCAAGGATCATTTATTTTGTGAAATCTTGTAACATTCCTAGATTAATAAGAAGAAAACAGCGTTTCCCCTTAACTTTAAAAAGAATGTAGGAGCATGCAGGAACAGATGTATTCTACATTTATTTTCTGCTTATCACACATTACTAGGAGCTTCAAGACTGTCTAGGTTTTGAACCACTGTTGGTTGCAGTGTTACATCATGACATACAGTAAAATGTGGGTAACAACTGCACAGTGCAAGCTTCCACTGATTAGGGGAAAATTAAAGTTGTGCATTTTCTCCTTATTTTGATTTGGAGAGTCTTGGCTTATCTAGAGCAATATTAATTTGCTTATTTTAGGTTTCTTTTTTCTATTCAGTAAGCAAGCTGTATTGCTCAAAGCAGATCCTTTTCCTTTGACTGGACTTGGAGTAGTAGGGTAGTTTGACAGCCAGAGGAAAAAGAAATCCTAATTTGGTCAGTCTCATCTACAGTGTCAGGAGTAACAAGGGCATGCTCCATAGGAGAAGGTAAACCTGGAGCTGAGAATCACAGCAAACCAGGCAGGTCTTAACCAAAAAGGGTGCGTGTCCCCAGTTCCAGAGCAAGCAGGGCAGGTCTGCTGAGAGTTGCCAGACTCAGCCAACAGTCCAGATGTCAAGGCTGGTCCCTAATGATGACCTAGATCCTGTGTCAAGCCAGAAAATCAAGCCAGCAGGTCAGGACCAGGGTCAGAATCAGGGTGGTACAAGATCCGGCACAGGTGTACCTGCAGTGTAGCTCAGACGGAGACCAGTGGTGAGACCCTGACCTTAGAAGCAGCTTCTGGGAAAAGGCAGGGCAGGAGGCATATCAGCTCTGTGGTTCAAGGCTGGATGGCTGCGTTATGAAATTTAGCCTTGAGCCCGGGCAGCTAACGTCACCAGAGTGGTACACAAGATCTGAAACAGGGAATAAACAAAACTCAGCTTTGTCTAGTTCAGAGCCTGGGAAACCAGGCTAAAGAGGCTTTATGCTGCAGCTGCCAAGCTCTGGTTGTAGTGTTCCTGGACACTTTCCTAGGGAGTGCAATGCCAGAATTTCTAGCCAGTCCTGCTCTGACTACCAGATGCAGCTGCAGCCCTGAAATCTCCAAGGTGCTCACACTGTGTTTAGGAAGCAGGAAAAATAACCCATCTGCCTTCCTGGCCAAAGCCCCTTTTTATAAGCCTGCTCTCATCATGTGGTCCTTACATGTCTCTCAGATTTTGCAATGTGGGCTGAGTTACCAAATCATGTTACCCAACTTGTATGAGACTGATGTTCATTTAACTGTAACTGAACCTAAGCAACTTCAGGCCCAGAACTGGAAACCTGAAATGAGCCAAAAAACATTCTGGTTTCACTTTCTGCTTCTCTGGTCTTTTATGTTTAGCTTCCCAAGACCTTATTCAACCTGATTATTTGCCCAATTTTCCTTTTTTCGGTTGCAGTGGAATTGAGTTTCAGTGATGGGCATGATTGCCCAGCTCTTCCCATTCTCACTGATGGTTTTTCTTAGCTTCCACCGTTGTGTTTCAGACTGTGTGTTAAATGACATCAACATTTTCTGTGTTGCATTGGGGACCAACAAAACTTGGGGCTGTTTTGTGGGATCGGTGAAGAAGGAATTGATGCAAAATGGGTCTTCAAATCAAGAGAACTCTAATAAAATTACTTGCTTATAAGTTGCTTTGTCAAAAGGCTAAACTGGGTTATATGTGTGCATCTAGATGTTGTCTTAGCCAAATGAATGTTTGGTGGATGAGTAACAGCTCAATAAAGCAGCAAAGCTTGTGTTCAGATTTCATACTTTATTAAAGGTGGGTGTAGTGTTTGCTAAATTACTTTAAATCTTCTATCAGTTCTTAGAGACCCGAGATAAATCCTGTAGTTAGTTACAGCTCTGTTTATGTGAGAGAGAGTGTTGTAAATAACAAATAAAGGAGTCGGTATGCAGTTTGGCCTCAGAAGCATACGTGCAAAGTTTTGTTTCAGAAATTGCAAACAAGTTCTGTGAACAGATGACAGAAAGGGGAACAGATACCATCCCTAGAAATGCATGTGAATGCTGCTCAGACTACTGGGGAAAGCATAGCTAACCTCTGAGACAGCAACACTGGCGTGGTTCTCAAAGCTTGGAAGGCAGTATCTTAATGAGGGAACTAGTATGTAAGAGAACTCCTGAAAAGGCAAATATTCACAGCTTTAGCCTGAAGCCTTTGGCACAGACAGGAAAAAAAGAAGTGTTGTTTATTATAGACAACAATATTTACATACTAAATGCTTTGCTAAAAAGTCAGTAACAGTGTTTGCAGGTGTGAATTTAACACTGAGGTGGGTAAACCTGTTAGGTAAATTGGGATTTATAAAACAAATCTTCTGGTTCTGGCAGCAATGCAATCATCATTTCCAGTGGCAAAAGTGTGAAAGAGATTAAGGTATCTGTGAAGCAACCACTGAGTATAAAAGGCTATCGCTGATAGTGTTAAAATACTTTTTCTTCATATCATCTGGCTTTTTGTGGTTGTCCTGGTGGGCTTGAGGTTTGTTTAGCTTAAGATGAAATTTGAGGACTAAACAGTAGAATCATAAACCAACCGAGAAAATGAACACCGTTATATTCCTTCAGAGTTCAAGACCTTTCTAAGACTAGAGGCAGACAAAGAGTCCCCATGGAGACCTCCTAAGTTACCGTGGGAGGTGAAAGGGCTCTGAAAGGCCGTTAATTATGCTGCATTTGTGGGACAGTGAATCCCACAACTTTAAGTTGAAAATCCTCCACATTGACAAAGGGCCATGAAGTAAATTGTGATTTCAGCAAGCTACTCATGGTGAATCAAGAACAGTAAGTTACACTTTTATATCTTTTGTGGATGGCATTTCACTGGAAACTAGAGCTGATTCCTAGGCCCAACTCCTGCTGATTTCAAAGGGAGCCTTTCCACTGATTTCAGTGCGATGTGGATCAAGAGTAACTAATGCAGTACACATGTGTTTCTCCATGAAATAGATATTGTTGGACAAATTTTGGAATATTTTACCACTTACTGCACATATACTATGCTTATTAAGTGTGTTTGTGAAGGGGGGGGATTAGAAGAGATTCAGAAGAAAACATTCTTACTAATCCTTTTAAAGCTCCCTGCGTGGTGTTGGCTCAGGAACCCGCTGCATTCACTCAGCTGAGTGTGGCTAGACCGTGGTCCCTAAGCGAGACATTTTATATGAAGGTAAAGTACCATCTTTTAGCACTACAAGGGAGCTAAAAAAAACCCCCAAAAGGCCCAGTGTCCACTAGATGTGACATCGTGAGGAGGTGTGGAATATTCAAAGGAAGGAGAGTTGGACACTGCGTGCAACTGGCTGCTATTGAGAAAATAAAACACCAGCTTTTGAAGCTGAGCAGCTTTATGCTGTGACTGGCTTCATCTGTGCATGGTGTTTGAATGGGAAGGAGAAAGAATTCATTTAAGGACTGAGGAGGAAAACCAAGGAATTCCATAAAGATGGAGGGCAGAGTACTTTCTAAATGTATAACAGAACAGAGTTGTATTTTCTGGCGACTTCTCCTGACATCAATGGAGTACCATGGGAGTGAAATCCCAGATGGTTGGTAATTTGACAGGCTCTTTATGCTGTAACCCCAAACGTCCTTGTGTGAAAGTGGCTTGATAACAATAATTCATGCAATGTCATGAAGTAGCACATGTAATTTTTGTCAGCAGTACACTTTTCTCTTTTAAGAGCTCTTACTTCTGTCATGCTCCTGCCCAAAGGCTTTTAAATTCTGAACGGGAGTCTGACTGCCAGCAAAGGAGTGCCTTAGAAAATGCATAGGGCTCTCTTGCCCTCCAGGTCAGAGAGGTGGAATTTCAGAATCAGATACTGCATGACAACATTTCAGTGTTGAGCTGAAATATGTAAAGCAGAACGCTCTGTTAAAACAAACTAAGCTTGGTGCTCAGAATTTGCTGATAGGTGTGAGAGAACAGAAAAGCTGATATTTCCCAAAGCCAATAACTAAAATTCAATTATGGCAATGCAATAAAAGCTTTGCAGTGTATGTTCTTAGAATCATGGTATAGTGGACATTGCAAAGTACAGTTGTTGAATTTAGTCATTTTAATTTCCTCTGTTGTGGGCTTTCCAAATAATGTCTGTGAAAAGTTACTGCACCTCTAAGTAATACCAAAAGGCTGTTAACTAGAAATGAAAGCGAAGATTTAACAAGACAATAAATGCCTTGTCCATCTTGAACAAGATGCACAAAGGAAACAAATAGTATGTTTAGGAAACGTAAATGCCTTTTAAATGGTTCCAATAATGTGCTTCGACATTTAAGGTGAGGAATTAAAATAAAACAAAGCCAAAAAAACCCCAACAGTGTTTAGTTCACTAATACATTAAGTTGAACAAATATTAGAATTGCATTCACAAAGGAGAAACTGCAGTTTAATTAGCCTGCGTCTGGGCTGTCTTTTACATTTTTCCTCTTTGTCTTCCTCCCTTTACCTCAGCCATCTCTCTAGCCATTTGCAGTCAATTTGAATGCTGGGATTTGAGTATTTTCTGTAAACTCAAATGACTGCGTGTATGTTCAAAGGCATTACTTAGCTGTGGTAACTAGATCAGCCTGTATTCTGTATCCATTTGAAATGGAGCATTTGTGAGCAGCGGAAAGAAAAGAAAAAAACACTATTGAGTCATTAGTGCCCTCAAGAATGTGAGTAGTATATCAACGAGCAGCAACAGGAGGGAGGTGGTAATGGTAGAAGAAAGGAATAGCTAAGACTAAATCGATTCTGCCCCCCTTCCCCTGATGCAGTGAGAAACAAGATGTTGCTGATAGCATAAAACGTGGCAAAATTAATAATACCAGAAGTATGCAATGATATGTTTTCAGGATCAAGAGAGCACTGAGAGGAGAAGCTCTATGGGTGTTAGATGACTGTTCCTTCTAAGGCCTTTTTCAGCTGTAAAGGTTCCTGTGGGTTTCAGTGAACTTAGTTGAGTCTATATAGCATATTATGAACTTTAAATACTGGAAGGAGAGCTTCCTAGAAAGTCAATGTCAATGTTTTTTCTGTAAGTTATAATAGAGAAATTTATATTGTTCATGGTATGTTTGTAGAAGCAGAAAATACAAGTTATTAGAAGAGCATTAGAAATGTAGTTAAGCTGCTATTGAAGTGTCATTCCTACAGGTCATTGTTCTACAACTGGAGTCTAGTTAAGAATTCAGTTGATGCACAAACCAGAAAGAAATTAGTCTCACATTCCCATAGCTGTGTTGGCCCTACAGTACTAGGGAAAATGAGACTCTCTTCCCGGTTTCTGCATCAGCAGAGTTTCTAACTTCGCTCCAGTTGCAAAACAATTTTCTTGAGGAGTGACATGTCAATAGCAGCTTTAAGTTTGGATACAGGAAACCAAGGAAAAATAGCGGTATAATGGAGGCATGACCTGGGACTTAGATCTGGAAGGACTTTGGGGTTTTCCCACAGACCTCTAGTGTGACTGCAGGTTGGTTGAGCAATCTTATCCTTCCAGATTCAAAAACAATCTGAAAAGGCAGCTACTTATTCATTCCTTCTCCTGACTGTGTCCATGGGTGACTGATTTGTGGCCCTTGAACAGCTCAATCATCATCCCTATGTTGGTTGGGACTTTGTTGTGAGTGATGGTGGACTGTGGTGTTCAGAGGGTGGCTTGATAGTCTGCATCTGTATGTGTGGGTTGTAGGGTTTTCTTTGTTGGACATCCTGTCCTGTCCTGTGTTTCCAGCAGATGTATTCTGCTGTGGGGCATGGTGTTGTGACATCTCATGGTGCTGGATGGGTCAGCTATGCCATGTATTTACAGGGTTTTGGGGAATGTCTTGTCTCTAATGCCTGGGTACAATGGTGCCTGTAACACCAAGCCCTGACTCAGGCATTTCTGTGCTTTGCACAAATAAAACCAAATTTTATTCTGAGGAATACAGAAGTTCTAATTATATGTAATTACTTTTCTGCTTTTTACTAATTTAAAGATAGTGCTATCCGATTCAAGGTATATTAAGTATCTTCTGCTTATCTTAGAAGTGTTTCTTGAGGATCTGGAGCTTCCCCTCTAGCCAACTCAAATTCAAGCCTGTAATCTAGAAGCAAATACCATGTGGTTTGTCTGTATGCTATTTAGCTGCCAACCATTCCAGCTGCTTGTGCACATGCAGTCACAAATTCCTACTTATCTCCAGGCTATACTTAGGCCATAACCAGTATGAAAATTCCAGGACATCAAATCTCTTCCTTGGCTTGCTGATGAAGTTCTTTGTCTGTTGTCACAAGCCAGAAGCTGCTTTCTCTTACAGATAAGTTGTTTTTTAATGAAACTGTTATAAAAATATACAGCAGCACTGCTTTTGTAAAAATACAGTTATATTCCTGGTGAGTGAAGAAGTCTCTAAGTTAGCATCTCAGCTATTAGGAAGCTGTTTTACATCTTGTCCAAATGGTTACCTCATCTGTGTGTCCTGGGGGCAACGCTAAATTTCTGATGTGCAAGTTCAATTGTGTCCATTTCATTACTGGTTGAATTACTAAGATAACACCTTCCCGTTTCTGTTTGAAACGCTTGGGAAGTAAAAATGTCAGACTGTGTATGGGGAAGATATCTGACATGGCAGGAAAAGCTCAGTCTACCTTAGAATTTGGCTAGAATATAGGAAGCTGTTTATTAAAATGGGGATGAAAGAAGGTCAAAGATGGTTCTCTTAACAGCATGAACAACGTAGAGCAGGCGTTAGTTAAAAAGTTAAGGCTTTGGTAGAAAAGACCAAGAATGATGGAAGAATTGTCGTCTTGTTCACATGCTTTTATCACCATTCAACTTTACCTGAGTGGCTCTAATATTCCCTTTATTTACCTGTTAAGAATCTTAGCTTTTCCTTTTTCTCTGTTAAATTGCTGCTGTATTTGTAGCTTATTGTGACATCTTTCCTGACTTTCAGCTTTAGCATGATCATAGATTTTGCGAATGATTTCTTTGTGCTTGAATGAGCAATTTTTGGTAGACCTAATAAACATGTTCAGGAAAATTTTTAGAGTTTAGGGAAAAGCCAAATGAAACTAACTTTAAAAACATTTGTAATGATTCCCTCCTTTTTACAATTATTTTTCTCCTTCATTGTTCTCAGAGGCGCCATAGTTTATTTCATTTCTTTTGAAAGGAGATATTAGGTAAGTGTAGAACTGTTTTTTTCTGTGGACTCAGAAAAGGCCATTTCCACTGACACTGCTATGGATCACTGGAATTTCAGTTTCTCTGACAAATTCAAAATTAAGCTAGTGGCAAGTGAAGCACTCAATTATTCTGTAGTGCCATGCGGCCAACAGAAACTAAAAGATAGTGCAGTACTAATTAGTAGCATGATTCTGTGGGAAAATTGTTATGTTACAGTGTATAGTTTACTCTCTACATGCTTCATTTGATAGGCTACAACAGTAGTCCAAGAGCTATAAGTTACTCTGTTTCTTGTTCTGTACTAGTGAAAATAATGCTATGGACCATCTAGGAGAATGAAAGGAAAACAGTAATTTCTAGAAGGGGAGAGAAGTGGGACAACTGAAAATCTTGTCTCGGATACTGAACTTTTATTGGTTTTACTGTTCCCATGGTGTTTGTAGGGCAGAGTCTCCTCAAGAATAACCATCAATAATGACTGCTCAATAAGCTGCAACTGCAGAATTCATCACGTGTATCACTGCTGATCTACTGTGGGTCAATTCCTCCTTTTAGGAAGGAAAGAAACCAGGCTATATAGACTGTAGTGCAGATAGGAGAGAATAAGAGTAGTTTCAGGGCAGATGTATAGCTGCGTAGGCACACCCACACATTTTATGTATTTCCATTTGTTGCTTATATGGATGAAGAGCACAGTGACTTCTCCTTTTTTCTGTCGTGCTGATGTTTTATTCAAAGTTGTTAATGTGCGTCCTTGGAATGGATTACTCAGGTGCAATTATAAGAAAACACAATAAGCTACAGAAATAACAAGATACCTGGAAAAAAACCCACAGGATTTCTTAAAAATAGATTAAACTCTTTTAATGGACCTGAGAAGCACACAAAGCAAAATAATAGCTATGTGCTGAGAAGACCATGTTTGAGTCATCTACCACATAACCTTAAAGTTATTACCTATTTACAGGTCAGCTTTAAAGCATTTTCTTCCTTTTGTTTGTATTTTTTTCTGCATAATATAATGGCAGAAGTTCAAAATAATGATTTCAGTACCAGTCTGTCTTTAATTCTGCTTTATCTTGGCTTGGTTTAAAGTGATGTTCCTTTATAGTGCAGTATATGCAGATTTACAATATGAATGCTGGAAATGCCAGACTCCTGACATTTGGATCAGTCTGTGATACCTAATTAAAAAAGATATATAGTTAGAGCCCATTCATCCCATCTTCCTTATCTGAATGTCAATGAGAAGCTAAATATAAATTTTGTAAAATCCTAAATGAGCCCTAGTAAATATCTTCTCCTCAAAAATTCATAACATTCTGAATTGATTCTGTAGATGGCTTATTTTGAATGAAGTCTGGCAAGACTAGTTTCATGGAGGGTTTGAATAATAGCATTACTGCCTCAATATGTAGTCTTTTTAGACCATTTTGTAGATATTCCAGGAAAAAAAGGCAAGAAGAAAATAATTTTACTATAAGGGTGACATATTTGATAATACCAGCCAGATGACGTATATGGTAGTACTACTTTTATGATTTATCAGCTAGTATTCCTACATCAAAACCCACAAATCTCTTATCTGATAGAATTTCAAAATACTTTATCAAATGTCTTTGTTAAAGGCTTAAGAATGTGGGCAGTCTACTTCATTTCTTGCAGTCACTGTTAGGAGAATATGTGCCCTCTGTGTTGAATTTTCTAGAGTCATCTATCCTGGTTTGGATCTTCATCCTGGCTTGTTAATTTAAAGTCCATGTGAGGTACCCATGAAAAGTGTCTGTAGAGTATTTTACCTTCTGGGTAAACTAATTAATCTCTGGTGCTTCTTGCTTGCCCTTAATGTATGTATTTAACAACTATATATTCTCTGACTTAGGTGGCAGACTGCATAAGAATAGTTCTTACTCTGTTCACGCTTGAATCTCATTCTCTCTATGCTGCGCAGTCACCATTCTAGATCTCTTTTCAGATGTAAAAATATATTATTAAGAATAATCTCTTTCATTTTGTAGCTACTAATAGTACAACTAGGTAACAGCAAGTGAGAGCTAAATATTAACAGAGAAGCACCTAGACACACTTACAGGATGTCTTTTTTCTTTTAAATCTGTCTATTTTCAATGCAAAATAATGGGACAAGATATGTCTGCTGAAGTTAATCATTCCACGTGTTGGTAATGCTTCATGGATTGCCCATTTGCTTTTGGTAGTTTTGTGTCGATATGCAGATTTTCGTACTCTGAGATAGTATTTTTCTAATGTAAACCTCAGAGTATTTGTACTAGTTTCTGCCCAGGTACCTGGATACTTACAAGGCAAAGAGGCTCAAAACAGCTAATGTGAGATTTGGAAGATCTTACTTTTCTTGTTCCTTAAATGCAGCAAATAATTAATCCTTAGCATTAGATCCAGCAATTTTTAGGAAATATTTTCTGTCAGTATAATATTTAATATTTCATGTAATCCTGCTTCTCTGTAGAAGCTACATGGAATTAAACACTTAAATCCTAATATATTCAAAATATGTTTTTCAATAATTTGATACTTTATAGAAGGGGAAAAAGGGAAATATTTTAACTGCAAGTCAGAGTACTGAAAAGATATTATCAGCTAGCAAAGCTAGTTTTAATCATCTTGATATGTTGGGTTCACTATCAAAGGGTGTTGAACTACTTTGGAAGGATGACCAGAAGTTTGAGAGAGGAAGTATGACTAGTTCTGATACTGTTATGTTATACCACTCTGTAAGACTCGGGTACCAAGTTCTTCAGAACATGTAGAGGAGAAACTACCTAAAAAGTAAATGCATCGTCTTTTGCAGGTAACCCCCCGAAATTGCCCACAATGCTAATAGTTAATCTCAATACTTACAGAATAGAATCACCTAGGTTGGAAGAGACTTTTAACAGAATGGAGTCCAACCATCAACCTAATGCTGCCAAAACCCACCACTAAACCATGGCTGTTGGCACCACATGTACCCGTCTTTTAAATACCTCCAGGGATGGCAATTCCACCACCTCCCTGGGCAGCCTCTTCCAATGTTTGACAGCCCCTTCTGTGAAGAAATCTTTCCTAATATCCAATCTGAACCTCCCCTGGTGCAACCTGAGGCCATTTCCTCTTGTCCTGTCACCTGTTACTTGGGAGAAGAGACCCGAGCCCACCTGGCTACAACCTCCTTTCAGGTAGTTGTAGAGAGCGATAAGGTCTCCCCTCAGCCTCCTTTTCTCCAGTCCAAACAAGTTCCCTCAGCCGCTCCTCATAAGACTTGTTCTCCAGACCCTTCACCTGCTTCATTGCCCTTCTCTGGACATGCTTCAGCACCTCAATGTCTTTCTTGTATTGAGGGGCCTAAAACTGAACACAGTATTCGAGGTGGGGCCTCACCAGTGCTGAGTAGAGGGGGACGATCACTTCTATTTATTCCACAGAGCAGATGGAAAAGTACATGTTTTTTGGTGGCCAAACCAGTGATACCAAGTTGGGGGAGATGTGGTATTGCTCAAGCAGAATAGAAAATATGATGGCTCCCATGAAGCTCTGTTTCATAGGACAGTAGCGTATAAAACTTAATTAGCAGTAGCCTCAGCAATTTGTAGAACTAGGATTTACTGATAATAAACAGTGTTAAAGCAAGTCTCCCACCAGTAGGCAAGTATTCTTCTGCAACCCACTTAACTTCTTTAGTGGTGTTTTAGGCCATGCACCTTGCTTGATTACTCTTGTCACATTCCCCTGCCTAATGTTTCTTTAGCAGCTGGATCAGCTGTGGTACCTGTCCCTGATCTTGTTCTTAGAAGTTTTTACCTATACTTGAGTATGACTTCTAGTAAACATTTTATTCTTCTGCCTTCTAGCCCCATGGATGCCCAGACTCCAAATTACTTATGTATTACAACTTTCAGCTAACTACCTGTCGATATAACTGATTTTTGAAGTTAAAGGTGTTAATATACTACAACTCATAACTGTGGCTTTCCGACCCGGTAATACAATACCACTAAAGCAACGGAAGCAGGTTATTGTCATGTTGTATTATTTATGCCACTCTACCACATAGATTGCAATTTTTAATAGAATCATTTAATACTGGGAGTGTAACATCTGTTTCCCATTCCAAGGATCAGCACTTCATGTTTTTAAATGCCTGGCACCAGCCCCATTGTATTGTATACATAGTCCTAATTCCCTGTTAAGTCCACCACTGAGTATTTCATCCAGATTGTCCCTTGTTTCTCTCAAGGGTTTTTATTTAAATTAATTTTGGCATACAGTTGGCTGTAATTCTTGAACAGTGTCTTTCATGCTAACTTATAACTTGACTTTCTTGAACCACTTTGCAAAAATAGTTGAGCAATACAGAAGATGTACAGACAGTACAAGTCAAAAATACCTCTTCTAAGAAACAGCACTTTGCAAGAAAATGTTTTAAGGGACAGATGTGTTCTAGACCTCTTCGTATCAATAGCCAAGGAACAGCTTGCAGTAATCCTGTCCAAAATCCTTTTGGTGGGCAGAATGCATTTACATTTGTCTTCTCATTCATCTCCTATTCACAATCCTAGTATTTCTGCATTCATAGTAGGAATGTTGTGTGTGATGTGGCTCAAAGAGTGACATCTGCTTTTGGATTCCTTAAATGTGTGTTACATGATGAAAAACAGCTGTGAATTATTCATTGACCGAGGCCCTCATTCACCCTTGTGAGAGTGTACTGGGCTGTTAAGTTGGGTGTTAATGTATTTGGCACCCACTTTACATCTCTAACTTCCAGGGTTGTACAAGGAGACTGTCGGAGATTTCAGAGCTATCTGCTTTTCTGGCAAAATTTTTAGTCTTTGTATCTATTGACACAGTTAAGACTTATTCATGTTCCCACAGCGAATACTAGAAGGAACACTCACAGTGGATTCCAGTTGGTATCACTTCTTTCCTTACCATCATTTTTTCTTGCTGCTGTATCACAGTGTATTAGGCAATGTGATAAGGGTGTTTGCTGTGTATACATGGGCTTAAATGTAATGAATACCACAGCCTGAGAGAAGTTAGAAATTGCTTCATACCTTTATGTGAATGTACGTTAGCCAAGCAGCAAGGCGGTGGTACTTAAATTTATAGTCATAACAGGGAAAAAAAAAAAGAAAAAAATGCTTAATTATCTGTTCAGTACAGTTGCATGGATTCTACTTTTTTGTTTAATTTAGGTGAATTCTGTTTACCAGCCTAGTTGTGCAAGGATGACTACCATTACAAATCTCAGCACAGTTCAAGCAGCTGTTTAAAAGCAGAAAGAAAACAGAATCAGCTTGCCAGAAAGGTGTTTCTTTCATCTTCCCACAATGACTCTGGACCAAGGCCCAGGACATCTTAAGTATTGAGTCCTGGACCAGTAACAGGTGTCTGATCCAGTATATAATGACCTGTCAGTGCTAGAAATGTATGCTTTATACAGTTAGAAAGGGAGAGTCCCATAGAACACATGGGACACAGGCTTGCTATGTGATATTTGTGCTGGATCTGGAAATATTAGAGAGTACATAGTCATTTTTATATGCCTGCCTAAACTGTGTTAAGCAAATGTCAAGGTTTTCTAGAATGCCTTAATTATAACTGACCTCTTCTTCTGAAAGCTATGCAATATTCTTCTTTAAAGCACATCATTTCCATGGAAGCCTCTCTTTCTAAAATTGTAATTTGTTGCTAAATACCTGTTCGGCTGGTATGTAAAATGTATATATGTGTGCACTCTGGGTAATATATATAGTTTATTTATATCTTACTATTTATGGTATTATCTAATTTATCTTGTGTTGTTTATTTATTATCTTATTATTTGTCTTATATTCTTGTGGTTCTGCAGCATTTTCCTCATTGTCAGTTGCTGGTTCCAGATTATTAGGTCTTTGTCTCCAGTAATTCATTCTGTCTATCTTTCTCAGTCATTTCTGTCAAAGAGCATTTAAATGTTACAGGCACTTTTTGTGACACAGGCTCCTTTTACCCTATATGGTAAGAAGTCCAAATAGTACAGACAGAGATTAACAGCTGGTTTGTATGTCAGTCGCTATTGGACTAAGAACAGCATGTGAGTTTAGAACAGGTTTGATATTTATTCCCTACAAAGGAATCCCATTTATACTGATTGGTGATGTTTCTTCTGTGAGAAGTAATGATGTTCAGACTGACCCACAGTAGTTCTGCATTATGGTCTCAATGAATAAAACACACTTTTCTCTACTCTCTTCTATTTACTAAGAGGAAGAAAATTCTATTAACCTGTCTTGGACTCAGTAATGATGGAGAACACCATTAAACATTTATGCTAGCAATTCATATTGTATAACACCTCATACTTGAAAGGATTCCCTCCATAAAACAACTTGCTGGCAGTGGAAATTTCCTGAAAGTCACTGTATAACATAAACTGATGCTACATTTCCATACAAAAAATATATGGCAGAGAAAGTGTAAATACTCTCAGCAAAATATCCTTCAAGGAGAACTAGTACAGAGATTAGTCAGTTGTTGGGCACAGCTGTCTTAAATTTAGATCACTCACATTTTTCAGATTGTTTTAGCAGGTCTGAAATCGTGTTGTATGATTTGGTGTAGTGACACATATAATTCCTGTGTTTAAGCAAATACATTACTTTGTCAGTAATAAAATGCATTTTGAGGCAAAACACAAAAATTGAACTTGTACATGATTTTAAGATTTCTACCAAGCAATGCAAATGCAAGATGTTAAACCGAGTGTTTCTATTTGAATCCAAAATCACTTTGAAATCATGCAATGATCTGCTCACACTAGATTTGATAGGATGGAACAGATTTTTAGTTACCAGGTTATCCCACTGTGAAACACAGAGTGCTTGGGAATCTTCCTCATTCTCTTGCTTCGTGACTGCAAACAGGTATCACTGTCAAGCTCCGTATGATCCTGGCAGCGATGAGTTAGATGGTTTTATCTGTGTTTCTTGGATAGTCATAAAAAAAGATGTTGGGTGTTAAATATTTATATTGGAACTAAGCAGGCTCTGGCTTGCAGGTTAGAACATTTTTTGCAGCAAGGGCCAAGTGTTAATATTGGGAATAGGAAAGAAATACAGTGATGCCAAGGCTCAAGATACTTCCTATGTTGTAAATTGGTGGTATCAAAAAATTCCAGTTCTTCCCCCTCTTACTTGGATGTTTGCTTCCAGGAAAGACCATAAAACAACAATTAACCATTTTTTTCATCAAGAATTTTGCAAGAATTTGCAAGTATTTTTGACAGTTTGAAATAACAGAACAATACTCTGTCATTTATTTTGAACATTTTCCATCAAATTACCACATCTCATAAAATATGTGATAGGCTTCTGTTCTATTGGGTCATGTAATATTTCATTCTTATCTGAATGGGACTGAGAAGTTCTTTTTTGCATGTGCCAGTTAATCATATAGGTAGATGGTAAGTGTTCATCATAAATGTTATTTAAAGTCTGTAAATACAAACCAGCAAGGTTGAAGAACAGAAGTGTTTCTGTAAGAAAGGAGATAGTCTCTATGGTATGTGTACTTCTAAAATGCAGTAAGTTAGAAAGATTTTTTTTTTTTTCTGGTTTGTGTCAAATCTTTAACATTTTTTTCTGCCCTTTAATTGACATTATTTTAAATGATTTAAGTTTTTTTTTAAACTATCCTGTCCAAGTGAGTGTTACTGAGTGGGTTGAAGATTTTTCTACTCAGTGAACAGGTGGATTGCTTCTGTAACTGTCTAGATGCGGTATAAAGACTGTTTAGAAACCTCTTTTGGTGAGAATAGCCTCAGTTCTCAATTTTAGAGGAGATGAAGAAAACTTTATATATAAATAGTTCTGCTTTTATAAAAACCAAAATCATAGCTCTTCACCTCTTCTCTGACTAGCAGCCACAGGAACTATGTTGTTAAGAGATTCTTTTCTTTCAGCTGAGGAGGATGTCACCAGCAGTGATCAATGCATTAGGGTTCTTTGGCATATTCTTGCATTTTTGGTAACAGGCTGTGAAAACTTGTCGGCTAACTTGAAATCCCCAAGTCTGTGAACCCTCTGTTTTCTATTGCTTTTTTGCGTAGAGAAGAACAAGGGAAGAAATTGTTGAAATGCTAATTCACAAAATCTTTTCAGGACTGAATGTTCTCTGAAAGTTATATTGTCCTTGTTATGTCCAAAGTCTGCAGTTGTAAGATCTTGGAAAAACAAATCTTATTTTATTTTGCAGAGCATTGGCTGTGACGACTATCTGGGTTCAGACAAGGTGATTGACAAGTGTGGAATATGTGGAGGGGACAACACTGCTTGCAAGGTTGTTTCTGGAGTTTTCAAACACACGCTAACAAATCTTGGCTACCACAAGATAGTGGAAATTCCTGAAGGAGCTACTAAAATCAACATTACTGAGATGTCAAAGAGCAACAACTATTTGGGTAAGTTGCATCTCAGCGAATAAAGCATTCTTTGTGCACTAGTGCAACTGGGTGGAGGTTACGCCGGCAAAGGCCACCTAAGCAGTGTGAAATAGACGTCAAGAACAAGAGAGGAGAAGGGGGGTTGGGGGGTGGGAATCATTAAATAGGCTTTTCGATCAGAACTAGCTGGCAGTTTATAATTCTGGCTTGATCTCACGCAACAAACACCATAGACCTGTTACCATCTATTTCCCTGACCGTCTGACTTGGCTTTGGTGGTTCCTATTAGTCTTTCCGCTGTGGTGATTATGCTTCTCACATTGCTAACCTTCTCTGAGCGGTCAAGAATCCAGCCAAGCAGCATGCTCATTTATGTAAAGTGTATCGAGGCTGCTTGAGGAGAAAAGAGCATCTTCTGATTGCCTAAAAAATTCAGTTCTTTTAAAGTGAAAGTATATCAGAATTCTATTAAGATAATGTGATATTGAGGTGGTATCCGCAGAATGCAAGGTCATTTGTACAATTATTTTTTCTAAAGCAGGTCCTTAATTCAAAACCGTAGAGGATCCTGGAATATTTATATTAATGTCAGAGCATCTTGTGGTATATTTCTAGATCTGTCTAATGTGTTGCAAATTACAGATGATGTGGAATTTCTGCAGATCTATGTCTGTCTTGATTGCATTTATGAACTGTGCCATTCCCTGTTGTAACCTCTTGTGCTCACAGGTTACAAAGCCCTTAGTTTGCCTACATTTCTGCTTCTGCTCTGGAGCCAGTTCTGCTGAGTGGACTGGAGAGAGGAGAGTCAGTGAAGATTTGTAAAACCTGCCTTTCGCCCTTTAATTTCTCTTCACCTGTCAGTCCATCCTTAGATCTGTCTTAAAGCTGACCATAGCAAAGAATAAATATGGAGCTGCATGAGACCTTTCTTGCTAGCCTGGTGTAATTAATACTAGAACTATCTAGCTGTACTGGAAGTTTCAGACCCCAGTACTCTTGCTTAATAGCTGGTTTATCTCACTTCTGGCTGGTAAGCATCTCAGCTACTGCTCCAGTACAACAGGCTGGTGAGGCACTGGCCCAGGTTCCCCAGAGAAGCTGTGGGTGCCCCATCCCTGGAGGTGTTCAAGGCCAGGCTGGATGGGGCTTTGAGCAACCTGCTCTAAGTGGGAGGTGTCGCTGCCCAGGGCCGGGGGGTGGGAATGAGATGATCTTTAAGGTCCCTTCCAACTCTAACCATTCCATGATTCTGTAAGAAAGGAAAGTGCTCATTACTGAATTGCTTCTCTCCGCTTTTCTGCTTTCTTCTTAATTCCTGCTGGAGGTGTAACTAGTTCTACAGAAATACTTGCCTGTAGATTGGAGCTTATTATGGGGAACAGTCTGAACTGTAATGTGAGCTCTGTAATTTTACCAAAAAAAGTGACTCTTCAGAAGCGAAGAAATAATATAAGCTACTCACAGTCCAAGAAAACCAAATGTTCTGGACCTCTTATAGGGTGAATTTACCAGTTCTAATTTGTCTTGGTTTCATCCAGATGTATTTTTGACACATTATATACACCTAGCATTCATTTTCTCATGTGAACAGTTTGTATAGCGTCTATCAACACTAGCGTGTTTGATGATGAAATAAACCAATAATTCTATCTAAAGAGCTTCCATAGATACTGGTACATTTGGTACAAAATGGGTGAGAACACAGCTTACTTGGCAGGACAGTGAAAGTAGTCACATTACTAATATATCAAATCATGGACTTGAATGTAATTTTTCTCTCAGATTTACATGCCAGCATCTGAAAACAGCTGGCAGAAAAAAAATCCCTAAACTATGTTAAAATGTCCTGAGCCACTTGAACATTTTTGGAATGGGCAGGACAGAAAAAGAGTAACATTCTTTGCTTAAAAATAACCAGGCTCTTGGCATGTATGGGAAAGTGGCAAAGTTTTTTTCCTTCCCATGCTACTCCTTATCTCCTGTGCTCTTGGTTTATGCTATCATTGTTTCTTTCTTCTTTTTTTTTCTTTTTTTTTAATTTTATCCATCTCATATGTTTGATTTTAAAGCTGCTGGTATGGATTTAGTCTGCTAAATTTGCCAGCTCCCTCCCCTGTTAGGAATTCTTGAGGCTGTAGTTCCAGCTAGAAGGACTCCAGGCTCTCTGCTTACACTGTTACACTATAAACTCAGTTTATTGAGGCAGGTGAGTTGCACCAGGACAGGAATGAACATCTTCTAACAAATCAGAAAGCTGAAACTAGGGAAAGGTTCATCAAGCAATTTATTGGACAAATGAAATGGTAATTGGGAGGTTGTTTTTTTGGCATATTGATGGCCACAAATTTCTCACTGATAAAACAGCATTCAAAATTTAGACATGCACATTTTTGTAGAGCACATAACACTGGTGGAGCTGGAAAGCTTGAAAACTCAGCTGTAGTATGTACTGCTTTCTCTATATTTATGGTAATAAGCAGAAATCCTGAACTTCAAAAATAAATTATAGCATCTTAAACTCATCCTTATGCTGCAGCAGCAACAAGAAAACCAACCCAGCCGCCATTCCTTTAAGCATGTACTTGTGTGCTTTGCCAAACTGAAGTTTCAGGTCGCTGTTCTGTCATAGTCCAGCTGCAGCCATCAGAGCTGCTTGTAAGCAGCAGTCTTGTTGCAAGGAGTGTAAGTTAGCTGCTTTTGGTTTTCCTTTCACTTTGCACATTTTATGGTTTCTTCAATGCAAAACCGTAAGTCAACTCAAGGTCGCTAAAATTTTTTAGAACACGACAGCAGATGTCTCTGGGAATCTGAGTTACCCTGCTTGTCTCGGTTCAGGTGTCTTGTGTTCCACGTGGCTTCATTAAACAATTTTTACAAAGCTCCACACCTTTTCACTGCTTTGTCAAAAATACTAACAAATAAGCAATCAGGAAAGTGTGTTTTCACAAGGAGGTATTTCTGTAAAATCAGGAGGTACTGGAAAAAGCAGGCAAGAATGTGAAGTTTCTCACTCAAAGAGTTTCAAACTCAGCTAAAACTCATCCAACACTTGGAAGTTTCTCTGTGCTGCTTTTGTAAACTTTTATGTAGTAATCTGTTGCTCATGGTTGCAAAACCTGTGACCATCATAAAAAGCGTAGTTCTAATGATGATGCTGAATATGATGGTAGCTTATTAAGGTTTACTAATTTTAAATACTGCATTTTTGGTTTTTGCACACAAGTTGGAGTGACTGCAGAATGAAATTTATAAGTTCTTGCTGCTTGAAAACAATAAGCTTTAGTTAAAAGAAAAAACTTGACAGTGGTATATGAAGCTTTTAATGTTTCTGGAACACGTCATTATCTGGGTAGTCAGAATATTCAGATTAAAGGAGACAGGCCATTTCAATGGTCATTCAACTGGTTGTTCATGTAACTTTATAATTAACTTTTCACAAAAACTACAAAATCATAGATTTCTTGTGCATCTAGTGATCTATACTATCTTATTTCTGTATACCTTAAAAACCTTCAACAACATTGTTTCTGTTCTCTTCTGCTTGTGTTTCCTTGTTTTGAGTGTTCTCCTGGTTTTGAATGAATGAATGAATTTTATATAGCACAAACGTAATCTTTTCTTCTCCCTACAGCTCTCCCTTCTGAGTGCTAAAAATCCTTTTAGGTTTTCAATTTCTTGAAGATTTTTGCTGTAGGAAGAGTGTTGATCTGAAAAATGAAAATATTTTAACAGTCAAATTGAGAATGCCCTGTGACATTAACTGATGTTTCTTAGTGAGCCAAAATGAACTACCTCTAATAGAGCCATAAGGCAGATCAGAAATTCCCAAGGAAGCATCTTGTATTTTTGTGTGTGTGTGCGTGTGTTTGGAAAGAAGCAGTCCAGTTTTGGACTGCTAAATAGTAGCTGTTAATAACTATTAATAATGTATTAATCACTCTGTATGTTTACTCTAGGGTTTTTTTTACAGTTAGAAGCAAAAGCTATGTATTACAGTTTAGGTTTAGACTCTATAATAAACAAGGCTACAGGCTGTACAGTCCTGAGCTATGTATGGAATGATGTGCTTCTCAAAGTAGTTTTCAGCAATATTTTCTTACTGGCTGATGTGTTAGACCTTTCGGCAGGAGAACTCCTGACCTTGGACAGACTTTTCCATTGGCAAAGCACTTCTGTCACATGCTAGTCTTGTAGAGAAAAGAGACAAAGACATATTTTTTATCCCACTGGTAATCATCAGCTGGCCGGTTCTCATACACTGAAATGGGAAGCTTGCCACTGAATTAAGTACGACCATAATACCTTAAGTGGGACCGGTTCGTTACAGCACTTATACTGCAAAACATGTGGTTTTGAGTATAAATACTTTAGCATATTTGGGATCGGGATTTGGGATAATGGCAAAATTTTAAAGCCAAATGACATGAATCCGAAGGGATTACTCGGAAGGTGCTTTTTTTGCATGTTGGGTCTTGAGCACCTAATTCAAAGAAGCTGGTTGTTATCCATGTCCATAGCCTCAATGACAAGAGAATCTGATGGGAAGGAGGTATCCATGGTAAAAATTAAAATTTAGCTTAATTCAAGAGTGAAAGATACAATGGTTGAAAATGCATTAGCTTTGAAATACACTTACCGTGTGTAATGAACTTATTCTAATTGGAAGGAATCTGGTAATATCCTGTCACTCAAGCAACAGTTTGTTTCTGGAGCAGTTGTCTGAATCTGGAGACGTACCGCGTTGAGATTTCAGTTCTGCAAACAGAACCAGCCATACTGCCTGCTGTTGTTGGCAGTAGAGGTTTATCAGATAGCTTATGAAAGGGAAAGTGTGTACATTAGAGTTTTGGCAAGTCTCTTAACATTTTGTGCCTTACTTGAATACTATTTACTGCAAAGATGGTTAATAGTGAAATTTATTTCATTGCTAAGTGTAAAACTCTTTACAGTTTCTTCAGGGAATATGTTATGTGTTTCAATTTTGTTTTTCATGGAATTAAGTTCTTTCAGCCACTAAATGAGATAGTGAGATCTTTGGATCTAATCCATTTTCCCCGCTTTCTGTAAAATGATACTCTGCTATTCTAGCGTCGTCTATTAGCACATGCCAGTATGCAGTATTTGTGATTAAAATAAGAGTTACACATTAATATTTTTTTTAAACAAAAGTCCAAGAGATGTTAATGGCATTCTTGTGAATATTGGTGTGCCTGAACATGAATATGGATTTAACAAATTTGTCGTGTGAAAACAACAGCAGCTGATACTAAAGAGGCTGTGAAAAGATTCTCTAAAAACCACTTTTGCTCAGTGTTCCCTGCAGCAGGTAACATTCAAACAGTATATCTCATGATGAAATATTGTTAGCAGCTCTTTAGCTGAAAATAACATTTTGAAATCAGTTTAGAGATTCAAATTTACAGCAAATAAAGGAGTTAGAACACTGACAGAGAATTTAGGAGATAAACATTGTTAGAGGCACTGCTGTATACATGTGATCATGTGAAGCTTTATAATTTATATATTGGCAATTAGCTCATTGATTTCTTTCATGTGGTGCTAATTAGATCAAATAATACACTTTAAAATACAGATTTTTTAAAAATTGCTGTTAATGATTTTTTCTTTTTTTTTTAATTTTTATACAAGATCAAAGGTTTCTGTGCAAAGAAGTTGCAACAGATACCGTATCATAATATGGAGGAGAGAGGATATGTGTTTGAAGTTTCAGGGCTTGGAATGAACATGCAAGAATATGCCAGAGGAGGAGAGTGTTTCTGTTCTCTCGATTACTTTATATACAAGGGATCTGCCTATAGTAAACTTCTGTTACAGTGCCTGTCCCAAATAAGTAGTGAGAGAAAGAGTGAGTGCACCATTGAGAATTCTTACATTTCTATTCAGAAACAAAATCTGCAATTTCTTCATTTGAGTTTACGCAGTGCTGCAACCCAAGGCTACTCTATTGTATGTTTATTGTGATGGACTTGTGAAACCCCCACAAGGCCTTCGACATTGTATTTCTTATGGTGTACGTTACCCTTATGGTGTACGTTACTCAGTGTATCCCTATATGTGTCAGTCTGTGTATTAGAGTTGTAGTGTCTCTCTCCCATGTACAGCTTACTGAATGCATTACTTATAAACTAGGTAATTACAATATCTGGATTAGAATAACTGTTTTTCTTACCTTTTGTCCTTGGTCCTCTTGGCCTGCTCTCTGCTGGAGTTAAACAACAAAGACATTTCTTTGTACAGACGATGATGTGGTCCAAACTGTGAAGAAAAGATTTAAGGAATCACTCCTTAAATAAACTGAAATTATGCACAGTAAATTCAAACCATAAGGAAATTTCAGAGTAAATTATTAATATCTGAAGAGGCAGTTAGAATCTCTGTGTAAACTTAACCAGAACATTTTGAATGACATTCCTAAATTACGCTTTTTATGATTAGGAATCCTAGCAAATCTGAACTGAAGAGTCAGGAAATACTGCACAGAAAGAGAAACAACTTGTTTTTTGGAAAATGTTAGCAAATTCAAGCATTCCTTTAAAAACAGGGTAATGGTAGTATCAATTGATAACTCCTGCTTATTTGCTTCTGCCTTATCTGCTTGTCTCCGCTCTCAGTCTTTTCCTGCTGTGCTTCAGATTTTACTTTTGGTTGGATATTTTCTGAATCTACAAAATTGGCTGTTAATAGAAGCTTAACCAATTTTTGGCCACCTCAAAAGGTTCAATTCTATGTCAGTTTTAGAAGAGACCTGATGAACAGAGAAGATTCTGATTTTTTCCACTTCACTTATTTCAGTTTAGTTATCATTGCTTGCTTAGTTGCAGATATATTGATTGATTATCTGAATTAATAATAATTTGAATTAATTGCTCTGTGCAAGGAGATGGTTTAATTCAAAACCAACACAGGTCTACTAAGAGAGTTGTCTTTCTCAACATGGATTTCAAAAGAGCCTCACTACTGCAGTGTGTGATGCGGCCCTATCCAGGAGAATGCTTTTCCATGATGGTTGTTTTATGCACAGAAGCTCAGAGTCTGATCGGACAAACATGCATTTTTTTAGCAGCCACCTCATCCAGTGCACGTGAGTTATTATTACACTAATTGCTGACAGATTGACTTCAGGATTTACGCGTAGGCTGAATATGCTGGCCTGAGACTTTCCACGGCTTGCACTTCCTTAAGCCAAAAAGTGTGTGCAGTGTCATGGTTGGCTGGGTATGGCAAAACTTGCTCATATGGGAGATTTTTGATCATTTCATCATCTTCGTCTGCAAACTATAGTTTCAGTGGGTGTGGGGCCTACAACCTAGTCTTATTTTGGGTCATCATAATTGCCTTTAACATAGCCAGTCTGGCTACCGCATTCTGGTTGGGGGGATTCAAGAGAATGGTGAAGAAGCATGAGGAGTCTCTGGTTTACACCTGGAGACAACAGAAATCTTAGAAGCATGTTCTGTCAAGAAGTTTTGGGTCAGTCCGAATTTGAACGTTGCCTTCTGTGGTCATATTCATGCCACAATGAGCGTGGTTTTTCCCTATTAAAAAAGTCATAGCTAGGATGAAGTAGTCATTGTGTTACATTTAACAGCCTTTGTACTTTCTTCTGTATACTGATTGCATTATTGAGAATATTCTATTTATTAAACCATTCCTTCCTAAAAGGTAATGCTAGGTTACAGGATGTTTGAAACTACTGCTTATGCTTTCTAGCCACAGTTGTATGTGTGTTGTCGCCCGGGTTAGTTTGTTTGGGCGTTTGGAAGGCCTTTTCTGTGGTGATGCTAGGTAAACACCTAGGACACACAAAGCCAGGGAGAGCCTGGGATCTTTCACTTGTAAAAGCCTTTAAAAGGTAATGATTTTTGAAAACAATACGAGCTTACTGTTGAATTTAAAAGAATAAAACCAGAGAAATCCAGGACTGAAGAATCATGGTGGGACAGCTTCATGTAAGGTATAGGATCGGAGGCAATCTAAAATCCAGTGTGGACACTCCCGAGGCTGTAAAGGGGATGTCAGTCATGATTGGACACGGTGCTACTTGCAGTCCTTGCAGGTTATGTCAGTATTTGGCCTTTGGAGTTCAGCCTGTGTTTGAGGATAATGCATGTATACGTGAGTTACCAAGGAGAATAAACACTGTCACAAGTTTGCTTCTTAAAAAAAGGGGTTAAAAACTAATAGGAGGCAGTTTATTAAGACAGATAGAAATGTGCAATAGCTGTCTTAACTAACACTTCATACCTGAAGTTCGTCACTAAGATGCCTGGTTCTTCAGGCATACACACCTACATTTACATATCCTTTGAATTGTCATCCTTAAAATAGTTTCAAATTGATTTTCTGCAGGGAGAGTTTCTTTCACTAAATAAATGTTCATCTTATTCTAGCCAACACGTATTACTTGGCTAGGGTGATCACTTACTAAAACCCTTGAAGTTGTTAAGACTTTGGATGAAGTTCAACCCTGGTGTTAATGAATTCAACTCCACTGAATTCAAGTTGTGCAAGAATCTTACCTAGTCTAATGACCTGTAGTTGAACCAGAATATATCTAGGACATTATTCTTTGCTGACCATATATTTTTCAGTACTGGTGTTGCTTAAATAATTACATTTCAGAGTTTCTGGCAAGGTTATCTTAGTATAGTAAATTCCAAGGTGACCTTTTCTCTTCTGGCTTCATTAAACAGCCAGCTAATATCTAACACTCTGTATAGTGGTCTGTAGGGTTCAAGGCACATTTTGAAAACATACAAAAGAAATGCATTCTCAAAAGCTGGTGTATTCTTTTTTATGTATTAAGTGGCAGACCTTAAAAAAAGGCAGACCACCTTACTCATCTGGGTGATGGGAAGGACGTACTCATTGCCCTGGCCTCAGGAAAGTGGTTAAGCCTTAATGGCTGGGTTAACTTCTGTATCACAGCTTTCCACCAGTTTCTTACAAAACAGTCTTCTGCATGTTGCTTGCCATCAGTGTTTTCACTTGTGAGCTTCTAAATGAGTTTCTCCTTGCTTGCTGATTGTGGGAGAGCTGCTGAGAGCTTGCCCTAGGTTGGGGTGCAGTGCAAGAAGCCTGGGAGTGTGACCTGGGAGACTGGTGGCTTTCCATCTAGCCTGAATCTTAAGGAGAGTTCTCCGTGTTGCTGCTTTTCCAGGTAAATGGCTTCCTGGCCTTTTTCCTCTTTTCCCTCTGCATCTTGAGGAAGAATATGAGTATTTCTTTCCAGCACCCATTGGCTAGGCTTTTTGGCTTATCCGTGCTCATTGATGACAGCAGTTATGACCAGTTTTGAAACTCACAGAAATCATGTTTTCATTTCCTGTGTTTCCTAGTTCTGTCATTATTTGACAGAGGTGTTGTTGGTTTGAGGTTTTTTTTTACCATTTGTTTGTAAGCAGTGTTCCTATAAAAACAGCTATCACTACAGCAGGGCACCAGCTGAAGCCTGCTGTTGCTTTGATGATCTGCCCTGCAAATACATCATCTGAATAACAGCCAGCAGCAATGAGTCCCACTGAGGTGCTTGTTTCATAAGTTCTGTATTAAAGGAATGTTTTTTCCTTCTCTTGAAAGATGGAAAGGTTGTTTTGAAAGGAAGGGAAAGGGATAAAGAGAAGTATGCAAAGTAGTGAGAGGAAACTCAGAAGGGCTGGTTGTTCAGTTTGACTTGTAAAGCACCCAGCAATCCCCCTTGGCCTTGGAAGCCTCTGGAGAACTGACTCTGCAAGATTTTCAGTATTTCCTGCTTCTTGTCAGACCCTAAAAGTCTTTAATTTCAGCATTTCTCACAGTGTTTTGATTATACTTCTGTTTCCAGTTATGGACAGGCCCAAGGAACTTGAATGCAAAATTTCACAGAAAATGCATTAAAAATGAAAGAGATGAGCTGTTTGAACAGTTTTTTTTAATCTGAATCCAATTAATGTGAACTTCTTAGATCTCAAAGCTTTAGATTATTTTTGTCTTCTAGTTGATGAGCAAACCATCACGTAGTTTGCACGAACATACTCATTTGAAAGGTAGTTTTAGCTCACAGTGTTTGGAATATCACCACGTGGTTTGTTCAAGGCTTTGGAAAAACTCAAAGCTCTTCTGAAGAGTGTGTGTTAATTGAGCATCTTCCGATGCATATATTTCATGGCACTTACCAATATTCAGTAACATGGATTCTCCTCTCACTAATGCAGCTGACCTTCGGCTTTCACTCCGTTCTTCCTTTGTCTCTAAGATGGCCAACAGGGGACCGTTTTGGAAATGTCATGCACTCTGGAAGTCATTAGCTTTGTGAGTTGATTAAAGTCCCTCGTATGTAATCTGTTGCTCGGTTGTCTTTTTACCTGGAGTAAATGCTACTTTGGCTAAGGATGTTCTTTTTTAAAGTTGTGATCAAGGTGTGGTAATCTTACCTTGCTAGTCATGGGTCCAATACAATACTTTTCTCCCCTTACTTCTTACAGATTTTAATTCAAAATTAATTTTGTACTCTGACTTAACTATACATAAAGAATGACCAGTGTCAGTCCAAATTCATAAACTATCCATACGCAAATTCCCAAATCACATGAAGACATATTTCTTCCTCTTCTTGCCAAAAGGAGAGGTTGTTCCTAATTTAAATAGTTGTTTGAATGCTACACAACAATACTTAAGAAAAAATAGTTGGGAACCTGGTTTCAATTGTCATAGATATTTCTGTACAGCATTCTTTGATTCCCTAATCTTACTTTATTCTAAGCAAAATTCTCTTTTGGATAGCAAAAAACCTTTCTTTGTTCCTTAAGCGTCCCTTAATCTAGTCAGATAGAATGTGTTCTTACATCTTTGATTCTGTAAAAGAAACTTTTTTTTTTTGCTGCTGCTTCTTTTATTTCCCTTTGAACTTCTCCATTTCAACATTTTTGTTTCTTACCCTTTTAAAAATCTCTTCTAGTAAAATAATCACCCAGTAGAAATTCTACATGATTAGTGGCTTCATGGTTGGATCCAATAAAGAGATTTCATCTGCAGAGAATATTTTTATATTGCAGCATTAAATTCCAAAAGAAATCCAAGTCTTTTCTAATACACAAAATATATGGGGATTTAAAACTTGATTTATAGACTGTGTGATTAAGTTAGTCAAGGGAGATTAAACTATCCTTTATTTCTTAACTTGCCTGGTGTCTTTGTTTTCTATTGAATATTACTTCAAATGCTTTGTGTCAGAAAAATTTGGGCTCTTAGAAGCCTTACAGACCCAATCTTCCTTTCATATTTGTACCCACGGCAGCAGTACTTACCCCATGGTCATGGCTCCATTTATTATATACATTTGTGATATAATCAAACTGCTGTAATTCTGGGAATTTTGATAGTGTGGCTGTGAGTTCTGGGTCAGGTGAATGTCTGCTGTGAGATTATGGACTCGTTTTTAGTGAGCTGCTTAGCAGAGTTTACCAGCTTGCACTGCTCGTCTAGACGTGGCTTAGGGACCCTGAGACAGAAAAACTCAACATTTGCTGACCACCGGTAACCACAAAATGCTAATAAAGGGATTTATTAAGGGCATGATATACCAGCTGCAGCTAATCTGCATTAAGAGATTAATACCTCGGTCCATCTCATCCACCTACACCAGCACATCTACCAAATAAAATAATACACAGCTTTGAGTCAGCATGCGGTCAGTTGGCGTATGTGTTTGCTGTGGCTTGAGGCTACAGCTGCTTCCTCTGCACCCATAAAACTCTTTATCTGTAGACAGAGCAAGGAACATCCAAATGTACCTTAAAATAAGGGTTCTATGTAGCAGTTTCACTGAAATGATGGGAGGTAAACGCTGGGGAGGAGCAAGAGCAGGGCTGTGCCATTGAGCAGGAGGGCTCTAACAAAAGCAGGAGAACATTTAGATGATAAGGAATAGCAGAGCTTTGGAAAACTTGGGAAACCCGAGATACAATTTTATTGGCAAAAGAGGCCCCATCATTTGCCTTGTAAATTGCTTGTAAGGACCTAAGGCAACAACGTCTTACTGTATAATGTGTCTGCAGATGTTCAGTCAGACTGCAGAATAAAGATTCCTTCAATAAGTGGAATTATAAGTCTACTGTTGAATTTCTGTCGTAACACTTTATCATTCTCTTTTAGGTGCATATTCCAGAGGGCTGGGGGGATTGATTTTTCCTTAAGTGTCTGACAGGCCTAGAAGAGGTTGTTATATATCCAGAATGATAGTTCCCTCTGATTTTTTTGTTTGTTTGTTTTTCTTACCAAATAATTTTTCTTCCCTTCCCCAAACCCAATTAATACAGGGGAAGGCCAAGCCACGGGGATTGATTTGAGCTTAAATTTACATTATAAACAGACAATACCTTTTTTCAGTTGTCTTCTGCCAATAAAAAAAAAAATCTGAGAAGCATGGTGCAATCTTCAATTTGTGTTTAGAGATTGTAATTTTCCACCATCATAATTTTCTGTTGCATTTTTAACAAAGTGACTTTTGAAAAAATGTCTCCAATGTGTCAGCTGAAAAAAGCATGTAATCTTAAGAATTTAGCGGTTTCTCCACACGGTATCTATTGATACAGTGAGAAATTAATTTTTCCTATAACTCTTGTCTCTCTTAATAGCACATCATAGTTCATTCCTAAAGCTTTTGAGTCTGTACTTCAAAACATTTCTTCATGGCTTGTTTTGAAACTGTTGGTACAGTCCTAATGAGCAACAGACCTTCTTTATTGTTAACTACCAGAGGTTAGCTCTACTAGAGGTATTGTGCGGTGAAACTGCAAACTTTGTCAGTTATTTATAAGCAAAGGATCCCTGATTCCTTCCCCTTGCCTCTTAGCGTGGGCTCAATTCCAAGCAGTTGTGCAGAAGACAGATTTTGGAGAACTGCAACAGAAAATACAGGATTTTATTTGGTTCTGTTAGTTTGTGAAGAAGTGTCACGTATTTGTAATTTAGTACGTTGCCATGAACCTTGTAGATAGTTTAATTTAAAAAGATAAACATGGGAAATTGTATTAATGTGTTCCGATTAACTTTGAATTACTTTGTACTGATGGTGGCCCTTTGGAGTGCTTCTTCATAACAAACTGTGTGTGGTATCTCATGTGTCGGGAGAGGTGTGTACCCGGATCCCAGGGAGAAGTGTGTCCCATGACCATACCACAAACAGAAGTGGTGTTTTCACAAGCTGTTTAGGACGGTGCAGCTTGCATCTTTGTTCTTTGCTTTTATTTGTCTTCAGTTAACAGACTGTGAAATGAGCATACTAACAAGTAGAACACGATGTTATTGTAAAAATAAAACCAGACAATTATTTCAGATGCTCAAAGGCTTAACAAAACAGCAGTATGACTCTTCGTATGCACCTTGCAAGATGAATGTTATTTTGTATTTATGGAGAATCAGGTGAGTCTGATATGCCTTAGGATGTTTCATACCCTCTCCTGCCAGAGCCATGTTCCTGAGGTAGATTTTTGTTGGCTAAAATTGAAAGTTAAAATGAGAAACAAAGCAAACAAGGAATCTTAAAATTCACTGTCTTCTGTTGTTTTTCAGTTTAAAATGTGTGCTGTGTCTTTAGCATCTCCATCTCCACTGCACACACTTTTGAAGCAAAGCTGAAATCAAATGGAGTAGTTTTGTTCCCACCTTGGAATGTCTCTAAAGGTTCAGCAGGAAGAAACAGGGAGTGTGGAATGGGATGTAAGCATTTGCGTTTTATTTCAGTATCATCCCTAATGCAGATGAAGCAATAGCAATTTAACACTCTTCTGGAAGTGAATTGATGAAGGCTTTTTTCAGTCTGTTAGCTTCAACACTTTTTTTAAGCAGAAAGCGGTGGTATTATGGTCAGGATTCCCATCAAGTCCAACCAAAATCAGGCATGTTGGAACCCAGTTAGGCTTCAGAATTAGATGTATCCCCATTGGCCTTAATTCCACAAGTGCTGATGAGTACTCTCTAAAGAAGCTTGGAGACCCTCAACTTTCCTTAGTATTAGAGAGTTAAGTTATCTGTTAGATTGTAAGGTAAGAATCTAAAACGGAGAGTGCTGCATGTTAAAACTAAGGAATACAGTGACAGAACAGATACAACATTACTGTGTAATGAAGTCTAGAATTTTCTTTAGTATTTCCTTAGTATATTTTGTGTATACATCTGAGGATGCAGATTTTCCTGGTGAATTGAGTGTCATTAGTCGTGGACTAATGCTGTGTTCTTTTCACTGGGTTGAATTGTGCCATTTTCATTTGCTATCTTTGAATTTTCCTCATGTCTTAGAGGTAGAATGAATTAACAAGACTGAACAGTAAGCACTGACTATAGCATCTGCTCATACGGGAGTCATCTGTTGCTCCCTCATTCTGGTATACCTCTGTCTTAAAATTGGTACATTATTGTATATGTAGAGTCAAATTCCTGTTGGATTTAGATTTTAATAAGAACTGATAAGTGATATGCATTGCCACCTGCTTGTGCTTTTTTTTCCCTCCTCCAGTATAAAGCAGCCATCCTATAGCTTTCTTCCCTTGAAAATTGAAAACCAGCTTTTAATATCTGAGTTGCAGTTCCCACCTCTTGTTCTTCTCTTCTTCTAAGGCAGTTCAGTACCACCACTTGCAAGGGTAAAACATCTGCTCTCCCTAATGGTGCAGAATAATGGAATAGTGGAATTCTTTAGGCCTGTCTGTGTGTTGACTCTGGCAACTTAAAACCTTAAAAATACACTGTGTAGTTGAGGTTTTCAAGCAAACGTTTAATGTTAATGGTAATGTGTTTAATTGATCTAAAGTACTTAAGGGTCGGAAGCACAGATTCTGTTTTGGCATGTTGTGCATCAGGTAAACTATACTGATCTTTTGCAAAGTTCTGGGTTTCACAATGGAGATGAAAGTGAGGGTACTACCAAAGGTGTTGCATGTTTGCATCCCCAGCAGAAATTACAGTGGATTTGAGTTAAATATTTATTTTGAACCTCATGAATGTCACGTTGCTTAGAGAAGCTGTGGATGCCCCATCCCTGGAGGTGTTCAAGTCCAGGTTGGATGGGGCTTTGAGCAACCTGGTCCAGTGGGAGGTGTCCCTGCCCAGGGTGGGGAGGGTTTGGAACTAGATTTCCCATCCAACCCAAACCATTCTGTGATTCTATGATGATCCAGCTTTCTCAGAGTCCAAATCAATGTCAGAAAAATCCAAGAACTGATCTTCAGAGGGGATGCAGTAACGGGCCAGACCTTTCATCTTGTGCATGGTTTTGCATCCATAGTACTGATGAGTAGAAGCAGACCCGCCTAGGTTTCTCATTCTTTGAAAGGCTCCCAGACTTTAATAGAGCATTAAGATGTTCCAAAAGCATTTCAAGACACTGCCTTTTACAATCAATAATAAATAGCAGTGTAGCTCTTTAGTGCTTAAAATCCATTCAGCATGGTGAGTAGTTCCAGAGGGAAGGTGGGAACAGCGACTGAAACTCTTTGCTGTGCACGACTGCCCTCCTTGACCTTCTCGTGGTGGTGTTTGCTGCTGCAGTCCACTGGTGTATGGGTTTGTATTTCATGCCTCCATCCAGAATTTGGCTGTTCAAACAAAAGCTCCTTGGTTCTTTGAGAAAATTGTCACAGAAAGTGCTTCTTATCTTCAAAGTGTTTTTCTGACATTAATTAATTGGATCCTCACGATCCTGTGAGCAGGATAAGAAACAGCCTGAAAATGCCCATTAAGCACTCCTACTCCAATGAACTGTATTAAACACTTTTGGAGCCTAGCTGGATAAAGTGTTTTTTCTACTGCCCAAATAACTTTAAAAGCGTTTGGAAAAAAGTGCACAAAAATTAAAAATGCTTTTGAACTTTCAGCACACTTTTATGCCTACGTGCTTGTGGATGTAGAAAAGCTGTTGTTCAAACAAGCAGGGGCAGATCTGCAGTGGCTTGGGAATTACAATGGTGCCATTGATTTTTGTGGAACTGGGCTGCCTAGGATGAGCTGAAAGGCCCAGCTCTTTGCTTGGGAAGTAAAGCAATATGTAGTAACACCTGATTTGAATAAAGAGCTTTCAAACCTAATAATACTACTACTACCAATACCTCTAATGAAGATATACTTGTGAACACATGGAATAGATTTTGTGTGAGACAGAGTCAAGAGAAAGATGCATTAAATGAAAAGAAAGGCAAAACAAAATAAAGTCATTGGTATTTGTGGATATATCCTAGTATGAAAATGGAAAATACTTTTATCTCTCCACTGAATTCTCAAAAATTCCTTTGTCTCACAAGTGACCATTATCCTAAACTGTATCTGACAGTAAGATTGTAAAGGGAACCAATTTGTGTTTTGGTATTTAGGGTGG
Source organism: Burhinus oedicnemus (assembly GCA_008921705.1). NCBI lineage: Eukaryota > Metazoa > Chordata > Aves > Charadriiformes > Burhinidae > Burhinus > Burhinus oedicnemus. Next base: position 2,821,800 of record VFFE01007253.1, on the reverse strand, counting down.
GGTTTGTTTCTGTCTTCACTGAAGTTAATCAGGAAATGCTGTTAACCACTGAAGTTACCGTGTGGATTTTTGATAGGATTATAAATGAAAAATATGCGGCGTTGAAACTCACTGAACTTGGACTATATGCATATCAATATTGCCCAGAAAGATCTTTAATATTTAGTTTGTGTTGTCAATTCGTGGTCAGATATTTTTCCCTAGGAGTTATGGTCCTTAAATAACGCCAGCATGTTATTTAGTTTGGAAGTGAAAAAATTGGAAGTGAAATAATTGTTAATTAAGTAGGCTGTGTACTTGGAAACACTGAAACAGGGATTGATTAAAAGAAGACAGATAAATATCTGATACTGAAGACTATGAATAGTATTTCAGTCTGCCAGTTTAAATGAGAAATGTTACCTTCACTGTATCGGATTTATGGTATCTTCCTGTTTAGCGTAGGCAGAAATGAAGCTGTGAGATGGGAGAAGAGCTCTTGAATAAATTATTAATCTGTCACGTTTGGTGTGTTACGTAAAGCTGAGGTTGACATATTGTCTTTTTTGGCCATTGGCAACCAGAGTGGCAGCAATATCCTTGTCTTTGAAGAGGTTTTACTGTGGATATGTTGGTGGGTCCCAGGCCTGTACGTATGCATGCACAAACACAAATTAAGACACTACAACTCTAGGGCAGTAGGTGTAGATCATCTTAATTCTGTAGCAATTTAGTCCACTTGTGTGTTGCCCTTTTTCTGCTGCTTTAATATTCCTACCCTGCCTGAGAAGGCACTGGAATCCATTCTTGGTTATTCATCAGTGCATTGAAGATCTGCTGCTGTTCACAGCATCAGTTGCTGGATAAAGTGCTGAGCTTCCTGCCATATTCCAGACTGACAGCGATGATAGAAGGCTGTGGCCCAGAGTGATCAAGATCTAGCTCAGCTCTGATGGGGTGCCTAGCATTTGTCTTTTCTGGAATGTAATAACTGAAAAAAGGTGTTACAAAGCCTTACAGCCTTTCTCATCCTGATGCTTTTAGAAGTGGGAAGAAACAGTGTGTATTTACATCATGTATTTGAGAAAAGTACTGAACAACAACTTTGACAAAAAAGAGGACTCCATTAGCCGATCAGCGGGGCAGCAATAGTGATCTTCAGAGAATTTCCCTGTTCAGAGAACAGTATTTGCTGCTTTTTGGCTGTGTGTGTTATTACGTTGGCTTTTTTTGTTGGGTTTGGGGGTTTTCTTTGGTTGGTTGGTTTTTTGTTTGTTTTGGGTTGTGGTTTGGGGAGTTCTTTTGAGCAGAAGAGACTGTCAATGCAGATGTATGCCATGATTTTATTGGCTTCAGTGGAAGAGACGTTGTTGGATCAGCTGGCTATGGTTTCGTTGGATGAGGTGAGCAGGCTTTGCGTTTTAGTTTAGATTTTTTTTGGCAGCTAGTATAGAAACAAAAAATGAGCAAATAGAAAAGAAATAAAAGGAGTGGAGAAAGGAAAGGAAAGGAAAGAAGATAAAGAAGATGGTAATTGAAAGGCAGTTTAATGGGAAATACCAAAACCCATTCAAACAAAAACTCACTCTACCAATGCATTCTTTAAAATGCTAGGGAGAATTTTAGCCTGGATTTATATATCTATCAAAAGTCATCAAAGAAGTATCTGTGGGTTGCTGTTTACTTGGATTGGTAATCATCATCTCTGACAAAGACTTTTTTGGTTCAGTTAATTTGCTTAAACTTATTTTGTGCAATATTTTTTTTTAATGTAGGTGTCTCAATAGCTTTATTGAATGACTTTCTCAAATTCAATTGCTTTATGTTATATAATAACAATACGAGCTTGGCAAACTTCGGCAGTTGCTACCAGTCCTGGTGTGCGGTATATAAGGCAGTTGCATAGCCCATGCCTAGCCTCTAAAGGATCCTGCAGCCTCTCCTAAGTTTATATAGTTGACTCTGTTTGGTTTTCTTCTCTCCAAAAAAAATGTTCTTAGTTTTTTGGTCAGTAGTTAGAACATTTCTCTATTTCATTAGTCAGGAGTAAGAGGTAAATTGGAAGATGCATTGTATGCTTCCAGTTTAACAGCTGAAATTAAACGAAGGCCACACAAAGACCTTGGTTGGTGTAGTAAAAGCCATAAAGTACAGTTTTAAAAGGTTGTTTTAGTTTACTTGAGCTTTTAGTTCCTGGTTGTCAACAAGTTTTCAGTGGTGTTTTATCATTAATATTAATAGTATAATAGCAGGGTAGCTACTGAACTAGTGCTTACATGCTTAACTATTGGAATCAATGCTATGAAGTATAAAAAGGCTATGAGTGGAACGGATGGGTTGGGTGAGGTCTTTTTCTGCTTGAAGATGAGGAGTGCTTTGCCAGTGACCTTCATGCTACAAGGGAGTCACCTGCTAAACTTGATTTTCAGCGCTGTGCAGGCAGAGGTCAGCCTGAATGAAGAAGGGGACTGAGCCTGAATGAAGAAGGGGACTGAGCAGAAGGAGATCTTGGATCCTTGATTCTGGGTCACTTGGGCTATAAATTCTACGGGAGGAGGGAAGAAGGAACGGGGATCGTTCAGCAGAAATTACAGTGCAGTACAGCAGAGTTTCTCCCAAGCCATGTCCTTTCCCACTTTAAAGCAAACAACGAGCACGCTTTCACCCTTGTCTTATGTCGAGGAAGAGAGTGGAGTTGGGCTTTGCTCTGGCAGTGGCTCCCTGATTACAGCATGAACGTTCTCCAAGACAGTTTCAGCCACTTCGATCTTGTTTTATTCCCAGCAGGTTTCTAGACCCTGAGCCAATGTGTCAGAGCAGCACTCAATCCCAAGATGGCACTTGAAGTCAAATTTGTTTGCAGAGTTATACTACAAGGCGTTTATGGATCACAGTAGCTGCAGCTAAACAGCTTACCCACCACAGAAGTGGTAGCTTGCGCTGTTAGTGTATTTGGGTACGGAAGGGGGTCTCTAAGGTACTCGCACAGCGGAATACGATGTGCATGGAAATATCAGTGCTTTGATTTATGACTTGGCAGTGGCCTGTGAATGTAACCACTTTAATTTATGGCAATCGTTATGGTCTAGCCCACAACGAATTGGATTAAGAAGATAGATTTCTCTATATTTACCTTCTCCCTGATAAAACCCCTATATTTTACTTGCATCAGATTGAAACAGGTCATATAGAGTTAAAGACTTTGTACTCTGGTAAGAATCTGTGCTGTCATTCAGTAGCATGAAGTATTTTTCAAGATACGTTTAACCTGTTGCCGCTGCAGTAATTATTTAGTTTGTGTTTATAACAGAAAGCCAGTTTAAATGACTTTTGGGAGGGTAGATATTTAACAAGCTCTTTACTCATAGCATTCATAAAAAGACACACTTATTTATCTCAGATATGGAAAAAATGTTCCCACCTGAGTATGAAACTAGATATACTAGATGTACTTCTACAAAAAAACTAAATTTACTGTTAATCTAAACAGTGTGAAAAACGCTGTCTGAAATGCAGAAAAAATAGACAATGGATTATATAATTTTTGATTTAAACAAAAATTAAGGCTATAGGTAATCACTTTTTATAGTTCTGAAAAAGTGATACTGGAGAAATTCTGTTAAAGGGAGAAGATAGAGCTTATAAAACTTTATTATGACTTAAAGATATAAAGACAAGGATTTTTCTTTTCTAAGGTGGAATTGTAAAGAAGAAATAAGAAATTTTCTTCTGAAATGTGGACTATTTAATGTTCAGCATGATAAATTCATTGAGGTCATATTTCATGGTTTAGGAACCTAAACTTGGCCTGTTGTTGCTACTGAGATTCCCCTAGTTCCTCTGGAAAATCGGGGCCTGTGTTAGTCTGTGTGTATAACAATCTCTGCGGAGTGTGTTGGTCAGGAGACCTATGGGACTGGAAGCAGAAGGTCTAGAACATCAAACTTGAGAAATACTGACAACTGTCTGCAAGACAGTTTGCAAGAGATCTACTTGCACAGTGTAGGTGGGAGAAAATAAAGAACTTCTTGGTACAAGAAGGAAAAAACCAACTTTCTTGTTATTTATATGTTCTTTCCCACATATGCTTGGAAAGATGTGAATTTAGTTCCTGATGGCAAAATAGCTATATAGCTTGTACTAGTGATACTTAACTCATTTTCTTCTATTATCTATTCAGAATCTGGACTCTACTGTTTTATCTATGCTGCAGACAAAACACTACTATTAATTAGCCAGGCTTACTTAGTGATCTGGGGATAGACTCACAACTTGCAAATCCACAATTTTTCTTCATGTTTACCTGAAAAAGTTTGATCAGAGAAAATTTCTTTCATTAGCTTAATAGGTAGCTTGAGAATAAAGAACAATGATAGAATGAGAAGTGATGCACTGAGATTATTTATATTTGGGATAATCCTGTGCTGTTTTTCATGAAATAATTCAGTCATATTCTTTGTTGTTCTTGGACCTATAAAAATCATCAATAAAACGAGATTATTTCCATTTTTGTCATGTCTGTAGGTTTCTGGGCTTACCTCCAGGTCTCAGTTGTGTGTTTCACATGGTTTGATAGCTTTGTCAAATAGATATCAAACTAGTTCAGTCCCAGAGCATCTTTTTTATGTTTAAATGTGCAGACTGACATAAACAGTAACACGTGTAAGACTGCACTGAGCCCTTGTAGCCAGGAAATAATGTACGGGACAGTGGATAGCAGTGCTGAATTGACTTGCTGCATTTCCAGCTTTCCCCTGACCACCCAGTTTATTGTGCCAGGAATTCATCTTCTGGCAAAGTGTTCTCAGGTAAATGGAGACAGCCTTTCACTAGTGTATATATTCTTTTTCTTTGCTAAGAGCCAAGTACTCATGGGGATCTGTAATAAAATAATGTTGTTTTAAGCTGAAGTCCAAGGTTTACTATGTTGTTGTCAGCTTTTATTGGAAGAGAGAATAAGTGAAGAATTGAACGTTTTTTCAGGGCTGAACATGGACAGTGGAACTAAGTCTGTCTAGTTTGTGGCCTCTATCCTTGCTGTAACGGCCACTGAATTAATCAAAGCTCCTGTATCCTTACGGTAATGGCCACTAAATTAATCAAAGCCAGTCTTCTCCCACCCATAATAACCTCTGATCTCTCGTTGCTCTAGTGACTGCAGTCTCCGTGCTATGCCCCATGTCCTGGCCCTGGCATTGCTGATACCCGTGGGCTTGTGCTGACACCGGCTTTTCAGTAGAGGGAAACGATCTCTCCTCTATCCTCTTGGCAGCATTTGTTCAAATGTTACTGTGTCAGAGCCTTCAGCACCTTTGTCAGACTTGCCTGAAATCAGACACGAGGTTCGAAAGCCCTCCGGAGAGTGGGAATGACTGACATTGAGCCAGGAATTCATGGCTGAGCTGGGGACCCAACAGTGCTTCATGGCTCACAGATCTGCATGTTTGGAGTTACAGTATTCAATTTTACCACACAGAGCATCCAAAATTCTTGAGAAATTCCACTTGAAATTCAAAACAGCTTAGTAATATTCATTAGCTCCAGTTTTTCATTGCCAGGAATTAAAGCTATTTAGCAAACAAAAGAAGCAGTTATCATTCTTTCTACTTCAGCTTTTGATTCTCATGAGATACAGTGCTGGTTCTCTGCAGATATCACAATCTGCTGTTTTAACTTAGCTCTGTTACGACTATTCCAGTTCTTGGCAATTGCCAGGAGTGCAAGGAGGTACAAGACCTTTTTTGTTATGCCAGCTGGAGAAAAGAGTGGGGTATTTGCACGTGTGCATTTCACTAATCTGGCCCTTCTGACTGAAGTAGTGTCTAGATTAGAAGATAATTCCATTGCATTTAGCCACCCATAGGACTTACGCCAAATGTGTGCTGAGTTTCTGTGCTGGGCTAACTGTGTGCAGCTGAGGAGTGCCAGAAGGCTCAGGTATCACCTTCAGAGCCATTAGCAGCCAGTCTCCTGAAATACAAGACATAGATTCTAGCTGAAATTATGTAACTAAACCAAAAACTATAATCTGCAGGTTCAGGGGCAGCCGCATAGCTCAAATATCCCCTGCTACGTTGGAAGGGTAGCCCACCTGGAGACTACGAGTCCTGAATGTTGGTTGTTATTTCTAAATACTTGGTTTACAGCTATTGTCAGTGAAGAGTATTTCCCAATGGTACTGAGGTATGGTAGGAAATATGTTGCTTTTTCATTGGGATAAAACTGAAATTCTTGTTAAGCCTTAGAAGAGCTGAAGTTCTGAGACTGCCACTTAGAAACTTTAGCCTGAGTTATGCCCTGCTGTCCTGGTTTGAGGTAAAACTATTTCTGTTCAGTAATTGTACTTTGCAGCTAGGCCTCTTCTAACTACTGAAATTAACAGCATGTTGTGCAGAAACTGTTCACTCTCACAGTGATAAGACCAATGTTCGTAGTACAGTCTTTCTTTAAAGGAAGAAATTAAGGATGTATAAGAATGTGAAAAGACTTTCAGGAGTTCTGTATAGAAAAAACCCCCACAATTAGAGTTAGATGTGTGTTACTCTGCTGATCAATTCCTATGTCCTTCTGAACCACAGGAGTTCCCTTGAGGTGCTGTATTTCCTAAAACAGACTTGTAGGTGTGCAACTGCATATACATTTAACATAGTTTCTCTACAGGTACAAGACATGCATGATTCTTACTCCATTCCTCTGGTTTTTAGTGCTGTCCTGTAACTTCTCCCCATTTCATTTCACTCAGTCTACTTTTGCACCAGCCCTTCTGTCCTTCCTCTTCAGTATTTTCAGGACAAACGTGAAGGATGGTAAAATTATATACCATGGAAGACAGCAGAATATTTACACTGACTTTAGTGGAATTGGGAATTCAGTCATATCCTCCTATGCTTTCAACTTTAGGGAAAATTCTGTGCAAGTTAAAAGAGAATGAGCTTTTGATAGGTTATCTTAATAGTACTTAATAAAATGTATTTGAGGTATATAATTATAGAGAATGGCTAGGTAAAAATAAATGGAAAATTCATCATTCTTTATCGTATACTCTCATTGTGTAGATCAATTGTGTAAGTCCTTTTTATTTAGCTCATTTACAGAATAATAGGAAACCTGCTCGTTCTCAATTATTGTTGGAATGATTCTTACTTTCAACAAATACCGTGCTGGCCTTTCAATAACTTGCCTCTTACTTCCCCTCCAGTACAGAGGACTGTAATATGCTACTCATAAAATACAGTGACTGTGTTTAGAAGTGATGTCGTTTCTTACAGGACTTTTTTACTCATTGCAGTCCATACACTTTGATACAAATTGGGAATTGAAACACCCTTGGTCAGAGTTGGATTGTTGTATCTTTAATTGTGGTAGTGGTTATTGAGATCCTGACACAGAGCAACGTTTGCATGTATAGTTAACAGCATACCAGTAATGCCTCCACACTTTCCTGACTTCAATAAAGCCTATCATGCTAAAGAGGACTAAGCAGGTTTATTTTTGTGCTAGAGAACTCATAAACATAACACTAGCATAAAGATGAACCTCATCTCTATTACTCTTCCACTTGCTTTCTCAGTAGATATTAGTATGTCTTACAGTGAATGCTTTTAGAAACTAATTGTATGCTCCAGGTAAGCTACTTAGAGTTGTATCTCAGTATTTGGGAGTATTGCCTCTGCATAACTTACTCCCTATGGAAAACATGGGAATCGTGTAAGTGTTATTAATTCTGTATTTATGAATAATAATATTAAAAGTCATCAATCACTCAAAAGCACCTGTTTGCAAAATAGGAAAAAGGCTTTTTATTAGAGCGATTCTAAAGAGTAGAAGCAATAATAGGGAAAACCCCTGAAAATGGAACCCAAGATGCAATTCATAAGGAGTGCTTATGCTGTGCAGTGGAAGTATTGCCAAAATGCTGAAATTCTGCTTTAATTAACCTTTTTACTTGCATCATCTAATCTGCTTCATGAACTCCGTATTTCAAAACTTCCAGTCCATATACAGACATGTATTTTAAGTATTACTCTAGCAGCTGAGTGAGTAAATGGATTTCAATAAATCCTCTAATTGATGAACACTATATCTGTTTCAGAATGTCCCTGGTTAGATTTTCAGTGTTGCCCACTGTTCCCCAGTGGTACTGAGTATGGTGTGTGGGAGAGTCTGCCCTTTTGGGGGGCGTGGGCTAAAGAGGTATGCCCTTTTGTAAGATGCAAATTAGATCTGAAATTTGGAGATTTTATCGGAGCTATCGAGACTTTGAACCTGCTGTGGTGTCTGGGCCTTAATAGATTGTATGGCTATTTGATAAATCAGTTTTGTTTCTCAAAGCCCGTATTATTTATTGCAGCAGTAGTTAATTATCTGTTCTGCTTTGCTGCCCCAGCATTGTCCTGGTGCTGATACATCAACGTGCCTTTTGGAGTCAGAACTGAAAGAAGGAACAGGCATAACTGAGTGAAGAGGGAGCTGCATCAGCAGGAGGAAATGAGGGAGCAACAGTTTAATGAATACTCCGAAAGGAAAGGGACTGTTTGCCGCAGTGGCAGAAAAAGAGCATTTCTGTTTGCAATGATTAACTGTAAAACCTTTACCTTTAAGCAGGTAAACTGTATTTTCTTTTTGCAGGTAGAAAAAAAATCAGGAATTTTTTGAAAGCTGTAGTGGGATTTGTTGCCTGAGATGACCTACAAGAACAGGCACATGAGGAGCTCTGAGCAAGATTAAACTTCTTTCTCTGAGGATAATCTCAGAACTATCATGAAATAAAGAAATTAAAATGATGGCAGTATTTTACTGTGAAACTTTACCCATGATGCTGCTTTAGAGATTTGATAGAGAGAGAAAAAAAAGAATTACGCAAGTAAACCAAAATTGTCTCGCCATTGTAGTTAAAACTTGGGAAATACTTGCCAAAGTAGCAAGTTCAATCAAAGGCTGAGGCAGGATGAAAACTATGTATGTATCTGTGGCAAATTCATTTAGTACTTGTGGCCACAGCTCTTTCAGGAATGTAACAGATGTTTGTGAAACAGTATTTTCAAATTTTTATTTTGACACAATTAAATTTCAAATTCAATCTACATTTTTCAGAGTCAGACCAAAGGTTCTAAGGTTCTGACACCAAAGCAAAACATTTCATTTTGCGCCAAAGTCATATTATTTGGATTTGGGGGTTTGTCTGGTTTGGTTTGCTGAGCTTTACTGTCTAGTACAGCTGTAGAGAGTGTGGAAAGGGCAATCAGTTGTTTGATTTTAGACCGCTTTTAACAGTGGGCTGCAGGGGAGCCTAGAATGGTAGTCAGAAAATCTAAAATGAGACGTTAGGAGACAGCATGTCTCCCCCAGACAACAAAGCATTGGAAAAGTTGACAATAACTTGTCTTCTGTGAATGCAGTGTTGCTATCACTGACACATCTCTCCACATAATTCAAAATTGAAATGTAGATCAATCACAGCATACAACTGGCAAAGCACAAAAAGCCTTTGTAATTTAGCTTTATCAATTCATTAATATTGGACTTGCTTGTAAAATAGTCAAACACAAAAGAAAAATGTATCATAACTAGAGGATGTTTCCAGAGGATCTTAAGTATTCTAAATACTGTCAGATTATTTTTGGACCAAACCCAAGGTTAAATGAAATAGATAAGGCAGGAGGAGGATGAGATCTTAAAGAACTATCTTAACAAACACGTTATTTATTTTAAGGATGTCCTTGGAAGCAACTGCATTCCCAGCATCTCAGCACTTGGTGATTGCATGAAATCCAGAAAAGGAAATTGCCCAGAAGCTGAAGTAGAACGGGCACTGCTGTTTCATTAAGCCTGCTGGATGCATTGTAGAAAAGTGGCCAAGAAAGATGAATGGCAAAAAGTAAATGAACTCTGAGGGAATTGGATTCCAGCACACTCATCTAGTGTTAGTAATGAAGATTGTTTTGTGACATCTATATATAACATAGGTCTGCAGTAAGAAACTGCAGATTCAGAAAAGCTGGCTTATGATCAGAAAACAGAGGTAGAAGATTTTTTTATTTTTTTTTTAATCAGCTCAGCTGATTTCTTATCCACCTCTTCTACCTTACCATTAAGTAATCTATTTCCATTCTAACACTAAAGATTACATGCCCAGCCTTCAAATCAATACAAATCTACGAGATCACATTTTTAAAAAAAAGATGGCTCTCATAATCATTAGGAAATGCATCCAGCAGATGTCCGTTCCCTCACAACTGGAACAACAGTAATTTAGACCTAAGACAGCAGAGCAGGAATCTCTTGTACTGGCTTTTTTTGACTCTGTCACTGTGGAAGGATAAAACCTGCCAAAGTAGAACCTCAGGACAAACTTGGCAAAATTGGTTTAATGCAATTCACTGTTTCAAATTTATTCTCCTATGAAGCAGAATTTCTTTGATTCTACTTCCCCAGGTAGAATATCAGAAAAACTCCTTGAGCAGGATTATGCTGAAGAACATAATGTTGATCTGAATTCTACTGTTAATATTTTAGATAAGAAAAAAAACTGCCTAAGTCTTTCCTTGGAAATAATAGTATACTCGAATTATAATTTCCTTGTAATAGTATTGCAAATCTGGTATTTTTATCTCCATCTTTATCAACTCTGTACTAAGAAAATATTTAAGCAATTGCTTGAATGCTACTGTTAGCAATCCCACCATGTGTCACACGTAATTGGCAACGTTACGGCTACTGCTTAGTTCATGGATAACATGCAACAACATCTTTGGGAAATAAGCATGTGCCCAAGCTATTCAAAGCTGCAAAGATGTTTGTGGGGTTTCTAAAAACCAGATTTTTAAGTTCCTACTAGGTGAAAAAATGATTGAGATTTGTAAGGATAGGGGTCTGTATTACACTATTTTGGGTAACTGTATAGAAAGACAGAACCAAAATTTCAGGTGCTGCCAGATCCAAATATGAATAAGTATCTCAAATTTGAATACTTGTGCAGAAGGTTCTTGTTGCTAGGCTTTGAAAAAGGACTGGAAATACCACAGGATCCAGCTTACTCTTGGTTTCAGTCAGGACCTAAAAAACACGTGAAAAGTCGTATTATGCTTTTGTATTATGTTTGCTTCTGGTCCTCCCTGGACTGCAGAATAGTGGAGGTATCCACAGGAGTTTTTTGTCCTAGAGTTTGTATTAGAAAGTATTCTCTGCATTAGGATTATTTAAGGTCACATAGTACTTGTCTGTGGAGCATCCCACTCTCTGGTCTGGGTCCTTTCTGAGGCTGTTGAAGTGACCAGTAATGACTTTGAACTTCCAAAATGGTTGAAAGCTCAGCAAGACTTTGTCTCAGCTATGCACAGTTACAAGATGCCCCATTTTTGTCATGGAAGATCTGTACCCTTACCCTGTCTTGGTTGCCAGTGAAGAACCCAAATACAGTGCAAGAGGTGAAGGTGTCCCACCTGCAGAGATGCTGTCTTCAAATTGAGTGTACACGATCTGATACGAATTTAGGGCTCTGTCAAAGAACTGCTGACCATTTTCTAATATCCTGAGTTGGCTCTACAAGAAAGGTTTTGTAGGATCAGACTGCTAAAGATCATTTGATTCTTGTTGATTACGAGATTCTTAGCCCTACTAATATTTCGTGAATTAAGCTCAGAGTCCTGCAGGAGCTTTGTCATGACCTCAATAGGAGTTTGAATTCAAAAGGTCGGAGGCAAATAATACATAATTCAGTTCACAAGAAGCGTGCCAAATTTCTCCTAAATATTCTGTAACTAAGGTGTGTTCTAATAATCAGCAAATATCTATGCTTTTGGAAAAGAGTTATTTCAGAGAATCCATTTGAACTAATGCATATTTCATTATTTTAAAACTGTAGATTATTGAGTCTCTAGGCATTTGGCTTTTTCTCTCTTTATGCATCAGAGGTACTTTAAGTAGCCTAGTAGCTGTATACTATGATTTACAGTATTTCTAGATTGTGGTCAATATGCTCTTTTTTTATTGACTTAAAATACATTGTGTATTCCATACTGCAAGGCTGACAGGCATGAAAGCAAGCTATAGTTTGTAAAACTGAATAGGGTTTTCTTTTTAAAAGAAGTTTCTGAAGTTGTCTTCAAGTATCTTTGATCGAGAGCTTTACGATCTATACAGGTTGGGAAGTAGCCAGTGGTGTTAGGAGTTGGGTGTGTGGTATGGCAGCTGGTCAGCAGGCTATCAGCGCCGGCTGGTCAGAGTCCATGGCCGTGTGCTGCAGGCCAGGTGCTGGACTTCTCCTACAGCCCCCCACGTCCACGTCTCCTGCACTGTCCTGCTCCCCACTGCCAAGGGATGCAGGGGTGTCACCATGAAACGGGCTGACACAGCTCACAGGAGATGTCACCAAAGGGTGCCTTTATGGTTCAGTGGTACCAGATGCACCATTCTGCACTGATTTTTGTAATCTGGTGTGTGAATATTTTGGATTTGTCTCTGAAAGCTCCATATAATGTATTTTCATACAGGACAAATGAGTAGTAGAAGTTGTGTGTTCCTTTCACTTCTTCCATTGTAGTGCTTATTCAGAATTAGTCATATTATTTACTGCAGCTCTTTCTGGGCACTTTCTTTAAAGATGCTGGGAAGGCATTGTTGTTTCTGAAGAAAACTAGTTTAGCCAAAACATTCTTACACTTTAATTTGACTTTAATGGCAACAGAATTTAAAAGAAAAAAAAGCTTGTTAAACTAAAATAGCAAAAATGTGCTCCAAATGTGATGTGTCAGGTAAAAATTGTGCTGAGGTGTAAAAATAAGATAGTTGCTACACTTTGCCTATAAGATGCTTTGGTTTAATTGGCAGCTGCAAAACAAACGCAGCTTGTGAGCCCCATCCAGCTAACGCACTCGCCTTTGCCAGCTGCCTCTTTTGAGGAAATTTCTCGAATAGCTTTTTACCATGTTTTATCAATCTTCGACTTGCATCTTGAGTGCATCTGCAGCTTGTCAAGGTTCCCTGGATTAAATTACCAGCAAGACATTTGCAGTTAACTTCAGCAGCACAAGCCCTGACTGTGTTTCCCACTGACAGCAGTTGGGAGCATGCAGTCCTCTTCCCAGAAGAGAGGAACTAATCTCTGCTTCTCGTTGTTTGGGTCAGGACCAAATGAGAGACACTTAATAAGTTCAATATATGGGAAATGACTTTGATTCTGTCTGTCTGAAGACATTATGTGGTTTGTGAAGCAATTAAGTAGGACTTAGTACACTGTTCTCCCAGACAAAAAGGCCATAGGACAGAAAATAAATATATGGTATTACTCTGAATATTAGTGCTGTTGCCAGGTTTGAGAGGTTTCATTTTATTATTGGTACTGCGCCTATGTGATATTGGGTGAAAATGTACTGCAGATAGTGAGGTACTAGGCCCACACGTAAAATATTTCTCTCCAGATATGAAATGGTTAGAAAAATAGGAGTCATTCAGCAATAAGTTTACAAAATATATCAAACTGCTTATATGGATGGGGATGTTTCCAGTTTTCTGAAGCACAGGTGCTGGGAATAATGCATGTATATTCTTTCTGGATCATACAAAGCTTTTAGCATCTATTTTATAAATTTGCAATGCCACGCAGGACATACTTTCTATAACATAAGGTGTGTTTAACATTGGGTAGACTAAAACTGAATGTGTACATAAACAACCTATTGAAACCTACATTTGAGGAACATGTGGGTAAATAAATTGAAAACTCTTACTTTACCTTGCACAGTCTTGATAATTGTTGTAGAAGTTGTTCAGACAGCTGTCCTTCACATAGTTCTACAAAATTGTTGCTTTCCTTACCCATCCACCAAATTCAAATCCAATCTAATGGTTTGTTCCAAAATTTCCCCATAAGTTTTCCCTGTAAATACTGTGCTGCCCAGAATTGTTTCCCTTGAAAACTGTCTAGCACTTTCACAGTAGATACTCAAACACAGTTTACTAGATTTTAAGTCACTCGCTCATGTGCAACACTCACCTGTAAAATTCAGGGGTTTTTTTCTTTGCATGTGTAAAAATGTTCATTTTAGTATTTAACCTATTGATTTTACTTTCTATTAATTATTAACTTTATTGCAAGTACTTGAATCTTTCTGGCATTTTTTTCTGACAATATTCAGAAGTATTTAAGTAAGCTGAATAAAATGAAGACTTTTTTCTCTTCATATTTTGGAGTATCTTGAAATGATGCTCTCTGATGGTATGTAACAATTTCACATGTGTAATGTTGGCAATACCTGATGTTAACATGAATACACTGTAAATTACATATCTTATAGAGGCACTTGCCATTTGTTCCTATTTAATTGCTCACTTTCTTTTTGTTTTTTGTTATATTATGTTATAATAATAACGAGATAAATTAAGATGTGATATGAACCTTCGGCCTGTAACTCAAGCTGAATATATTTTTACATTGACTTTACGCAAACTTTAATTTTCACAGGCAGATGTTTTGGGTTTTCCCCAGAAACAAGGCTTAGGAAAATACCAGGAGAAGAGGCTTTTCTTGCATAGTGTGAACTTCTGATGAAATGAAAAGTTCTGGACGTCTTGAAATCTTTCCGCTGTAGATTTAATGAATCTTGTTACTAATTTGGGTACTTAAAAATATCTGGAAAACTAATTTTGTTCAAACTTAACTTAGCTGGAGGTATATTAGGATTTTTCATATAGAGTTATTTCTCTAATCTCTGCAATGGATCTGTACATATGATACTCTTTTACTGACTCACCATTACTTCACTGTGACTGACTCATGACATTTTCCTTTCATTGAGGTAGTTATTTTCACACGTACAGTTCATGACAGAGATTGAGTTATTTTATTGTTCAAGCTAATATTTATTATATTGCAGGGGAGTCATCTTAAGATGGGCAAATTCCAGCTATTTACTTTGTTTTCAGAGATGAGAAGGGCTAGAAAGACTTTCTGGTCAGTTTTAACCAAGGGAGACCCTGAGTCATTAAAGATCAGACAATAATTCTGTAAACAGGGAGACTACAGAGGAGCAGAAAATGAATCAGGCAGTTACCTTATGTCTAATGATCTGCGTATTAGCTGCTGTAATGGGAATGGGAGCACATTTGTGGAAACTGTCTTCAGGAGATCTGCAGTGGTATCAACTTTTTCACAGTTCCTCTCTGTCTGCTTGAGCAGCGCTAGGCACTTAATCTAAGGTAGGAGTTTGGAGCAGAATAGTAAATGGTTTTACGTGAATTGTATCCGCACTCTGATTTTTTTAAAGGTGGGTTGGGTTTTTTTGGTGGTAGTACTGCAAATGAGATGCTGTAGTTCTGATAAGGAAATCGCCTATTTGAAAAAGTTGAGTGAAACTTTTAAAAACTGGAACACCAAAACTTAATCATAGTTGTGAAATCGGCTATAATTGAAGGGAGAGGAGAAAATGGAGTGACTGATTTATGCCAGAACAAGTGAGTTAATAAATGGTAAGGAGCAGTGCATTTTGTCCTGTGTAAGATTCTTAATTTACTGTTACATACCTGAAAGTTTTATAGAAAGTTATGGTACAGGCTGGATGATGTTTTTCACAATAATAATAATAATAATAATAATAATAATAATAATAATGGGGTCTTTTTATTTGTAGCCTAGCTTTGACATATGCTAAGGTCAAATCTTCATATATTTTTCTAGTTCTTGATGTTACAAACTTTTTTGTAGGTTTTGGGTTTTTTTAAAAATTCAGCTGAGAGTATGAAGTAGTCACTAACATACAGGAGCTGGAGTGTGTTATGAGCTACAATCGAGAAAGTTGGCAAGATTGAAAAACGCAATAAAAGGGAACTATAGTAATGGAATTATCTTTAAAGTAGGGGAGAAATGGATTTTGTCATTTTCTGATTGTGGTGATGTAGTTTAAACTAGGATTACAGAAGCTGCTCTTACAAACCATCAAACATAATTTCTAACTGGAAGTACTGACCTTGACAGTGGATGCGAGTTCATTGTTTACAGAACCTTACTCCATTGCACTGCTGCATCAACTACCTTTGATTTAAATGGTCTTTTGCCATTTTTTTTCCGTGTTGTAGGGGAGGCTGTATTTTGTTCGACAGAAAGACAGGAGCTGTAAAAAATCTTTAAAAGGAGAGCTGTAAGCTGAACCATAGAGAATTAATTAGTACTCTTCAGATACTTTAAATACAAGTCTTAATGTATGGCCTATTGAGATTTTGCCACAGAATTGTAGCCCGAGAAGAAGTGTTGATCAGAGTTTGTATCCTGAAATCTTCCATATCTCTCGTGCAAAATGTTACTGAAGGCCCCTGTAAACAACACTGTTTTAGTTAAGAAGCTGATCCAGGATGAAAGATAGATGAAATCAGCTACAGACTGCATGAGGAATTCTGCATGAGGAATTCCTCATGAGGAATTAATGGTAAAGATTTACATAATGTTTCATGCTTTGGCTAAAAATATTAGCACCATAAAAACTCTTTGGGGGGCAGACTTGAGGTGGTAGCTGCAGAGTGATCAAAACTTAAGAGGTACATTTTCCCTTTTTATGGGGAGGCCTCTTTCAGACCTGTCATGTGATGGATTTGAAATGAAAGTTTAATGGACTCTCAGTTTCTCAGACAGCCGTCTCTCTTCAGCTTCGTTATTAGCAACAATTTAATCTTGGCCAGCTCCCTTTCTTTTTTCTGAGCTCTTGATAATTCATTTATTTTATTTGTTTCGCAGCAATGTAAGAAAAAGTACTCAGATCATAAAGTTAAGGAAGTGTTCCATATTAAAAAAGAATGTAAAACCAGTCTCCAGTAAATTTTGCAGAAGCGTTTACTCCACAGTTGCTTGAATTAGTGTATCAAGTATAAATAGCGTGTAAATAGTGTGAATGGATTTTATATTTAACCTGTATGCAATACTATGTGAACTGTAATTTTTCCTCCCAGCACTCCCAGTAATGATGATGTCATTTTCATGACTGATGATGTATGAAATATTTTTCAACTAATGTTCACGGTATAGTGACTGTTTTGTTAATGTGTCAGAAAATAAGACCTGGAAACAAGTGGATGTGGGATAGCTCTTGGGAAAATAAACACGTAGCATTAAGTAAGATGAAATTTCAAAATATGTGAATACATTTGTACAGCATCTGATCTAGGGCCATTAATGTAATTTAAATTTTTTACTTCAGTTGCAAGCTAGATGTACCGGGTTCTTGATTATGCCAGCTATTTTAGTGCTCTTCTAGGAATGATACATACTGACTTTGCTTTCCTTCAGAAGTCCAAAAAGGTGGGAGGTTCTCCACCGTAACTCATACCTTCTGAGTTTTTGTGGGTGCAGCTCTGTCTAGCCACTCAAACCCACCGAGTATCTTGCATGGGGAGTAAAAGTCTGAAACTTTGCCCATCACGGCTCTTTACAGGGACAAGTGGTCCAGGGGCAGTTCTATGTATTTCCTTGAAAGTAAAGACTGTCAACAATATGGGCTTCCTTCTTATAGTTTCAGAACTGGTGGTAGCCAGCTGCTTTGATCCTTAACCTTCCTACATCTTACGTTTTGTCCAGAATGATGAAAAAAAAAAATTTGTTTATGGTGTAGAGAGAAGGGAATGCAATAATATAAAGTATTTTAAATTAATTTATCTACTTGTATACCCATTCTGCTCAGTTACTGTCTTATTTTCCTTTTAATGAAAACCAGATTCAATCACACTAAAAATTTTTCTTGCACAAACCGGAATACTAATACTAAAGGCCACCAAAATGATCTTCCCACCAGGACTGGGAAGCCTGCCATATGAGGACAGGTTGAGAGAACTAGGTTTGTTCAGCCTTGAAGAAAGAAGGCTTAGGGGACACCTTATCACCATGTTCCAGTATTTAAAGGGTGGCTACAAAGAAGATGGAGACTCTCTTGTTACAAGGAGTCACATGGAAAAGATGAGGGGTGATGGGTACAAGTTACTCCTGGAGAGATTCCAATTGAACACGAGGAAAATTTTTCACAATGAGAACTATCAGCTGTTGGAATAATTTCCCCAGGGAAGGAGGACAGGGTGCTGGGCCATCTTGTTTAGACTGTGCTTTGCCAAGAAAGGTTGGACCACATGATCCCTGAGGTCCCTTTCAACCTGGTATTCTATGATTCAATGATAATAAAGACTAAACTAATTTGTTTTTTAAGTTTACAGATTGCACACATGTTCTCTTATCATTTGTTACCCCACTTTGAAAAAGTAGGCTGCTGCATCCTTAGGCTCTCTAGAGGTGTGACCGTATGGTTTTAATGCAGGGATGATTAATAAAGCCCATACAACTGCAATTCAAATCTATCATTCATAGTTAGATAATATATTAGTATTGCATACCTCTGCTTCTGCATGTATTATAAGGCAAACAAATTGAGCTGACTTGAAATCACAAACATAACTGAAAATTCTAGTTGGTTGATGCTTGAAGAGTGATAAAGTCATCCACTTTGTCTAATGAACCATTGCTTTTTCATTCACGAATAACAATGATAAGGACTTACAAGAGACCTAAATACATGGTGGTATCTAAGCACTATTTACAAAATTTATCAAAAACCACAATGAAGTTGTCTTCTATAAACACTTTCATCAATATTAAGTAAATTAAAAATAGTTGGTTATTCAGCAGCAACCACTCCCACAGGGGAATAAGACTTTGAATCTTGCAACTTAACAAGGCAAGGATACTGCAGTGTCACTGTCCCTTCACCCAGTATGTTCTGTTCTGAGTTCTTCTGTGCCGGATTGTCGTTAAGCCTGGATATCAGCTCAGTCTTCTAGTCGGGTTACAGATCGTGCTCTGTGGGTCCAAGGTAGGTAGTGCTCTGTCCAGTTCCCTGTCTTGTAGTCACCAACAGTAAGGTGTTTCATAAGATACTGTAAGAATATGCGGTTGGCAAATATAAAATAATCTGCTCAAGTTACAGGTCTTAGCCTAATATACATAGCATGTTATGAAGTTCAAACCTTAAATATCAGAATGTTCCTTTGCAGCTATTTACTTTTATTAATTAAAAATAAAAAACAATCTCCCAGTCCAATCCCTCCTTGAATCTTATTAAAGTGTTCCCCTCAGCAGCTTCTTGTTGGTTTTTTTTCCCCTTACTTTCCCTTATTTTAATGTTTTGAATTGGAATAATTGATTTTTAATCCCTGTGTCTGTGTTTGTCTGCATCTTTATCTGTAACTATGAAATTTTCTCAATACAGAAGGTTTTCTTTCAACAAGGAGTACTCAAAGAAGAGTAATGAAGTGCTTGACTTGGTTTCTGAAACACGGCAATATTATTGCACTTAAAATTACTAATTTATATATAAGAACAATGATATTTACAGTGTGGTTCTCTATTGCTGTCCTTTTTTTATCTTAACATAGTGCACCTTTACATTGACATTTTGTGACCATTTCTCACCACGCAGTCACACTGATCTTCACTGAGAGCCCTGCAGCAAAAGCAGACAGACTGCTTCTATTGATTAATTCAGTTAATTCAGATGTCTGGAATATGTAAGAATAATTCAAGTTTCTTCTCTAGCATGTATTACTTTGTAATTAACAGCACAAATTTAATGTCCCATCATTTAGGCTGTGCATACAGGCTTTTTAAGTTTTTCCCAGCAGCATAAATAGTTGTGCATAATGCTGAGAGCATTTTAACTGAGTATCGCAGTTGTGACAGGATAAAGAAGAAACAGTCTCTGGAATAACTGGCTCCTTGACCTTAAATTTTCATGTGTTCAAAGCTCTACCTTGAGTTTGCATTAAAAGGTAAATTGCCAGGCAACATACAGCCAAAGATATTAGTGGATTTTGTTGTCTGTTTTAAACTCTGTATTTCAAAGCCAATTCTTCTGTAATAAAATTGAAAATCTTTGAGTAGAGCCTTTAGAGAAAGGATCATGTCTTTCTTGTGTACTTAAACAATGTCTGATGTGGTTTCAGCCTCAAGGTATTACTATATTTTAAAATATGTAACTGTAATATTGCATAAAATTATGCACATATATGTATGTGGCAGGAGTTTCTGACCTTACGGACTTAAAATTATAGTCACATAGACAGATAAAGGATGTAGGAACAAGAAGGAACAGAGGCACCTAGAAATCAGTGACTTGCCCACAACGACAAAGGGAATCCATGTTTTATCCTTCCCTGGCTAGTATCTGATTTGCAAAGTTACTATTCCTTACGCAAGAGATCCTACTGGCATTTTCAGAGACCTCATCATTCTAATCAGTGCTGCAGATCAGGGCTCTGCAGATGTTCTGGCAAAAAAATCATGTTCTGAAAAGGAAGTGGAGAGAGTAGCCAAATGGCTTCATGAAGAATAACTGGAATATTTGGCAACCCAAGATATTCATGTGTCCCTAAACTGTTTGGTGCTTCTGCATTGTATAATGTACTGATTTTCTGTATCTGCCTCTGTGTTTTGTTCTGTTTAAATCACAAAATAGTCAATTCAATGGGAAGGAAGTGGAGGAAAACCACTTCCTCAGCATCCATGTGTGTTCGGTGCATGCCACTGGCTGGTTGAGAGTCCCATGATAACCTATGAGAAACTGTTGAAAAAGGTTTTCAAGCTATCTTTGATTTTTTTCTTTCTTTTCTTGCAGCATAAAGATGCCAAGTGTTTGGACAAAGTTTTCTAAGCTTGGTGGTTCTATTTGCACAACTGCTAGTATAACTCAGTTCCTTTCAGCAGCCACAGAGCTTTGTCCCCTGGCATCAGAGAACACCCAACAGTGTAATGAGCACCAGTGTGTGAAGGCGATTTCTTCTGATCAAAGCCCTTGTGTTTCTGTCCCCATCCTGTACAGCGTTGCGGAGTCGCTCAGGACGGTCCATCATCAATGGAAACTGGGCAATTGATCGACCTGGGAGATATGAAGGTGGTGGGACAATGTTCATTTATAAACGCCCAAATGAAATCTCCAGCACTGCAGGAGAGTCGTTTTTAGCTGATGGTCCAACAAATGAAGTCCTTGATGTCTATGTAAGTTTCTTATATTTAGATTAATCTTCCTGATGGAAAAAAATTGTCCAGTTCATTGTTAACATGCAAGACTAGAATTGCATTCAGTACCAATACTTTGTTACTGTTTTGTTCCTTTAATTTTGAAACATTATTTTTGATATTTTACTGTTGCTTGCTGTTGCTCCCATCTTGCTCCAGATCATCGGAAATCTAAATAGCGATGAAGCCTTTTTCTCTCAGACTTTACTGATGCAGTAAAACCAATTTTACTTGTTCAGTAAAATAGAGATTAAGCATACAAATGTCCAGGGGTTTTTTGTGAACTGGATTTTCTCCAGATAGTTTCCTATTCAAGCAAATTTGGCGTAGTTTAGTTTTACAGTGAACTGAAGAAAATACCTAAATTGGACAAGGCCTCGCTCAGACTGATACCACCTCAGTTTTCTTTAAAAGAAACCTAAGTCCAAAAAACTATAGAATGTGGGATTTGAAGCAGGGCAGTTTTAATACGAAGCTGTGCTAGGAGACCATAATAGCCATTTGAGAAAGGAAGAGAGAAGACCAGTTGTGGCTAAGAGGGAGAATCATGCTGAAAAAGCTGTTTACTTCAGATGGGACAGGTTTTTACTGCATCATGTTGAGATTAAAAATATAACTGGAATGGATTACAATTTGTTCAAAGATAAATGGTGTGTGTTCTGAGATTATACACTTTCACATGGTAAAATCCATTCATTGAAAAAACTAGATGAACTCATGATATGGTCGTTTTATCCAGCTACAGCTTTTTTGCCCTTAAGTGCAATATGGAGTGGAAAAGCGAGTCTGCTGCGTTGTTCCCTAGAAAAATGAAGAGTAACCATCCTGATTACTCAGCTGGGAAAAGTTAGATGTTGGCAAAGTTATTCCCCGTCCGCTAGATGGTGTCTTAATGAAGCAATGTAATAATTATGCAAACAGTACTTCTTTTTGGATAATTTTTGATTGATTGCAATGTAAGACTAGCAAAAGCCTGGAATATTAAATGGTTGGGCTCCTAGATTCTGCAGCGCAGACTCCATGTTTTTAAAATACATGTGTCATCATGTAGTTACAGGATGCTGTGAGCTAAGGTTTGGTTTTAAGTTTTTATTGTCAGCTGACTGATGCCTAATATTTAATGACCTGGAGAGAAAAGGATCAGGAGATGGATTAAACAGATATTTCAGAAGTAATACCGTAAAAAACCATTAAGCTTAAATTTATCATATTTTACTGGTTTAGTTCAGACTTAGTGTCTTCTTTTTTTGTTTTTGCAATGAATATAAGAAAGCTGGCATGATGGCCGTAGCTTTATCAGTTTTGCTCTGTGGCTGCTGCTATGGATTGTCGTATCTAATTTGACTGGACTCTTATCTGAGATGTTTCTTGTAGATACGAGGACTACTACAGTTCATTAGAAGCTGATCGTTTCGTGTCTTTTTCAATATAGTGTGGGAAGATAAAAATGGATAGTGCTAGATGAAAGAAAATCAATCATCAGTATGAGACAGCCTCTCTTATGGGTCTGAAATTTGTAGCCGTGCAGATACAGATGTCTTTTTTCAGACTTTGTCTTGCAGTTCCTGAATAATGTAATTCTTTTTTCATCCATACTCATGATCTTTATGCTCTGTGTTAAAAAAAAATGAAGAGATTTGCAGACGGGAACTCCAAATGACTTTCTGTTCCTTTTTCCTGAGATCATGCTGTCTGTCTTCCATTCTAAAAATGTAGAGGAAAAAGCTCTCAAAGTTACATCAGGTTATAATTAGTGAGATAAAAACAGATGCAAGCTTTGTCCAATTGTGAAGTACACATTGCTATGAAGACTTAGGTCCACTAACTCAAAGCAAAACTGTTGAATAATTCCAGGTATTTTCCTGCAGGAAAGCTGTGACAATATATTCATAGGGACTTCATCAGTTAAGCTCTTTATAACATGTGCCTGTCAGTTTTGAGAAATATGATGGAAAAAACATGGAAACCGCTGGAAAGCTCTTCCTGGAACCATCTTAAGAGGAGGGTCCTGGTTCTGCAAGTTGGGGGCTACTCTTCTTCTGAAGTCACCTGCACAGTGCTCAAGTCTCTCAGGACCAAACACAAAGAGGGTGTATTTTTTGGATAACAAAGTGACATGGGAAGGACCAACCCTTACAAAAAACATTACAGGCAATGCATTATTAGATGCTTCAGAAAAGTGAATGACCTCTGAGGGACAGACTTTAGAGGAACAGCTATTATATTTGGCAAGGAAAAAGTGAGTTTGACACAAGGAAAAACAAAGGTCTGAATCCCTAGTTGGTGTTAATTGTTGTGATGAATTTAGTGAACCCTTGAAGTGCAAGTGTGCTCTGCTGGGTAATAAAGCCATTGGCATAGCATGGCTTTTTTCTTTTTGGCCTATGGTTTGTCAGAAACAAAGAGCTAGTGCAAGCTCAAGTGTTTGTTTTGCTTTGGTTTGGTTTTGTTTTCTTAAAAAAGGTAGTTTAAAGTGTAATCTGAGGCTTCTACCAGACCAATCCCCAGAAAGAGTTCAGGACTTTTAAAGCAGCAGTTGTCAGTAGAAGCAGTACTGGAGTAATCAAAGCTAAACTAGTGAAATTAGTAGCTGAGGCATCCCTGCATTCCTACTGTGAGTATGCTCAGGCTCTTAGCAGCAGCAACATAACACCAAGCCAGCTGGGTATGGAGTGTGCTGCTAAGGGTTTTAAAAAGCTTTCTTAAAGTCCTGTCTTGCTCAGGTCTTATTATGCCTAACTGCTTAAACAAGCAGACAAGAAGTGATGCTGACTTTCCAAGGTGTGCTCATGTCAGCTCACATGGGCTTGTGCAGCAGCAGTCTGAAAGCACTCGCGTTCATTTTCACTTTTGAAGGAGAAAAGCTTATGGTTCACGCCTGTGTTTCATAAAGAACACTTTGATAGAGTTGTTGTGGCTAGCTGTAAAGCAGCAGGAGTCTGGCTGCACTTGCATTACATCTTCGTCCAGTTGAAAATTAGCATGGAAGGATGCAGGAGGGTTGCACAGGCGCTCTTCAGCTGCTGTGACAAGTCTGTGGGCCTTTGTAGTCTGTTCAACTTTATCTTTCTTGAGCCATGCTTATGGTGAGAGCAGCATAGTGTTAGTAATTTTAGCGAGTTGATTGCTGAGTCTCTGTCGAGTGGTGCAGAGGTGATGCAAGGAACAGTTTGATTTGTGAGCTGGTACACACGGAATACCATGTATGTGCTGTCTGAGCTGGTACACGCAGAATACCACATATGTGCTGTCTGCATGTGCTCCCTTCAAGTACAACTGATAAACCTTTAAAAAAGGCCTTTGGCTAGATTTGTAGATTGGCATCTGTGGTATTTATTTTTCTCTGTTTGTTTCTTCCTTGCTCGTGTATCTTCAGGCGTCTGTCATGCTGCTTCTGCCTGAGGATGCTTTGGTGACCTTAGGATGTCTCTCGTGCCGCTGGGGCCTGGCTGAGCCCCTGCTGCCCACGCCAGGCCCTGAGCTTGGCAGGCTTACATTTCCTGAAGAAGATTTAGAGAAGCAGTTTCTCTGCCATCACAAGCTAGCTCAGTTTGCAAACATAGTAACTTGTATTTTCTTATTTTTTCCAGAAACAAGTATCCTTTTTTGCATTTTTTTGAGACAGTCATTGAGCCTTGTCTCTATCCTGACCAATGATAAATAATGTTACGTAGTTGATTAGTTCAAGTACGTATTTAAGCCTTAGTAATACAACAAGTGGAAGAACTGAATATATGGCTGTTTTTCTTTTTAGATGATACATCAGCAGCCTAACCCTGGTATACACTATGAATACATCATTCCAGGAGACAATGTCATTAGTCCTCAGTTGCTTGCTCACAGGAGGCCAGGTAAAATGCCACTATTTCCTATTATTAAACACATTTTGTTACCCACTAAGTTAATGGAGAAATTCATACCATTAAATTCAGTGTAAATGCTGCCGTTGATGTGGAAGAGGCCCAGAATTTCACTCTACATGTTGAAAGAGAAGACTGTATAGATTTGGTAATTTGAGTGAATTAATACTGGCAGGGATTATTTATACTGTAGTAGGGAATCTGGCCATATATTTCTACTTTCAGTAACAATTTTGTTGTTAAAATGTTAACCGTGGCTTTGCATGAGCTGGAGTGTTATAACCATGTCTCAAAAATGAAATAGAACATGATTTTTCTCTTCAGAGTTTGAGATAATTTAAAACAACCCTTCACTGTTTCTCTTTCCTCTCCCAACTGGAGAGGATCAAACACAACACTGTTGCCTTCCTAAGCTAAAATCTGCTCCTGCCTGAGCTGCAGATAGTGCTGTGTGTACAGGTATGAAGTTCTGAAAGACAGTAGAAAATTTTCAAGCAAGTTTGGTCCTACTTTTAATGTCTGTGACTTGCCTTGACAGATTTCCAAGTGTGTTTGCAGTCTGTTCGTAACAAGGAGCAGCTGTGCTGTGATGTAGGGAGGCACAGAACACGGAGTATGGTGTACACACACACACACAAAAAAAAGGCTTTGGGAAATTTTGGCACTGGGTGCCTTAAGTGTACAGTGTGTTTGGAGATTCTTCAGGTTTTAATGTATTTGCTGACTGAGACTTGGTTATCTTAGTTTAAAACAACAGAATCTTTGCAGGATGCAAAGGTCTCTGCATAGCAGATTAAAGCTGCTTTCAAGTTTAATGATGCTCCAGTTGTGATTATTAGTGGATGAAAACAATGACTGATATTTGCAAATGAGGCTCATTATTTTACTTTTTTGTTACTGTCCATCATCAGGGGAGCCCCTGAACGGTCAGCTAGCAATGCCAGAAAGTACAAACCATGAGGATGAGGATTTGCACAGGGAGACAGACACTCTCACTGGACAGTCAGCTGGAACTTTTCCAGTTATTCAGCCAGGAAGATTTCCTTCTCATCAGCCAGAAAACCAGGTGCCTGCTGTGCAACCACCAAGACAAAACCGAGAACACAACTGGAAACAGATTGGAAAAACCGAGTGCACTACTACATGTGGGAAAGGTAAGTGCTTCATACACCATGCACAGAAAATAGATGACACACAGGAGGGTTCCAGCATGGGAGAGAAGAAGCATGGAGGTAAGCAGCAGCATGACTATTCAGCAGCTCTTGTACACACAAAGCATTGCTGGTCCTGGTGTCTTCTGTTATCTTACAAGCAAAAGACGCATCAGTACTATTATGTGTGCTTATATTTAAATCAGTAGAAACAACAAAGTTAAAAATATGAAATAGAAACTGTTTAAATTAAAAGGGAATATATGGCATTTGCCTCTGAAAGGAAATATTTCAGGATTTTATGGCAAGCTGCTCTCTCTCACACCCTTGATACACAGCTGCTTTCCTCAGAATTCTTTGGCATTCTTTATCCTTCCATTTGGCCTCTCCAGCTTTGTCAGATACACCCTCAGTGCTTTTTGCATCTCTGTCAACAGTTTTCTGGTCTTTACGGGAAGGTTTCACAGGGATTCCATCAGCCATACCTTTGCGTCGTTGGATGTTGCTGGAACAGCAATAATGTGACTTCAGAAAACTGAGATTTTCATAGGGGCAAAGTGGGAAGGAAGAGGAATGGAAAGGGACTGGTAATTAGTGAGCTTTTGGGATGTGATGGATGCACTGCTTGGAGCTTGCCAGATTAATCTTTGCCATAAGATGTTCACAGTGACCACAGATTCAATAATGCATAGCACAAGCAATTATTTGGAAGAATAAGTTTTTGTGATAGTAAAAGTGAAATCTCCTGTAATATATGTAACCACCCATCACCATACCTACAAAATCACAGAGCTTTGAAATAAAAATGTACCCGTGAGGGAACTCAGCTGACTGTCACCCGTTCATATACATTGAGAACATTTGCTTCCTAATTAGTTTGAGAGGACACATTGCAAATTTGGTCCAAGGCCAGATGAATGTCCATGTTATAGCTACAGATAGAGCTAAAAAAATCCAGCAATATTGATACCAGTCAAAATTGCTTCCCAGTATATTGAGAAAACTTTTTCCCTTGGAGAAATTACTGCAAAAGTGTTAGAGCTAAAACACAGCCTATAAAAGTCAGAAGACTTTTGGAAGACTTTTCGGGGAGAAAAGAAGGGAATGTAAACCAGAATTATTTTGGTTGGCATTTAAATACACTATGTGTCTTTAAGACAAGACGCATGGGCAGAATCCTTAATTGCACCTGATTATTGCTTAGCAGCAATCAGTAAGTATCACCTGCTGAGAGTCTGGATTATCATACATGTGGTGAATTTTAGTATCTAGAGCGGGTAATTTATGATGCAGTTGCAGGAACGTATCAGGGTAAATGTATTCTTCCTTTACATCATAGAAGTCTTGGTTGTATTTCCTACGGACCTTAAGGACATTTGAACGTAGTTCTTGCCATTTCTTCAGAGATCTGGTAGTGGCAGTGATATTAATGAATCCTGACTCAAAATGATGATAGCAAAATTGTAGGAAAACAGAATTCAAAGGATATCTTTCTGCCTCCTATGCAGCTTAAATTTACTCCATGAAATTTAGCAAAAGGCCTGTTAAAAATCAGTATCTCTTTTCCCGTTGTTTGGAGAATGTGTGTGTTCTGAGCAAGTTGGATTCAAAAGAAACTGGACGTTGAGAGCAGGATCCTGACACTGTTGAGACTGTATGAATATTCCTTGTGATCTTGGTGTGAGAAGCCTGTGTGAATCTCTGATGCCTCTAAGGCATTTCAAGTCAAACTAGGTTATATAGGCTGATAAAAAATGGAGTGAAAAAATTGGAAAGAAATCTTGTACTATTTAAGGCTTTGTTTTCATTTTGTGTGATTCAATATTGGACACTTCCTTCTTTTTTCTTTTTTTCCATGTTTTCCTTTTTCCTGCCACTTTATTTCTTCATGCAGAAATGAAGACGATACATGGTCTTTAATTTTCTTTTTTTTTTCTTTTCTTTTTTTTTTTTTTTTTTTTTTCCAAATGAATCTGTCAAAGCTAAATAACATTAGGAAACTTTAAGTTGGAAGAAGAAAGAAAGAAAAATTATTATGCTACCTAAGGAAAAAGGGAGGATAAATTAACAGTTTTGATGAAAAGCTGTGAGATTTCAAAGCACTTTTCAGTAAAATTTTGGCTTGGGAAAAAAAGGCTTATAATTTTTTTTTAAAAAGTGAAAATGCTCTCCATGAGAACTGCCTCCAACTCT
This sequence comes from Burhinus oedicnemus, assembly GCA_008921705.1. Lineage (NCBI taxonomy): Eukaryota > Metazoa > Chordata > Aves > Charadriiformes > Burhinidae > Burhinus > Burhinus oedicnemus. Next base: position 2,793,577 of record VFFE01007253.1, on the reverse strand, counting down.
TGTCCCACATTTCCATTTAAGATGACTGAGCAAATAGACCTGCTAGAATTTGGACAGTGTGGAAACTGCTACGGCATCCTGTCCGGGAAGTGCAGTAGCACATCATCCCTCTCTGTTGTCCAGAGAGAGGAGGGCTGGTGCACTGCAAATTCCTCCAGTCCTGGAGCCACAGGAACTTCATCCAAATTTTGTCTGAAAGACCTTACAGGAGTACCACCTCACTGCATCTTCTCCGAGCACAGCCTGTGCCTTAAAACAGTTATCTACACCTTGGAAATGACCTGGGATATGTAATTTGTTAGTCATGGCAGCATGTTTGTTATTTTTTTTTAAGAAGAATTAGAAAGGAGGTTAAAGAGTGCAAACTGCTGATTTTTTCCTTAGATTTCAGAAAATGTAATAGCTTTTTCTGAAGTATTAGTGTAAGGTAGCTGGTGAGGTGTAGAACCTTACCTTTTATAGAATTAAATTATTGAACAAATACAACTTTAGTGGGAATTTTAATTTTAAATTTTGTATGCTGAAATTGAAGTGTGCCAGCCAACAGTTACCATCAACTAGGGCCATCCTTATTTTATTTAAAGTCATAAAGTCAGAATTCAGAATTACTACAGATCTCTGGTGCAGTATTTTTTTGACTACATGGCTGAATGTATTGATCTCCTTTCTTTCTATTTCTTGATCACAAGTGTAAGTAACCTGTTGTTTGATTTCAGTAAACCCAGGATGACATGTTTGAATTGTTAATTGCAAAGTATGATAATACAATTTAAAAAATTATTTAGCAGTTACCATTAAATCTATAGAGGTTTTGAGCTCCAGGAGGAAAAAATGTGGAACTAATTAACCACAAATCTTAGACAAAGACTGCAAGTTCAAGTGGATAATTAGAAATGGAAAGCTGGAGAAAACTGATGTTCAGTCCAGTGGCCTAAGACTTGTAGTGTCAGTAATCTTATGAATCACTGTCACTGACTGTGCAGGCTTCAATACACGCACACTTGAGGTACGTAAGCTTTAACTGTTACAACCTAGGCTTTTCTACAGTCTTTTTAGACACAAATACCAACGAAGATGCAGGTGAGTTTCTGTGCAAATTGCCTAGGTCTTCTAGGCAAGATGGGACTTCTTTTTGCCTTTGACTCAGAGGCATGGCAGTGTGGTTTTTGTAAACGTGCAGGCATACATTTTGATCTAAGGAAAAGAGAAGTCTATTTTGCAGAAAGGTGAAGCTATTGTACTGACAACTTGTGCCCTGCTTCTTCCTATCTTGCCAGTAACATGGAAAAAAAACACTTTTCTGTAATCTTTCTGATGCTTGGTCTAGAGACACTGTTGTATAGGGTGCACTTCTGAGATAGAGTGCTAGCTTTGCTAAACATAGGTTTTTCAGACTCATTCTACTTCTGATTGCAAACACTGAGAATTAGGCATTTATGCAGGTTGTATACTATATTTCCCCAAATTTTGAAGTATATTGTTAATATCAGGGTCAGTCAGTATAGTTTTACTTTAAAAATACAGCCTTATTCAGAACGATCACACATCATCCATGCATTTCAAAGGCAAAATGACAAACATGAAATCTGAGGAGGGGAAAGCATTCCAGGAAAAGGAAGAAAACATTCCTGGGAAAGTTTGTGGGAAGAAGTGTAAACTGTGTATCTGCTTGTCTGGTTGAATAGCATTCCACTTGGGCTCGTTTCATTCTGTGGAAGAAAGTTAGATCTAACCTAAGCAAAATGTTTCTCTTTCAGTTCAGAGTTAGTTTTCCTGTTTGTGGTTTCTTTCTATGCATAATTCTGACTATCTGCACTAATAGGGTTTCAGTGCCAATAAATAATTAGTCATTTGGAGTTACTTGCTGTAGGGTAGCCTGAAACAACTAAAATCACCTAATTTTTAAGCCAATGGGTCTAGCTTCAAGTGGTTGAACTGGCAGTGGTGGGTTGTACCTTGACCACTCTTCTTCAGCTGAGCCCTGCTTCTCCTATAACCAAGCGGCTCCTTTTGCCATGGAGGTGTCCTGTGCCATCGCTCCACCACAGTGAGAGGAGGGGTTGCTGCCACTTTACATGGTATAAACGTGGCAGAGAGAATCGTCAGACTTTGGTACTACTTCCTAAAAAGGACATTTTTCCTAGTCTTCCTTTTGCTGTTTATGTACTTGTAGAGTTGCCTTTCACATCCCTTGCCAGATTCAACTCCAGATGGGCCTCGCCTTTCCTAACCCCATCCCTGCACAATCAGACAGCATCTCTGTACTCCTCCGGGATCACCTGCCCCTGCTCACACCTCCTGTACTTCCTTTTTATGTCTAAGTTTAGTTAGAAGCTCCTTGCTTACCCATGCCAGCCTCCTGCCACCTTTGTTTGATTTCTTACTTGTCGAGACGGACCTTTCTTAAGCTTGGAGGAGGTGGTCTTTGGATATCAACCAACTGTCCTGGACCCCTCTTCTCTCTAGGGCTTTATCTCATGGAATTCTTCCAAGCAGATCTCTGAAGAGGTTTGGGTCTGCTCTTCTGAAATTCAGGGTTGTGGTCCTGCTCTTTGCCCTGCTCCCTCGTCTTAGAATCCTGAACTCTACCATTTCATGGTCACTGCAGCCAAAGCTGCCCCTGATTATCACATCCCTGACTTTTTCTTCCTTGTTTTTATGTATCATGTCGAGCAGAGCTCCTTTCCTGGTTGGCTCCTCAATCACCTGTCAGGAAACTTGTTAATGTACTGCAACTTTTCACTTGCCAAATACAAGTAGGCATGTTAGCACCTGGCTCTTTGTCATCATTTTGGTAGTCGATTTGCAATAGTAATAGAAGTAGAGTTCTGTCTTTCTCCTCTAGCATGAAAATTATTTAAAGACAGAGCATTAAATATGGACAGTAGTAATTTTTAGGGAGTCTGTAGTCTACTGTTTAACCTGTAAGCTTTATCTTACGAATCTTTTCAAAAACCAGGTAAAGTGGATAATATTCTCATGTGTTTACTCACCACATAACTCTAAAGTAAGGAGGCTCAGTCTCTTTCTAGAAGCACAACAGGATAACTGCTAAATTTTTCCTCCTCTGAAGCCTGTGTTGTGGCTGCTTTGCTGCATTTTTTTAAATTGCCTGAATACTTAATGTTTGTACTCTCTGCACTATAAAGATCTCATGCAGACCAAGGAGCATATTTTCTCAGCCTTTCCTACAGTGCCATGCTGTACTTTCTATATACTAAGGACTTCACTTAATACTACAATGTAAACAGTATAGCATTCACTTACATTTGGAAATTTTGGATAAAATCCTAGTCTATATTTCCTGTTGTTAAGTTACGCTTTTGCTTTCTGCATCAGTGTTGGATGCTACTGTTACGGCTTATATTGCAGAGTCTTTTGCAATGCATCATGTTATTTTCTTCTTCATTTCAGGATCACAGTACCCAGTTTTCCACTGCGTCAACAGAATCACTCATGAGGAGGTATCTGAGAGTTACTGTGACAGCAGCACCAAACCCATTCCAGAAGAGGAGGCCTGCAACCTCTTCCCATGTCCAGCTTTGTAAGATATTACAATTTAAGTCAAGTCAGTAAGCCACAATAAGCCAATGTCATTGAGGTTTTGCATGTGAAAGAGGCTATTCTAAGTAGGAACCTAGTTTGAACTTCTAAGTACTATGCACTTGTGTCATAAAGTGTAGTAGATATTTTTTCCTTAGTTGTTGGTGGCCTTCTTCCCCTTCACAGGGAGCAAGAGCATTCAGAGATGACAAAAAGGAAGTTGGCAAAAAGTGAACGTGGTATTTTCTCAAAATTGGTGTGATTGTTCAGGCATGCACACTATATGTGGTCTCTCTGTGGGTCCTTTTTTTCAAGTGACAGGCTTCTGCGTATGCCTGTCTAAAGAAGAGGCTCTGTAGGTTTTATCACTCCACATTGGATCAGTGTGCTGTAGTACCCACCTGTTCATTCCACGGTGTCATACTTAAAGATGAGATTAGGCTGATACTGCTCACAACAGCCCCCTCATAAATATCACCTCTTTTTCCTGGAATTCAGTAGTTCAACTCAAAGACCAGATTCTGAAGTGGTAGTGCTTGTTGCCAGGATGCTCATACAGCCACCTCAGGTCTGATTTCCTTCTGAAAAGACACTTGTCATCAGGAGACTGTGACTTACAATTGGCTAAGCCACTTCTTTAAACTAGTCAAAAAAAAAAAAAAAAAAAAAGTCAGTTCATCCGGGTTGTATACCAAGAAGAGCAAAGGGTTAAACCCAGTTGCCGTTACAGCAACTTTATTTCAGATCAGCAGCTGTATTTTCCATCTCTCTTGTGGTTACATTCTTCAGTTCTCTTCTGAGCAGCAAGAGGCCACTCCTTATCCCACGGAAGTCTCTAATGGTGTAAGTGCTGTTACAGTGGGAGAGATGCCTGACAAGCAATTTCCTAGTGCGTATTAGATACTCAAAGCTTCTGAAGCCATTTACTTGGAGATGTCGTCTCTCACCAAGCATTTTTCCCACCTTTTTTTTTTCTAACTCATATTAATTCAGCTTCATTTGTTTACACAGAATAATATCAAGAATATAAACAAAGAAATGCAAATATTTATTAAAAAGAATACAGAGACCTTACTTGCTTTCCACAAGAGTCCTGAAATACAATGTGTGAAGAGTTCAGATACTTCCCTTATTTGTGTATGTCTTTGTGCTGCAAATGAAAACTGAAAGGGGAAAATGACATATTTATGCAAAAGTGTTTAAATACAGTGAAATCTTGGAATGAGAAGAACATATCTAGGGATTTTTTTTCATCTCTAAATGTATTTATACATTGCTTATGTTTGCTATTTCGGTTTTGTTGATGAATGAATGCCTGAATGCATTATTTGATTCTTGTGATATTGTCCTTTTTTACAGCCTTTGCTGCAAATATTTTATGCAACACATCTTACATTTTTGCAAAGTGTCATAGGGCAATAATTTATATTATAGACAGATTCTTTAAAAAAACTAAACAGCTATTAGTGGCTTAATTAATGTTTGTAATGTGTCCTGAAACCATGAATTGTGCAATCCGTATGCATGCTTATTATTATCAACCACTAGAGGTAGATTGGTTAGAAGTATATAGTGTTGTCTTCATAAAGGATTAAGTTATGTATGCAGAGGCTTACGTGTTATTGTATAAGATTCTGTACCAGCATCAGAATCATGTCATTCGAGTTCTGTTAAGATCAGCATTAGAGAAATCTTTACTGAAAAATTGTGTCCTCTTTCCCCCCCGCCTCCTTTAGCTGGGATATAGGGGAGTGGTCTGAGTGCAGCAAAACATGCGGCCTTGGTATGCAGCATCGACAGATCTTATGCCGGCAAATGTATGCCAACCGTACCTTGACAGTTCAGCAATACCGCTGTCATCACCTGGAGAAACCAGAGACAACCAGCACATGCCAGCTGAAGATCTGCAGTGAATGGCAGATTAGGACAGAGTGGACTTCAGTAAGTATGATTGATTAATGGCGGGCATAAAACCTCACAAAAGAGTAAGAATTTTCTTCCACGTATCACTAATCAAACATGAAATTTGTTCTTGCTTAAAACAGGGAAGTCGAATGTGAAAAGCCTTGGAAATATGTGAATCTTAGTTCAAGAAAACACTGCTCAATTATGACCTTTGAAGTTTACTGTTCGTAACAAGAAAGAAGCTGAAAAAGAGCAACTGAATAGTACAAAACACACAGATGTGTGTATACAGAAGTACAACACAAGCTTTCTGAGCACTGCTTTTTTTTAAATATTATGTGGAGTAGAGTTGGGAGAGTCCTGATAGGTTTGCCTGTGGTGGCAAACTTACTGCTCTTTCTCATAGCATGTAGAGGTTAGTTCCAGGAGTTACTTAACCTTATGTATGTGTTAAGGATAGAGTCAGCAGTTGCTGTTGGTTTAGTTGGTTTGAGGCTATGCCAAGACTTCAGATAAATGTGTATGGTACAGTTTTAAGCTTTAATTTCCGTGTTCCTTACAAAAGGTTTGGCCAACCTGAACAACCATCCCAGATAATTTCATGGCCTCTGTGTGAAAGAGAAAATGTCTTGATGTTTCAGGTATAGTGATAAACAAATCTCTGTCAGTTAGCCATGAAACAAAGCAAAAAAAAAAAAGTAGAGTTGCTGAATTATGTGGGTGGATAGACCATGAAAAATTCCACCTTAAACCCTGAACCTAAACCTTCTTTTTCCTTTCTACTGAAGTGCTTCCTTGCTCCAAATTCCACTCCACTCCAGCCTGGGCTGGAGTGCGTGTCGCAGCACACAGTGCTGTGCATGGGCTAGCTGCAGGAGCAGCACCAGCACATCTTTCTGTCCGCTCAGTCACAGTAGGTTAAAGACTTGTGCAGCAGACTTCCTGTGGCTTTATAATGGGTCTTCCCCACGGTAAAGCCTATGTGAGTTATATCCCTCAGTTGCTGCATTTCTGAGGCTTATGGTGGCACTGTTAACTGCCTAGTTATGAAGTAGCTGTGATATGTTGATATATTCCTGATAAAAAAATTAGAAATACGTAGACAGATTAATGTAAAGGTGTTGGTTGGTCAGTTAATTCATTATTCATGATGAATGAACATCCATCTGGAGTTAAAGGACAGTAAAATTGATATTAAAGGTAAATTTTTGATTGTTTTATTATGCTGATGATGAGAAAGGGGAGCTGGTTTTGTGTGTTGTTGCGTTTTGAGAAGTATTTCAGTGTACAGAGCCTTTAGAGGTTTACTGCATATGGTGAATCAAGCTAAACAAATGCTTTAGAAATTGTAGCTGGTTGAATATAAGCATAATTCCAATAAAATTCTGTGATTAATTTCCTCTTGGAAGTAAAATTAAACTTCTTGGCATGAGGAAGGTACATCCTAAAGAAAGGAGCAATTGAGTTTGCGAACTGGTTTCAGTGGAACATTTATTTGTGTTTGTGCTTACTGAAGTACAGTTAGGTTTTCAGTTTGGAGACAGGTCTGTGGTCTTAAAAGTAAGCTTGTCTTAAGATTTTAATATGCTTACCATTTTTTCTGACATACAAATGTCAAAAACTTTGATCTAAATCTGATTAGAAAAAATGGCACTGTGGTAATTTACATTTGGAGTCAGCAGACTAGACTTCAAGAGTAACTCTGGACAAATCGACCCCTTTATGACATAAGGAATGGGGTATTTGTTTTCATTAGTATTTTGCTATTTAATGATCTTACACATGTAGTCTGGGTTTTGGCCAGTGTTCTAGAGTGAACAGTTGAAGAAATAGCTGCAGTCTGAAGATGAAGTCGGTGAGGTATCTTGATGTAGGGAATATATTTTACATGATAAATAACTTAGACACGCAAATAAAGTAGACATGATTAAAGCATTCGAAAGCAAGGAAAAAACAATGAGGCTGCCTTTGGAAGCTCTGCTAGGTACCCTTGTATTGAGGTACTGCAGCCTTTAATCTTCAAATTCCCAGAGATTTTCCCTTTTAATTCTAGAGAGTTTACAGGACTCATCAAAACACTTCACGCATACACAGCAGAAAATTATGTTCCCATCTTGCTTCGTGATCTGGCTGCTTCACATCATCAGGCAGAGATACCAATAGCTGTCAGCGTTCTCTGAGGTTGAGGAAAAGAGAGCGGGAGAAGGTGGCCTTTACTTGTAAGAGGGATTCAGAAGTTGTATATTGGCTTATAGGTCAAGATCAAAATTATGCAGAATATGCCAGCCTGCTATTCAAAAACCAGCAGTTCATTTTGATAAGGTGCAGCATGGCCTGTTGAAGACAGGGTTTAATTTTATGTTTTCCAAATGTATCTGCATAGTATACTGTAGAATACTACAGTCTGAGAATATGATTTAAAACTACTAATGCATTTTTATTCCCTATTCCTAGCAATCTAGAGTAGCTCTGCAGCTTCTGTGGATGTCTTAGCAGGAATGAATGAGCTGGACATTCCCAGCTCCTTGATGAACCACTGCCGTTCTTGCATTTAGTCCTGATGCAACCTCCCTTGTGTTACAGTGTTCGGTACCTTGTGGAGTAGGGCAGAGAACCCGAGATGTGAAATGTGTCAGCAACCTTGGAGACATTGTTGATGATGAGGAATGTAACATGAAGCTGCGGCCAAATGACATTGAGAACTGCGACATGGGTCCTTGTGCTAAGAGCTGGTTCCTTACAGAGTGGAGTGACAGGGTAAGGCTTCTCATTATCTTTGTGCTGCCACGTCTTCTAAAAGAACTTAGGTGCATCAGAATTAAAAAATATACATCTGTACAGCTGTAAAAGGAGTGATCTTATTTTCCATGTTTATCCTTGATCTGTTAAACAGGCAAGAGCAAACAAAAAAAAATGATCCCAAGGGCATCTTGAGTTTGTGTTAGATACAAGAATGCATAGAAAGGGCAAGTGTGTGGGTACACGGCCAAACATCTGGATTTAGAATTGGCTCTGTGTCTGAACTTCCCAAAATACTGAGTGTGCTGAGATTTATTATTCTGCCTTGCTTAGCCCTAAGTCTCAAGATTCAGACTTTAAAAGTTTCCCTACTGTTTTTTTAAGGGATGGAGGTTTGAGGCCTGATGTCTGGGTTTAAGTTCAAGCCATAAAACCATTATCCTATAGCTGTGAAAAGAGGGGAACAACTTCATAAACTCAGCCCAGGTTGATTCAGGCTTTTGTACTTTGTGAACATGGTTGTATTTTTTTTCTTCCAGTGAGTCAGATTCTCTGCATTAAAGCAATAAAACCAGTGGTGATTTACCTTGTTTCATGATTGGGCCCAGAGTTGTTGTTCGGTAGTGATATTTACATGCTTTCAGTAAAAGGCTTACAAACATGGGCTAAGAAAACCCTGGTATTTTGGTCCCTCCTGTGGGTGCTTGCATATCAATTTCATCAGTAGACAAGTTGAGCCTTCAGTCTGTAAAATCCTGATTACATCTCCCTTTTACTTTGACTAGTTGTTTTGGCGCGCAAATAATATAATTTATCGTTGAAGCTGTAAGATTACATCCATAGCTTCACAGATTCATTATTTAGATGATTTTTCTGGTAGTATCTCTGAAGGCTAGGAATGTCTGGTGCACAGGCTATGCATTAGTTTGGATATTCAGAAGATTTTCTACACGTTTTAGAGGCAGAGGAGGAGGAGGAACTTCGCAAGTAGGACAGGTACCTGGTATGTCACATCATTTTAAAAAAGGCTGATCAGACTCTTGCTACAATTAAAGGCCTGCAAAATTTTCAGCCTCCAGACAACTCAAATAGATTTCATACAGAAAAAAAAAAATTATACACAAATTATTGTTGTTGTCACTTGAACTTTTTTTTCCAGTTGTTAATTCCCCCAGTGTACAGTCTGGCATAGCATGGACAGAAAGTTACCAGGTAAAGTACAGGTATTAGTGCAAATGGCAAAGTTTTTGCTGTAGGGGAAGTGGCAGTGCCTTTTATTTTTTTTTAGCTTGTAGAGCTGTTCTTTGTGCAGTGCTATTAAAGTGATATTTTACAAGTAAGAGAGAAAAATGCATTCTACTCTCTAAGACATCTTTCTTGAAAAAGCTGACCAAGCTACTATGAGCTAGTACTGTTCTACCACGTAAAGCACATACATCCCAGTGAAGACTCTAGCATTAATGTTTTCTTCATTATTCTACATTGATATTTTGTCCTCTGCAGAATTAAAAGTAGTTTTTGTAGCTGAAGGTTATGACTGTGGAATGTTATTATGCTTATTTGTATGTATTAAATGACACATAAAAGTGAGGCAGGTAATGTGGAAAATGTTGGAGTTTTTTCCTACCACAAACGTTTTAGGGTCAGAGAGTAAAAAATGGATTTTGTTACCTTCTCAGCTTATGTAAGTGGACAAATTAATTTCTTCCAAATGCTTGCTACTGTAGTTGGCATTATTCACCATCACTTCTGCCAGCAGTGGGATTGGAGTTTGAGTCTCACAGAGAATGGAAGGAACAGCTTATTTCAGAAAAAAAGTAGATTTGGGCTAGAATGTGCAGAATCTCATAAGGTTCACACATACCTAATTCGGATGTTCAGCGACCTATAGTGGCAGTGATTCCAGTGGAAGTCAGTGGAATATAGGAGCAGTCAATAGCTTTGCAAATCAGGCCTTTGGCCATTAGCTTTCTCATTGTGCCTTTCAAGGGCTGTCTTTTAGGATCAGAAGTCTCTCCTTGGTAGAGGAGTGTGTTTCTATTGAAAGACAAGAGGAGAATTCTGTCATAGAATGGAAAGGGACATTCCCAGGTGTATGGACTTTACATGTGTAATTTCCGCAAACAATTCTTCAAAAAGTACTTTAAGCCAAGCCACACTTCAGCAATAAGCATAGATCAGCGATGGGCAGCCACAAATGGTTCAGATAAGCAGCCAAAAGTTCAAATGCTTAAAGAAAGCTTGTTCAAACCTCTTGAGTCCGCAAACTGTGGTGGAAATCTCACAAGAACAGACCTTCTTTGTGAGATTTATTACATGCCTACTTCAAGTCCCAGCTGGAAATACCACAGAACAGTCTTTCCCATTGTATTCTGACATTTCTACTGTGCTAGAAATAAGAGGTAAAAGAACTTATCATAACTTTTGAAAACGTTGGAACTTTGAAATGGTTGAGTTCAAACTTGGTTACAGCCATAAGAGAAGGCCTGGCCTGTACTTTTCTGAACCCATTTTACAAACACTTCATGTGTACTGTCGCACATGCAGTGAGTAGAGATTTCCAGAGGCCTGTCAAAGATCGGTTAGGCACGTACTTTCTCTTTCAGCGAGGGATATATCAAACTTCCATGTCTGGATTTATGTGATGCATGGGGCATTACAATATAACCTTGGTTAATTAGTGAAACATCAAGAAAAAGCACAGTAACATAAAAATTACAATTGTCTTTGCTGCCAACAGATGTTAAATTTCAGGATTTGATTGTGCAGAATTTGACAAGGGAGAGAAAGAGATGAATAGTCACATCTGAGTTTTAAGAGAAGGACAAGATCTAATTTAGCATTGGTGGAAAGATTTGGGGGTTTCTTACTTTACTGAAACTTTGCAAAGTTTTAATTGATGCAAAATCATGCTAGTTGCCTTCATTTTCATTAATAGTTTCTGTGGTTCTGAATTGGAAGATAATGTCATTAAATTTCCCGAAATGTAACTTCTGCAATACAACATACATGTATTTAAAAACCTGCAGAGTACATACAGAGTTGTGTGTAGGAGTTCTGTCTCCTTCCCAGGGTGGGCTGTATGTAGCTTTACTCCGTAAATAACACTTGGCTGCCTTCTCGCCATGTTCTCCCGCCTTGTTTTCCCATATTTATGTATTTTATGGACCACCTGTTTTCCCCCATGGTATTGACCTTCTCGGATTCAGTTTCTGCACAGATTCTTTATACATACAATTAATCCTAAGTAATTAAAAAAACCTCCATGTTCCTAAAACAATACAGTTCTTGATTTGATTTTTTTTTTTGATAAACAGGTATCAGAGTCCATTATATGTATGTTACACACATGCAGACCTTTTACCTGCAAAGCTTCTGAGTTGTATGGCTGCAATGTGCACACTGGTGGAACATGTACAGGAAGGAAGGAAGGAAGGCAGTTCATCCTTAAGAAACAAACCCTTATTTTCTGAAAAGTACATGCTCTGTTATTTGTCTTTGAAGTAGATCTAAACACCAAGTTCTGATATCCCCCAGGCTCAGTTGTGAGAGAAACGGAAATTTTTACTCATTTCAATAGGAAAGTCTCAAGCAGTGAAGTGAGACTCATCTTACTTTGTGTCTGTCTTTACATTTATTGCTCTATCTTGAGTATAAATAACAGAATTAACTTAAGTTTCATGGCTTTGTCTTCTACATGATCTTTAGCCCCTTTTGATGATAGAGGGTCTGGACAAAGTTTTGTGATATTTTTACATGCGTTTGTAGAAAGATGGCTTCCTGTCTCATAATTCTCTTAAGATGTCATACTGTGTTAAAACGGCAGAATTCCACTAAAATGCGTCCATTAATCAGTAAAGCTGGTGAACCTTACTGAACTTAGCAACAAAATTGCATTGATGGGAGCAGATGAGATTCTTGCAAACATTTCACATGACTGATTCTTTGACAGCTCTAATTGCTGGAAAGTTTACTTCTCCTATGGGTCAGAAGCGGGAAACTGCATTCTCCTGATTTACAGCAATGGGAGACTGGCCAGTGTTTCCTTCCAGCTAACTGGAGCATTCCTCTCTTGCATTTTTGTTTATTCCTCATTGCCATCTCCTCTGTTCATTTGTTTCTCATTTTATGTTTAGAGCATACTCAGAAAAGAAGCCAAAATACAAACCATTCTTAGATGTTAATGAGATTTTGAGGCCAAAATAAAATCTTGGGAAGAAAGAAAAAATGCTGCCCATAAGGGAACAAAATCAAAGCAGATCAAACACATGCACTGGATTTCACTCTTCATTAAAAGGAGTAACAGCAATGCTTCTCTAATATCTTCCATTAGAGAACTGTAGTACGCTTCATAAAAGTCAAGGCTTTATTCCTCACAGTCCTAAAGCATTACCTAACAGGTACAAGTGGGTTTGCTGACCAGTCAAATGTGGAACTACCAATGAATATTGTAGCTCACGCTTTTCTTTCACAGTTTTTTTATTTCAATCTGGATAGCTCACATAAAATTTCCTGGATCCTGAAAAAAAACAAAGGAAAAGAGACCACCATGGAGCTTGTGCAGGCGTTTCGTTATTTTTGATTGTCACTGTTTATTTGTTTTCAGTATAAAATGAAAACAAGATAAAATACCCCTTTCCATTGATTTCATGTGGGAATCACATGGAAATAGAAGTTTTGCATTCTTTATGTATAAATATGTAACTCACTTTATGATTTGCAATGAAACATACAGCCAAGAGAGTTTTGAAGGAGTCAGCAATAGAAGGGTGGCCAAGACCTACAGAGATTTCTGTTTTCTTCTCTAGAGCTGATCTCTCTTTGCCACAGGTCAGCTGCTTTAGATTAAAATCGGCATGGCAGGGAGGAGCCTTGCTGGCTAAGGCCCACAGTAGCCCAGTTCGGTCAGGACGGCAGGCTCGTAGGTGGCAGGCAAGGGCAAACGAGAGTCCAGGTTATCAGGCAGGATCATGGTGATGAGGCAGGTCCAAGGTCAAGCTGGGAAATCAATCCACAGCTCAGGTCTGGTGACAGTACCAGACTGTCAAACACAGCCCAGTGATCATGGGGCAGGTCCATGGTGATGAGGCAGGGTCAAGGTCAAGCTGAGAAGTGAGTCCAAGGGTGAGGGATTGATGAGGTCTGTGCCCAGGCACATCTCTGATAAAGCTCAGGTAGGGACTGATGGACCAGGGCAGAGGTTAAACAGAGACCCTGGGGCATGGGCAGGGGTGTGGCTGGAGGCCCCAGGTGAGGCTGGTCGGGACCAGTAAGGCAGACGGGTGCACTCAGGCCCTGAGACGTCCTTACAGCTCTGAAGGCAAGTGATATTTATTGTACAAGCCAGAGCAGTGAGGAAGTCCGTTCCCTGACGTTACTTATTTCAGAGAGCATTAGTAATATGTAAGTACCAACAGTGTTACCAACTACATATAGAAAAAGTAACCGCATATGTAGAGCAATCATGATCCAACTGAAGTGTCCAAAAATTCTAAGACTGTATTTCAAAACTTTTGTTACCTTGGAAGGATACTATGCATCTGCTAGACTAAATACAGGGACAGTTTGACTTCTGATCCAGCACCTACTGTATGCATAGATGCACTCTAAAGGGAAACAATTTAAATCCAGATATCAGAAAGTGTTTTGGCAATACCTAAGGATATTTCTGACTTACACCCCCTCCTTTTTTTTTTACTTTAAGAAATCAAGGTTCCTCTCAACAGTGTTATGTCCTTTGAAAATCTGCCCCCAATCTTGGAACTGCAGCAGAAGTGAGCTTCTGAAATACAATTCTTAGTTTATTATTGGAAAAACAAAGGTTACATAATCCTTCTAAATTCCCTTCTGAAAGGGATTTTCTCAGAGTAGGTCAAATACTGCTAAGGAGTTTCATAAATGTATTTCAAAACATAGATCTTAATTTTTATTTTTTGCAGTAGTGTAACATCAGGAGGATGATTCATAAAAAACTTTACTGTCTTGTGAGGAATAATTAAGGTGAAGAAGGTTAAAGCATGATAGACAGAAATCCTGCACAAATGGGGACGTTTTACGGGAACTCAATTGGTTGTTACTTAGAAATGTAACTAAGGCTAGCAATGATGCTGAGACCTGGGTGAAAGGACTCTCAAGTTCTGGTAGCTTTCCTGCTGCTCCGGTTGAGGGCAACGAGTAGGGCTGGCACACTAGCGAAAGGGAACTGGCACTGTTCAATGGGGTTTTGCTCTGCCGTACCCTGTGGCTGTGACAAAAATCCAGGCTTCCACTTGCAGTTCCCCAAGTCTGCAGGAACCAGCCTTATTTTCCTGGACTGCTGTTACAGTTGTTTTCTGACAACTATCAGAGCACTGGATTAGGGTTTAGAGGGGGTTTTTTATTCTTAATTTTTAATGGGAATGGAAAGGTTCTGAAACTGAACTCATGAGGGAAGGACCTCAGGAAGAGGAGAAATGGCAGACTCCTTAAAACTAGGGAGGGTGTTCCACAGACTAAGGTTTCTGAGGAATTTCTGCCAATTAAAACAAGACAGTGAAACCGAATATCTTTAATAATAGGACCAGAACAGAGAGGTTGCAGCTTGTGAAAGTTCCTCATGTCATACAATGTTAGGTTATGGCAGTTACTATGTATTAATGCAACGAATCAATGGCACAAAATTGAAAGTAGTGGGTGTGTCAGTTGGGAAGACGAAGGAGAGAGGATTCATTATCCAAACACTCCCTATTCCCTGCCTTGGGCTTTGGAAATCATGGCTTTCACATGGAAGATTTTTACTGAGAGGAAGAAAAAACCATGAAAAACCAAACACTTAATGCAGAAACATTCAGGTTTAAGTTTTCTTTGTAAATCCTTTGAGAGTAGTTAATCTGTAGTAAAATCTTTCAGCAGAGGGTGGGACAACCCTATACCTTCCCATTTGGTATTTCCTTTGTTATTTGATATGTAAGCCTAGTTCATGCATAATCATTCAAAACATAAGACTGGAGATTTTCTGGATGACTTTGTAGACTAAACTTGTTCCCAGCTCTGGTTTGCAAAGCAGAAAAGCAAATTAGATTGTCAAATGAAAATTACTTAGAAATAAGAAAAGTATTTGCAGAGTATATGCATAGTTCTTTGTGCATAAAGTAATTGAACATCTTTGCCGAGGATAAAATGTGAACAGCCACAAAATTTGTTTCTGTACAGTGTACTTGAAAGGTAGCCATTTTATGGGGCTCAGTTAAACAGTCAGTTGAGCTAGGAGTGGACTGCTTGAAATGGGTTGGGTTTAGTTTAGTTTTAGTTTACATAAACAGGAAAATCTTCACTATTAGCACAATTTATATCATTCTTGTATTTTCAAGATTTTGCCAGTTTACTTTGAAAAGACCTCTTTAGCCACCAAATCTGCTTTGCTGAGGAGATAAGTATATTTTACATATCTGTGCGAAAGTGGAAAATTTTGTTGTGCACCACCAACAAAAAAGGCTCCTTATGTTACTTATAGGCATCATTTAAGAGAAGCTTAATTATTCAATCGTGCAGATGGAGGAATAAATCATTCCAAAATATGAGCAATTTTTTCCTATTCCTGTGGAGTACATAAGCATCTCTTTAAATTCTGAATTTCTAGTTATTCCAAAATTGTATTTTGTTTGTTAAAAAAAATGATTTGTAAAAGTTTGAATCAGTTTTTTAGTTTTCCAGGGATTCCATTTCAGTAAAGCTTTGCCCCTTCTATTTGAACATCTTGTGAAAGAAACCAACTTGCTGATAGGAAAAATGTTTTTCTATACTGTATCTGTGGAATAAATACGATGACTGCATGTTTCATGCAAATAACCAGTATTCTTCAGTGCTAGTAAGTAAAAAGTAGTTCGCAACCAACTGTACATTCAGTCACTGGTCTCTCTCTTGAGAAGGTGACTGACTATATTGGTTAGTCCCGTTATTAATAGTGGTGCTATCAGAATATCTGCTGTTCTGTAGTTGAACTACTGGATGTGAACCCTTACATTGTTACCAATGGGAGCCATATCAAGGTAGTAATGGTCAACTCTGTGTCTCATCACCAATTCTTTGAATCATTCTTAAATTGAAGTTTATTCAATAAAATTTAAAAAAATTTTCCAATACCAAGTTGCATTCATTCACAAGTAATGTACTGTTCATTGTGGAAGTAATACACAGTTTCTCCTAATTACATTGTATGTTAAAAATAAAATCTGAAATGTCAATTAAATGCATTTTTTCTCCCATATACTACATCCTTAGTTGTGGTTTTCTTTGCATGTGTAATATAATTGCCTGCAATTGTTTAAATTCAATTATATACATATCTTTCAGTGATCTGCATATGGGTTTTTCTCTGTTTTAATGGTCTAGACGTGAAATGCCAAGTGAATTTTAGAAGAAAAAGAAAGAAAGGGAAGCTTTAGAAAGAATTAAGCAACCTAACACAAAAACTGATTATTTCCCTGGCATGTTTTTGTTTTTTAAATGTCAATAGTTTGATACTGCCCAGAGCAGTGGAATATCAGAGACTGTCCCACTGAAGTAGATGCGTGTCCAAACTGTAAGAGCATAAATGAAATTTATCCTGCGTGATTTATGGATGATATGCATACGATCTCCAAATATGTGACATAAGAATCTGCATATCACTATTTATTAAGAGCTTTCAGAATTTAGCAATGAAAAGCTAAGTGGTGAATGTTAGTTATTGGGAAGTCATATCATTAGAAAGCAACATTGAATTTACATAAACTTCTACGGCCACCTCTTCTGCTAAAACTAATTAACAACTTAAAATTGAAATGGGTTGGGCAATAATTAGTGGTAGTTACAGTTATTTGATGAGGATTTATCTGAATCTTTTGAAACCACCTGTCAAAAAATTTTCTATTTTTCTAATTTATTGTGCTCTCATACTGTGTCAGCTCGTTACACGGAAGAGTTCCAGGATGCACTGTGCAGTCATTTTACTGCCAATGCCACAGTCCTCAGAGTCTCCCTACCCTCGTCCTTGTAACCAGTGTAAGAGTTCACAGAACTCACAGAACAATTCAAAGGCTGAAATATGACTGCTGCCTGAAAAGCTGCTTATTGAAATTATCCCTTGTCAGATCTATTAATTGGTATGAAAAAAAAAAAGATGAATACAATGAAAACTGAAAGAATTTACAGACAGGAAGAAGGAAGGAAAAGTAAGAAAGCTAATAAAAAGCTGTAAGAAATAGGTTTTTTTCTTCCCTAGTCCTTCAGTTTCTTTCATTTGTGACTGTAAAGGACAGGTACTACTTGTAGTGTATGCAAAAGCACGAAACTGTAAGATGATTTGCTACAGCTGCATTACAAGTAAAAATCATGGACTTCGCATAAATTCATCGACTTTTCCTGATTGTTGCTTCTCCTCGTTTCATTGTGCAGTCTGGAGGACAGACTAGTGAACATGTTCTGTCTTTTGCTCCCCAGTGTTCTGCAGAATGTGGTGATGGCATCCGCACACGTTCAGTGGTTTGTATGACGAACCACGTCAGCAGTTTGCCTCTTGAAGGCTGTGGCAATAACAGACCCTCTGAAACGACTCCCTGTAATAATGGGCCCTGTGCTGGTAAAGTGGAGTGGTTTTCTGGGGGCTGGACACAGGTAAGCTCTATATTTAACATAGGTATTTGTTTCCTGCTGGTATTTTAATTTAAAAAAAATGTATTTTTGTGCAATGAAGATGTGTGCTGTAAGGTATTTCTACATCTCTGTGGAATATTTGGATAAGTTTTTTTCTGTATTTTGCTGAGTTGATCCTCAATACTTTTCAGTACCTGCTGGTTTTTTACTTTGATGAAAATAAGCTTTTGTTCTTCTTTTCCTCTGTACCTTCATTTTTATTTCTCATCTACTGACCCAGTGTATTTATAAAATGAAAGATAACAGAAAGCTGCTTAGCATATTCAGGTGAATGCTAAAGCAACAGATTTGCACCTTTTAAAGTAGAGACTTTGTGATCATGTATACCTGCAGGGAGAGAGATAGATATATAGGGAATTTCCAAAAGATAGAGAAAAAACAATGGCTAAACCCAAACGTTAGGTTCAGTATTGTTGTGCTGAAATTCATGATAATAGGTGAAAAGAACAAAATTTGGTTTGTGGCCTGTATCCTGATGCTCTTTCCTCAAGGGAAATTCTTCCCTTGATCCTCATCTCAGTAGTCCTTCTCATTCTAAATAAACATTTCTGCTGTCAGGAACAAGGGTGTTTCAGAAGCTGTCAGCTGGTGCCTGGACATTTATGTCCCTTTGTGTAGGCTCCCATACAGCCTGGAGAGCCTTTCGGAGTGCTGGTACCAGCACTTCATCGAGTTGTGAGGGAAAAAGTCTCTTGGCTATGCTGTAAACTCACTGCATTTCAGATTCCAAGATCCTTCCAGGTGATGAGGACTTGAAATTAAACTGGTACAGCTGAGATGGAGGTTACAGGGCTACTACTATGCTAATGCTTTCAAGTGTAAGTGATAATTATTTGTGTTGTATAAGAGTAATAACAAATTCAGACTTAAAACACACTTAGCTGCAGTTCTCATAACAGATAAAATCTGGGCCTTGTTACTTGCACCACTCCATGTAGGCGAATAGGAACTTTGTACCATTCTTGCTGCCACAGAGAGAAGTGTTCGATAAGGTTGTCCTAACCTTCCCCATTCTGTTCTGAGTAAGAAAGTTTTCATCCTTTACAATTTCCTGTTCTTTCAAGCTAATTCACCTTCTGTCTTTGCATGAGATTGAATTGTTTGATGCATACCAAGCGTACAAAGTCTTTGCTGTACATTTTCTGAAAGAAGTGTCTGACAACATCTATTCTACCAGCCAAACCCAAAATGAAAGCAACTGGTCAGTAGACCAGAGCAGGAGGGAGCGCTGGTGGATGACCTTCCATATTCTGCTCTGCTAGAGCTAAGGCTTGAATGCTAAGATATTGTCTTTTGGAGGAACCATTAAAAGAGAGTGGTGACGGAGATGTTCAGTGTTACAGAAAGTGCCGTTATGTTATTTCCTGTAGAATTTTTCACCTCAAGGTTCTTCATTCAGCTCAAGGGTTGTGTGGGTATCTGGTAAAGGGATCATAAATTCCACCCAAAATATAAACAAAATCCCCGCTTTTAATAACATTTGATTGGTTTAGGCTAGAAAAAGCCTTTGAAAATCATAATCCTTTATGCAATGTAGCAACCAATATGTTGCTGGAATCATCTTCTAAAAACCGTTTTACAAGTGCCAGGAATAGTATTGTGTGTGTATTTAACCTTTAAATGGGCAGTAAGAGTCCATGTGAGTCAAATTTGCTTTTCAGAACTGGAACCAACACTGCATCACATAGATACTTGCAAACATGAAAAGAACACCCTGGCAGATCAAGGCGTTACTAAAAACCACACAGAATGTGGGGATTTGTAAAGCTGCAAAACTGTGCTCTAACCTTATAACCCTACAGTGCAGTGCATACAATCCTGCTTCAGCAAGAAGCAGTAACACTGTTTATGGAGAAAGTAAGTTGTGCTTCTCTTTTTATTAGAAAAATAAATACCAGTTTCTTTTTGTAGCTACAGGTAAAACTACACTTTTAGATTTCTCCAAACGCACACTTACAGTCATATGTCACCTTCTTCACAAAAATAATTAGAAATATGTTTTGAGTCTGTGTTACAATGTGGAATAAAAATCCACAGAAGTACAGTTTTAACTGCTGTAACCATTTTTAAGATTAAAAATTAAATATGTTAATTCCTGACACTTATAGTCAGTAGTCACTTGATGAATTAAGTCATTACGATATCCTTCAGGATGTTCTTGTCCTGGTTCCTAACTGGGACTGGCAGCTACTATGTTAGTACTACATACAGGTAATAACCCAAAGCTTATCTAGGCTGCTATTCTGGTTCTGAAAGATAAAAACCCTACCACAGGAACTTAAGAAATACTTTACCCTTTTCCTTTCTCTTCAAGTCAGACATATGCCAGTGATGGAAGCAAAGATACAGTTAAGTTCAGTTTACTGAGGAAAGAACATATAAAAGTAAGGAAATGGATTTTGGATATTAGTGTCTAGGTATGTGTCCAAGAACAGGGAATAAGCAAAACTGTACAAATATTCCTGTTTGGATGTTAATTTAAAATGCCAAGTGTGTGTGTGTGCTTTATTTCAGAAAAAAATAATGCCCAGAAACATGTTACTTTGGAACAAGTTTAAGAACATAAGTAGAATAAAAATTCCACCAGTTGTTTTTTTCTTTATTCTTTGATACAGTGCTCTACTGAATGTGGCAGTGGAACTCAACAGAGAGAAGTAATTTGTGTTAGGAAAACTGAAGGTAATTTTGATGTTTTGAACCCCTATGAATGTTCATATTTGGAAAAACCTCCCAGCCAGCAATCCTGCTACCTCAAACCCTGTGGATCTAAGTGGTTTCATACAGAATGGAGTACAGTAAGTCTATCATGCTTTTCTCAATCTAATTTTCTTTGATACATCTTTTTCCATGTATATTGAAAGGGAACACCATTTGGATAAAACCGTTGATCATAAACTTGACTTAATCTTGCACAGAGTGATACTAAAAAGAAAGAATACTCTTTAGTACCCAGTGGAGCTTAGGAAAGTTAGGAAGTATCTTGACCAGCAGGATACACTGCATAGTTGTCTTTTCATCACTGATCTCTTCTTACAAGAATCCTGCAGGTTTATAAAATTTTGCCCCTTAATGAAACTATGTAGCGTACTAAGAAGTTCTTTTCAGACCTCTAGTTTCATTAAAATTAAGGAACATTTAATAAAGAATGAGGGATGTATTCAGTTTTTAAAGTAAGTTTTACCATAATATTTTACTGTAAACTTTTCACTGTAATACTTAGAACTTTCCTGAGAGAAAACTAAGTGTAGAGCTTCATGTATCTTCAGTTTCCCCTGGAAGTGGACCAGCTACATTGACCAGTGCCACAAAATGCTTTGGTTTCGTCGTCTTTCCATCATTTCCTATACCTGACAAAGCTTATTAGATTTTTACAAAAAAATCTACGTTCTTCTCCTAAATGAAAATCAGGAAGTCCATTGTCATCTTAGGTGTTCTGGTTTGAGGTGAAACAGGACCAGTTTTGTTCAGTACCTTTATTTTTTAGCTAGGCCTCTTCTAACTACTCAAATCAACAGCATATTGTGCAGAAACTGTTCGCTCTCAGAGTGATAAGACCAAAGTTTATAGTTGATGCCAAGGAATGGTACGCAGAGAGGCTCTTGCTTATACTTATTGCTATAACAACCAAGGCCAGCCAACTTTGTTATTTGCCCCGTTGGAGGGTCGGAGGCGGAAAATCGTAGAGGCATCACACCTGCGGGGACAGAACAGGTGACCCAAAACTGACCAACAAGGGTATTCCATCCCATCTGCCTCATGCTCAGTACAAAAGCTGAGGGATCAAAGGGTCAGCCCTCTTTCTTCAGTGGCCGGCGTCCAAGGAGGACTTTGTCTGTTCATCTGCTTTCGATCCCGATCCTGAATCCAGATCTGGAATCCAGTTCCCGTCCATCATGGGTCCAGTCTGGGACTTTCCCAGTGCCAGCCAGCGACGTGATTGTCATCCTGGGAGCTTGATATGGTTTTGTATCTATTTCATTATT
The DNA here is from genome assembly GCA_008921705.1 of Burhinus oedicnemus. Lineage (NCBI taxonomy): Eukaryota > Metazoa > Chordata > Aves > Charadriiformes > Burhinidae > Burhinus > Burhinus oedicnemus. The sequence continues at coordinate 2,771,735 of VFFE01007253.1, read as the reverse complement.
TCTTTTTTATTTTATTTGAAGGGAGGTAGGGGAAAGCATCTGTAGCTTGAGTAGCGAATCCATCCCAAAACCACGACAGAAGGAAAAATAGTGTGAAAACTTCTTAGATGACATCGTATCTAATGCAGTAACTTACACCCTTCATTGAGCCTTAAATCAAATTCAGAATGACAGCTCTGAAATGTGGAAGCACCTCAGATGCCTTCAGTTTGAGTTCCTTTAGTCAGGAACCTTTGGAAATACCTCATCCACATGACATGAGAGAGAGAAATTATTTTGGTTTTTCCTTTTACTAAATGCTCAATAATTTGACTGGCCTAGTGGCAGCACTAGAAAGCAGAAAAGGTAGAATGGTTTTAACAAAATAAATCAGATGAAGGGAATCCTGATTTTTCTTCCTTAATTACAGGTATAGATGTTTATTTGAAAACAACATCCAAGTTAGCCACATAATAAAGCCATGTAGATTGAAGTGTGTTCTTTGATGTTGCTTGAAATTCTTTGGATTCTTTACTGAGCTGTTAGTTTAGATTAAATAACTTCCGCTAGCAAACCCATTAGCAAAGCCATTTTCAAATGTGAACCTGCAGGTGTGTAGCCACAAGAGATACAGCCATCTGCATCCACTGAATGCAGCAGACAGATTCCCTCTGAAAGTGAAAATACATGCTGTCTTTGGCAGGCATGGAAGAAACAATGTGCTAAGACTCAGAATCTGATAGGTATTTAGAGATCCCTAGTTACTGTTTAAGTGACTACTTCCTAAGAAGTGGTGTCTAAAAATCCTTAAAGGTCTAAGCCTTTGTGACCATCTTCACTGTAGGGACAAATATGTCTGCCAGCTGAGGTTTTACAAGATCATATTCTAAGTGTTTTTCAATTCTCCTTCTGATATTGTTACTGTTATTGACAGAGTATGCGGTATTTCTTACTGCTAGACCTGAAGAGAACGGATTATGGGGTTAGCTGCAAGCAGAATAGCTGGTTCAAAGCCCCTATACTAGGTTTTGAAACTGTCCAGTTCGTATCTTCAGCAGACTTTTTGTATGACCTAGGATAAATGGCATGACCTCTCAGTCATGGAGATTAAATGGCTGGCTAACACAGAATGGTGGGGTTTGCGTATAGTGTGTTGTGTGTAACATTTAAATTCTGTCTTGGTTCCATTTTAAGTGCTTAAGATCCCTACAAACCTGAACTGAAGTTCTTATTGTTGGATGTAGGATAATTACAATATTCTATACAGGCATGTAACAAGAGTAATTATATAAAAAAACTGCAAGTGTTCTATTACTGTTGCCACAGGGCTATGTCTTTTGTAAAGTGGGGAAAGGTTGTACTTAAAGATGGAAGAGCAATTTAGGAATATATGATTGAGAATATTTTACTTAGTTTGCTACAATATCTGATTTTGCGGTAGTGATAAGTTGGTTTTGCAATGTTAGGAAAAGAAATAATTATGCCAAAAAGTCAGAAAGAAAACATTCTTACTAGTTTGGGGCTGTTAAGGTTTTAATCATTATAAATGACCCAGGTTTAATTAAGTTTGTGAGCATTTAGGTCAAACTGGACAGCGAGCCAAATCTCAAAGACCACACTCAGGCGAAATTCTTGCAGTCAACAGGGGATTTGCTTCAGTATGGGCAGAAATGTGTAATAATTAGCTTTAAAAATACCGTGACAAGCAAGTACAAAAGTCTCTGGCTTTGTAACAGACTTTGAAGGAGCACAGAAATATTTTCTTTAGAAATTCAAAGAAACCTATTATGCTTAGTAAAATTGTTGTGCTGCAAGAAGTGAAAAATAATTGAGGCTAGGAAAGAGGCAATTAAAATTATTCCCGATTGTATATAAATGGAGGCAAAACAGCAGTGGAGGGCAGCGCAGTCAAGTAGTAAAGTTCGGTGCAGGAAGTTCTTAAAGTAAGAAATGCGAACACTGTAAAAAGACTAGATTTGGACAGGCTGGATCAACGGGACGAGGCCAATGGTATGAGGTTCAACAAGGCCAAGTGCCGGGTCCTGCACTTGGGTCAGAACAAGCCCATGTAACGCTACAGGACTGGGGAAGCGTGGCTGGAGAGCTGCCTGGTGGAAAAGGACCTAGGGGTGTTGGTCGACAGCCGGCTGAATATGAGCCAACAGTGTGCCCAAGTGGCCAAGGCAGCCAATGGCATTCTGGCCTGTATCAGGGAATAGTGTGGCCAGCAGGAGTAAGGCAGTGATCGTCCCCCTGTACTCGGCACTCGTGGGGCTGCACCTCGAATACTGTGTTCGGTTTTGGGCCCCTCGCTACAAGAAAGACATTGAGGTGCTGGAGCGTGTCCAGAGAAGGGCAACAGAGCTGGTGAGGGGTCTGGAGCACAAGTCTTATGAGGAGCGGCTGAGGGAACTGGGGTTGTTTGGTCTGGAGAAAATCGGAGGCTGAGGGGAGACCTTATCGCTCTCTACAGCTACCTGAAAGGAGGTTGTAGCCAGGTGGGGGACGGTCTTATCTCCCAAGTAACAAGCGATAGGATGAGAGGAAATGGCCTCAAGTTGCTCCAGGGGAGGTTTAGGATGGATATTAGGAATGATTTCTTCACCAAAAGGGTTAGCAAACATTGGAACAGGCTGCCCAGGGAAGTGGTAGAATCACCATCCCTGGAAGTATTAAAAGATGGGTAGATGTGGTTCTGAGGGACATGGTTTAGTGGTGGTTTTGGCAGGGCTAGATTAGCAGTTGGACTCAATGATCTTAAGGGTCTTTTCCAACCTAAACGATTCTATGATTCTGTAATTTGGGAGATAACGTATAAATAAACAGAGAACAAGACTAATTAGAGAAGCAAGAAGCTAACTAATAAATTGAGAAGGGAGATATTCTAGAATGCTTTCAGTTGCACAGTGTCTACCACGTTTACTTGTCTGGTGGTTGCCCCTGTAGTCAAAACTGGTTTTGAACCTTTAACAAAATTGCACCTGTATGTTAAGGACTTTATAGCTAGAAAACAAAAAGCAACAGAAGTGGTGAAGTTGATAAAAGGCTACAGAGATACCTGGGTCTTGCTTCAAGGTTCCCATTTTTTTCTTTCTGTATTTGCACATCTGTTGTGGTCTCCATGAACTTCAGCTTTTGTTTTTCAGTGTTCCAAATCCTGTGAAGGAGGATTTCGGGTTCGAGAGGTACGATGTCTATCGGATGACATGACAGCCAGTACTCAGTGTGATCCACAGCTTAAACCTGAAGAAAAAGAACCATGTAACACACAAGATTGTATCCCTGAAATAGGTAAGGAAGAGGAAGCTTCTGTTTTAACTATGGAACTCCATCTAGTGGAGAAAATACTTAATAATCTTGCAGAGGTTTTAGAGTATATTTTCTTTATCAAGTTCACAGTTTTACTTTTACACAAAATACAGCTTTTTTCTATGGTGTAAAAGTAGGTTTTCATTTCCGATTAAAATGTTTTCCTTGTAGCATGTAAGAAACTGCCTTACTTTTAAAGTTGCTGAGAATGTGAGAAATCTGCTTCTTTCAAAATGGTACACATAAGTTGTTTTTACACAGCCTCCTTGCATTCTCAAAGGTTTCTTTTGGCAGAGCCTTTAAAACAAAAAAGGATCATGTACGACATACTGTGTTTGGTAACACGTTCTAGAAGAACCAATAACATTAAAGAAAGACAGGGCAATGAAGCAATTTTCTTTTATATATAGTAAATATACACATAATTTGGCATTGGAATTACTAATTTGTCTCATATAGGTTTGATTTTAATAGTAATGAAAATTACAAAGGAAAGGAAGATGCAAGTATTTAGAAACAGTTTTAACGTTCTACAACAATTTTCAGTGGAGAATTATTCTTCAATATAATTTAAGATAACTATATAAAAAAATTGGTATACCAATATTATTAAAAAATTCATTGTATTTGTCTTATTATTTCTTTGTTTAAAACAGGTTTGTACAGAATTGCTCATTTTTACATCTGCTACTAGTGTTTTGTCATTCAGTCTTTTTCTTAACACCTCAGTTTCTGTGATCACATACATGACCCTATGAAAATCTTAGTTGTCAGTTAAAAAGTATTTCTAATGCTGTTGGTTCTAAAGGAAAACTTCAAAATGTGAACAGACCACATCCTAACAGCTTAGAAAAATGGGGAAAGTTAAGAACACTGTCTTTTTTCATCTAGTTATTTTAAACCATTTGTAATATTTGTAAGGAGAGAGATGGTTTACCATTTTCCAGTATTTAGATTTGTCAGTACTTGAAAATAACATTTGCACTCTCTGGTGCCATCTGTACACTGCCACAAGAGATTAGTACCTGTGAATCTAAAAATGAAGTGGGCAGGTACCTAAGTGAAGAATACTAAAGACCTTCCTATTATCTTTATTCAAGACAAATGTTGTGTTTTTTAAAAAAACAGCAACAAACCACCCCAAAAAACCTTACAACAGTATAAATGGGGATAGGTACATTTCTTCCATGATTTTATGTATCTTTATATTAAATGTAGAAAATCTTGAATAATCTAAGTTACTTGCATACGTCGCCTATTTTAACTTGATAATGAACGTTTAAATGCAGGCCCAAGGGATTTTACATGGTAAAAAGAAGGGGGGTTGGTTATTTGTTGCTCTGATAATTCTTTCTCCAATTTTTTCTCTCTTCCTGTTTCTCCACAGATGAGAACTGCAAAGATAAGTACTACAATTGCAATGTGGTGGTTCAGGCCCGCCTCTGTGTCTACACCTATTACAAAACAGCCTGCTGTGCATCCTGTACCCGTGTGGCAAACAGACAACCAGGGTTTCTAGGACGCAGATAACAAATACTCTTCTACTCAAAGTGGCAATGTCAGTCTTTGGATGGAGCTTGAACAGTGTTACTGTTTTGACTACAGCAGGTTTAGCTTCTTAGAGATGGGTTTTCTATATTGCTGAGTACATCAAGACTATGGTTAAATCTCACACCCTTTCAGTTACAGTTACTGCGCAGTTATCTTTTAAAAAATGTTTGTTGTAAAACCATGATCTTTTTAAAGCATTAATTTTTAATGATACTATTCTTTGCACCTGCTCATCAGATAATTATTTAAAGAACATACCAGTCTTAGTATTGTGAAATTAGTGAAAACTAAATCAATCACAAGCAATTACTGGAGATATTTGACCAGTATGGATGCAGCTGCAGCGTTATTTTCTGAGTGCTTACTCTTACTTGGTATTTTGGACTGCATTAAATCAGATGACTAAATCAATGAAACGTGCACATGAGGAAGAAAACACTTCACAAAGAACCAGACCCTTGAAGACCCATTTATCATCGTTTTCTTAGCACTCTAATGTATATTTTTAATTACTTCAGTCCATTCATAATAAATGAGAGTCACTGTTAAGCTCTCTCAGTTGTACTTTTAACTAACTTCCTGTCCTCAGGCAGCAAATATATATATACACTTGACTGCCAGTAAGTGCCTTTATATTTAATTCATAAACTCTTGAAGTTACACTTTTCTAATTTTGTACGGATTTTAAAATACCTTACCTACCAGAGTGCCACTAGTGTCTAGTCCTTTAAGTCAGCTGTCAGTGAGACAGGTTTACCAGAAAGGTGAAGAACCTTTGCTGGTGTAAAAAAAGTGATTGTTTCCATTGGCCAGGTCTCTTTCCTTTTAAGGCAGTTATTTCAGCGAACTGGTATCTTGCCTAATGTCTTGTCTCTGCACTCTGCAACTACCGCACCAAAGTACTTTGTCCAGACCCAGTCTGGATATGTCACCAGTTTCTGAAACAACCACCAAAGGATGAAGGATGCAGGCCTCTGTGCTTTAGAGTAGTCTGTTACTCTTGGTATCAGGCAGCAGTATGAGTGTAGTAGCCGAGCAGCTGTAAAAAGGAGATCTTAGCTATCGACGTTCTTCAGGTTTTGATCTGTTACTACAATGTACTTGTCTTTTTTTTAGTCAATGTTTCATCCCACAGATCTATTCATATCATCCTTTACTACTCGAGAATGGCTCCAGACTTGGAGCTGAATTTAGGTGGTGATTTTTCATTTCTGCAATTTCTGTACTCAGCCTTGGGACTTGCTAAAAGCAAATAGAATATGCTATACAGTGCAGATGAAAGTTTTTGCATTATCTGCACATTCTCTAGCCTTTACCTGAGAGGTCTTTCAAATGTGTAAATAAGGCTGAGGGGAAAAAATAAACACCTCTGCTTATTCAGCTGTTTATTACAGCATATTGCTTGTAAATTAGTGATACCCAGCTATGCATCTCTTTCTGAGATGCCTGTTGTCTGAGTTCAAAAACACTGTTGTCACTCCCAGTGATGTGATGTAATGGTCATTAAGGTGTCCTGCTACTGATGAAGAGCCATCTTTGAGCCTCGGGTATTCTTTTCTTCTTACTGCTTTGGTGGAGGGGATGTAGAAGAGAGAATGGGGCACTGGGAGGCAAAGGTATTGGGTGTGGTACTAGTCACATCAGTTTGTGTGCTGGAAGCCACAGGAAGGTGGAACTTCTGTAGTCTAAAAGCGGCCTTGGATTGAGACAAACCTTAGATTTTTTGATTCGGTCACTTATGAAAAATATATTTCGGACATGATGAACTTCTGTTGTTTGGCTAAGTGAAATGAAGAAGTGTTTCCCCTAAAATTTGAAGTTACTCTTTGTGACTTTGAACCATAATGTCAGTGGCTGTTTCTGTACGCTTTGATTTAGGCTTTTCCACCGTAATTAATTGATATAAAGCTGTTAGAAACAGAAATACTAATTAGAAAACCTTTCATTTGAGTTCATGAATCTTTCACAGTCCTGTTCCCTTGTATTATGAGGATTTATCCATGAAGATAACTTAGATTTGTGATCACATTATATTTCTTAGATTCTTGACCAAAGAATGATATGGACAAAGTGCAGCATAAACAACTCTGGAATCCAGAATTTGTAATACAGATTCCCATCTGGATATCATTGCAGCAAGTCTTTATATACAGTATATAATTTTTGCTATTGTCTCTTTTGTCCCAAGGAAGCATATCCTGTCAGCTTGAGACCTGATCCATAAAAAGGCTTTCTGAAAACCACAAGGTGAATGAAATGCAGAGAGGTAATCAGGTTTGCAATCAGTTCATAGAAAATAATCTGCTTGCACACACTTTTGGAGGTGAGACAGTCAGCGACTCAGCACATAGACAGGCAATCCTGGTCTTTTATAAAATATGTCATTTTGCTCTGGAATACATGGCCATTGGGTTATTTTACAAAGATGATCATCTTTTAGGCTCCATTAAGCTGCTGCTAAAGTAAACAGAGTTCATGGGAGCTAAATATCAAAGAATATATACATACATATAGCAATATAACCCTGTATTATGCCTAAGGTATACAGCTTTGTGAATTGAATGTAGTGAATCACGGTTATACAAATTGTACTTTTCTTTTTAGTAAAGGAACAGTTTTCAGATGTACCAGCTAAAACAAAAAAGATTGTTTCACTGAATTAAACATCTAATGATAAGGAAACTGCCAGATGTTGCTGAACTTAATAATTTATCATATCTTCTCGTGTGTCAGCATAATCAAAATAGTTGTTCCTGCAAAATGAAACCCTTCTTTTCAGCACTTTGCTGTACTAATATTACCTACACAAAGTAAGTGCTACACTAAGATTTCACCATCACACTGCACTTTTGAAATTGTGACTATAGCAAGTGTTTGTTTTAATAGAGCAGTGCACCAATTTAGAATGATGCCTGCAGAGGGCCTGATTTTACTTTCGCTGTAAATCAGAGGTGGCCTTAATGAATGCGGTAGACTTAGAGCAGGCGGAAAACCAATATAAGTAAGAAATGATGCAGGTGTCTGAGTTTGAATGCTTTAATTTCTTTTTCTGGTATTTTAAGGTCAATCAAAATCCTGCAGAATGGTGGAAAAAAATGTTTCCTTGCCTTATTTTCACCTTACACAATCCACTAAGACCAGAGCAAGTGTAGGAAGACTGCTGCAGATCATTGATTTAAAGAGTCTAAGCACTCTTAACTGCTTATAGGGGTAAAATCAGCATACAGCTTTCATGTCTTGCAGACATGCAGCTGGCCAAAATCAGCTCCATCCAGAGCAGGCTCTGTGTCTCAGAGCACTTTTCATTCTGGAACTGATGACTGCTGGTGCAGTTGTTTATCAAGTTATCAAGGGTCCATCAGGGTTTGCTAGTTCCTGTGCAATGTCAGATCCAAGCATATGTAGGTAGAATTGCTTGTGTGTTGCAACTGCATGCCAAGTTTGAGAGCAGTCGTTAGCAGCACTGAATTCATGGAGTTCTCCTTTCCTCTCGCTAGCTGAGAAAACTGAAGATGATGGTGTGGAAGCACGAGGGTTGCTCCTGTGGGAATGACCGTATGTCTGACTTGGCCAGCAATGAGAGTTAGTATTTGCTTTATGTCTCTGACCTTCAGTCTCCAGGGCTCTGAATTAGGGAAGAGCTTCTTAGCAGTCAGTCGAGTCCTGGGGATTGCAGTGCAGGAGACATGGGTGTTCCCTGGAGGTGTTCGAGGCCCAGGCTGGATGAGGCTTTGAGCAACCTGGTCTAGTTGGAGGTGTCCCTGCCCATTGCAGGGGAGTTGGAACTAGATGGTCTTTAAAGTCCCTTCCAACCCAAACGATTCTATGATTCTTGCAAGCCTGCTAGCCTTGAAGTCCAGTGGTAGTGTATGTCCACTGACTTGATGCAGGAATACCTTAGTGTCCCTGCACCAGGAACTAGTCTCTTCCCCATTACATGCATAATCTATTTTCTTTTTCTTTCCAATACTTCAGCAAATGGAGAACTTTCTGTATGAATAAAGCAGCGTTTAACATTCATGTTGTTGGTTAGATCCCACTTTTATGACAATATGGTGCAGTTCAGAGTTTGGTCGTTTTATACAGAAAAAAACCAATGTGTTGCAGAGCATGCTAAGTTATTGACATGTTAATGCAAAGACGTATTTTAGGTTACATGTTCATAGACTTGATAAAAGTGGTCAGTATAGCCCTTACTCAAAAGAGTACATGAAACTCATAAAACAGAAGACTACATGGGGCAGCAGTATTGCCAGGACCTCGCTACTTACTTCGCTTATGTCTGAGTCCTAGAATGCACCAGTGGTCACCACTGAGGGAGGAAGGAGGTAGGTGCTGGAAAGAGCTTATGGCTAGTAAAGGGGAGGTTATGCCTTCCTGAAGGAAATATTTTGCTTCCGCTCTTTATAGTCTGTACCCCTGTAAGCAGTAAAATGTGCATTCCAGGGCTTTGCTTTTCTTCATCCTCATCCTGACCTGTCTCCCTTTTATACCCGCAGGTGTTCTCCTCTTCCTCTTATCTCCCTTCCATCCCTTTGTCCTTTGGATGACACTATTCAATTTTCCCAGAGTTACTGCAAATCCTGAACTGGCCATTTGGTTGATAAGAATCTGTGTTAGAAATAAGCCCAGCTGTTAAGAGAGCTATATTCCTGCCAGGCCAGTGATTATTTTTGTGTGTGTGTCCATGTTGGCTAGTTTTAAATGCATAGTATTAAAGTACCTGCTGAATTAATTCCTGTGCAATGAACCTGTGATTGCACAGCTATTGAAGTATGTAGTGACCCTTCATTCTCACATCTAAAATCTGTTGCATAAAAAAACAGAACTATCCTCTTCACACTCGAAAAGGAAAAACTGTGTGTCTACCTGGTTTTCTTCAGACTTACACTTAGTCTCTCTGACTTCTTTAAGAGCTGTTCTGTGTATTGAGCAGATAATTTTCGTGCATATCTGTAATTGGAACACAAAACATGAAATTTTGAACACTGAAAGTAAACGTCTGTTATTCCTAAGCTTACAGAATATGTTTGTGGGGGATACATTAGCTGTTGTTTCTGTATCAGAAATGAAAAATCATCCACTAAGCAAACCTGTCATCATTATAATATCTCAATAATGTGAGTGAAATTCAGACCTTGTGGAAGGGAGAAATTCCATTTAAGAGAACTCACACCAGACCTCAACTCTGCTTTTAGCAAGCAGAAGTTCTTAAGAATGTGAGTTCCCGATCTTCTATATCCCCATTTACTATAATGGGTTATAGATAACTTACCACTATGTCTGGAGAGGAGGGGAGCTTAATTTTGAGAAATCATTGACCGTCCAGTGACAGTCTGTCATTTGCTGCTTGCCCTGAACTATTCTGTCCACGCTGTGCTTGCTTCTCGAGACCAATGGCCTTGGCAGGGGTTGGGTACGTACGAGCTTGTGAAGTCCCACTGTAGTCACTCAGGATCTACATAGAGGATCAGGAAGGACTGGAGACAAAAGAAACCCTAACTTTTTTAATATGTATAAAATTGTCTACTTGACCCTCATAATTGATTTTGGCAGAAGGATATACTTTATTATAACTTATTTTGTTGTTATTTGTAAATACAAGATGTCTATGGGAAATATGTAATTCTGAGCTGTCTATGGAACAAGCCACTGCACCAAAATACTTCAAATATTTAGAATAGGCAGGTTTTTTATTAAAAGGGACCCTAATATGTATTTATTTACATATATCATTCAAAGTTTGTCCAGCTCTTTCATTATACTAACCCAGCTTTTTAGGAAATTTTATAGCACAGGTATTACATATATATTTTTGTATATATGTCATACTGTAAATCCATAATACAATTTTCTAAACTTTCTGATTAGCCAGTTCCTTGAGTTGAATTAAAGGGGGAGAGTATAGGCAAATTGCTTTCTGACTCGTTCAGGAATCTGTATCCATGGCAATGCACCTGAACCAGAACTGTACAGCATCCTTTTCATATTGTATACATTTTCTCTTTGATGAAAAAGTGTTAACTATTTTTGTTTATGACTAATTTATTTTTTATTATTGTGAAAAATAAAGTAATTCAAGATGAATTTCTGTGACATGATTTATTTCTCATTTGATTGATCTGTTCCTCCAGAGTTGCTTGAGAACTAAGTACAATTCTGAACAAGGGTATCACACACTAAAGAAATCCTTACTCAAATTTAGGAGTGGGCAAAATACAATCGTGTCGCAAAAGGCCGTGTAACCTGTGTTGCAGCCTTACAGAAGTGCTAGCAGGGCCCTGGCAGACTGCCCGAGGGGAATGACGCCCAGGGGACAGGCGGCCATTTCCCGGCGGTCTGTCAGGGCCCCTGCGTTGCCCATGCAGGCTTGCTCCCACTCCATCCTTGGCTTTATTGTCACTTGGTGGGATAAGGCTTTGTCACTGCCCTTGGAGAGTTGGCGAAGGGAGAGGTTTGGATTTTCAGGAGGCAGGATATAACCCCCTGGAGCAGCAGTGCCTGCTAGGCCTCGGTTCAGCCAGCATTCCTAGTTTTGGAGTCTTTGTAATAGCATCTATTTTTCAGTTAGTGCTTTACCAGTGAAAAACTAGCAATATAACAGCAGAATAATCTTAGCCTGGATGCAGCTGAAGCATGTTCACACCATAAAAGGCTGTTTGACACTGTCAAACACAGTATCCTGGGTGCTGAGGGAACGTGCGCTCTCCAGGCAGAATTTCTGTTGGTAGCCGATGATGAGGCTTTTTTCCCCCGCTCTGGCATAACCAGGCCAGCACTATAGGCAGTTCATTACAAACGCCATTGTAGTTTTATGATAAATCAGTGAAATCCCAAGGGGAAAAAAACCCAATACCTAAACCTTTTGGGAGCTAACAATGTTGTTTGACCTTTCACCTTTGCTGTCACGAGGAATTCAGCACAGCTCAAGAAAAGTGGAAGTCACCGCTATTTGGAGTTTTGCATTTTATTCCAAAATTCACAGTTAGATGTGTATTGAAAAGACCAAATAGCCTTGATGTCGGGGGCCGG